>JAOTAY010000004.1:8678555-8697602 GCA_025629805.1 Erythroxylum baracoense
AGAAGAGATCAAGAATTTAAGGTTTACAAATCTAAGGGGATTCAATCGTAATCAGTTTAATATGGCAGTGTGTTCGTTAAATGGTTAGTATTCACTCCTTAACATTCTGTTGGTTGTATACAATCGTTACTGGATCATCGTGAAAATTTCCGCATGAAATATCTAACATCAGGTTGAGTCGATGTCCTCAATCCATTCTTAGCCTAATGCGGCAAGATTCTCAAACTTATCAATAGTGGCATAGCAACGTGATCCTAAAAACAATATATCTCAAAGAAATAATTAAAGAGCCTTGTCTGTTGCATGTCAGGAAAGGTCAAATATTTCTTTAGTGAACGTCAAACGTTAGCTAACTGATAAGGAACTACTTTTATTGTCAGACCGTATTTCAACTTAAGAGATAAATTGTAGCGTCAAAACGTAAGGCGCATGTCAGTTGACGTGGGGCTTATTTTAGCTTAAGTGAGATTGCGGGTTTAAACTCTTTTCATGTATGTAGCTGTTTAAATTTTGGGATCAGAGCTTTGCCTCTAATAAGGGACTTATCCGGTTTGAGCGGGGATTAGTCTGGGTGTGGATGGCTTAAAGGTGTCTTCTCATAATTAGGACCCTCTAATAAGGGACTTATCCGGTTTGAGCGGGGATTAGTCTGGGTGTGGATGACTTAAAGGTGTCTTCTCATAATTAGGACCCGCCTAGAATATCTCGTGGGCAACCAAAAAAAAAAGTGAGGCGATTCTTAAATAGAAATGACCTAATTAGTTTTAACTTCTCACTAAAGGCTCTTCTTTGTAGGAGGTCTTAAATTCGAGTTACCACAAAAAAGGGAGGGGGAATTTTCCCTATTGATGATTCTCTAGCTCCTTGGCATGTTCCTTGGTCGGATCAATTGTGGATATCTCGCTTCCAACGACAGTGTGAAAATTAAAACTACTAGAAAACCTGATGCTAATAGGACCTGATGTTGAACAGAGCTAATGATCAATCAGTATGAGACGACTTTGAGATGATTATAATGCATTCCCAAAGAAAATGAATCACGTCCGAAGGGACTTGACATTAAAGAAAAAAATGGGTATCATATTCTCATTTATTAGATCAAGATTTAACATATTTCAATAATAAAAAGATCAAGTATGAAGTGAATCCACATAAAAAAGAATATTATATTTATTTTCTATTTTTTATATAAATATAATTCATAGTTTATATTTCTTTCTTATAGACACAACTCTTATTATCTTTTTAAAATAATAATCCATGATTTTACACTTTATGTCTCAGGCCAGTGATAATTTCCCTTCTTTCAAGTTAGAGAAACAGATTGATATGTGTCATAGGTTGACTGTTATTTCTCATGTCATTTCTGCTTCTGCAACTAAAAAGGAAAACGACACCATGATCGATAGCTTTGGCCGTCAGTTCATTTGAAGCTGAGTTACACGTTATACTCTCTTAAAGACTTTGAACAATTCTGTTGGCTGAGAACTTCAGCAAACCATACACCATTATCGTTGTTTGCTTCAAAGAGCATTCTATATGGCTTGTCTACCTCATCACCAATGTGATGTCATTGTATGGGACGAATTAATAGCCAAAAGATATTCCCCATTTACACAGAATAACCATAACAATTACAGGAGTTACAGGACCAGTCCAATCGTTTTCACTTTTTTTTTTTAATTTTTGGCACTTCATCGTTTTGGATGTGAGCTGTGCTTCTCCTGTTTTTCTATTTGTATGGTGTTAACTCCAAATTATCCATACCGGGCATCAAGTAGTATGTAGTAGGCACCAAATTCTATGATGTATGTTTCACATGCAGATCGAGATGACCCACTTGACAATAAGAGGAGAAGATTAATGATAAATGACAGTCTTGAGCTGTGTTACACCGAAGCAAGAGAATAGAAATTAACAAAGAGAATGTAAAATTGGGGATTACATTTGTGTTTAGCTCAAGTTAATCGAGTTTTGGGTTGAGATTAGATTTATTTTACATTTTTAGGCTTCAAGTTGGATTTGAACTTGAGATACTAGTTTGGCCTAATCTAAAATATGAATATATCAAATAAAAATGATATCATTTTCAAAATAAAATCGTTGATCTTGATCAAGGCTCGATTGAGGTTCGTGCTACTCAAGTTTGACTTGGGCTTGGACTGTAAGTTTCGGGCGTTTCCTGAACTCGATTCGACTCACCACCAAACCTATGTAGAATACGGTCTGCAAAAGCTATAAAAATAGAAATATTATGGTGAAAGCTGAACAGGATATACAATATGATAAAGTATTTTTTATAAACTTAATTAATAACTTTAGTTTGAATAATTTTGAAAATCTATATAGAAATTCACAACCATAAAAATTAAGTACAAAAAATAAAATTAAGAGATCGAAATAAAACAAAAATTAAAAGTTAAATTAACAATAGAAATTTAATTAAAAAATATATTAAGTTATTTTATAACACTTAATGTTTAGATTAACCAATAACAACTTCAATTCAAGTTTAAGAGAATTGTAGATATAAAAATAGTTAGTTAGGAAGTTAATTAATACTTTACCTCTCCTTTTCTTTTTGGTAGATTGTAATACACGCCTCTTATGTGAGATCTCGTAATCTTTCCTTCTTGAGCCATTGATATTCTCATCAAGACTCAATCTACAACCCATAATCTTCACTCTTATTCTAATATGGAACCATACTAAAAGTCTACCAGAAGTCGTCTATTACTTAGGGCCTTGTCATAGTCTACCTTTATTATCCTTAGCCAACATTGTACTAATATAAGTTTTGCTTTGATATCATTTATAGTGCCTTATGTCTAGACTGATCCAACAGCAAATTCAATTTGAACTTAAGAGAACCACATACTTATGAATAGTTAGTTGGGGAGTTAATTAGTAGTCCCATATAGGACATAAATATAACAATATCATATTAGAAAGAAAAGGCGATGCAAAAACTTCTATAAAGCTATGAAAAGACTACTAATCAAATTTATATCTAACCATTTTCGACGATGTGATTATCTTTAACTAAGATTGGAGTTGTTGTTAGATTAGTTTAGACTTGAGGCCTTACGAATGGTATTTGAGTACAAAAATTTACAAGTATGATAGGTCGAGACGACGTGGGCAAAGATGGTGCTGGTAGCAAGGTCATAAGTAGTGGATGACTGCTAACAAGCTTCTAACCAGTTCTATGTCATAAAAAGAGGGGAGAATCTATGTTATGGATTGGTTCTTAATGGAAAAATCAAGGCTTCAAGGAAGAGAGATTATAAGATCCAACATAGTACATAGTTATCGTAATCCCTTATTAGAAAGGAGAGAAAAAATGAAAGCCTTTATAAGCATATAAAAAACTACTAATTAACTCATGAATAGTTATTTTTAAGCATACGATTCTTTTAAGTATGAATTAAAATTGTTGTGTGTAAGTCAAAACCTAAGGCATGACCAAATGATATAAGAATATAGGTTGGGGAATGGTGGAAAGAGTGTGAATAGAATGAGTGAACCATTATCCAAGTGGCTTATACGTGGGGTATCAAGTAACTTCTTTAGACTTTCAGGTGAGTTAAGTTTTGAGGAAAAAATTTATTTTAAGGGGAAGAGAATATCATACCTCAAAATTTTGAAAATTTTGATATTTATGATTTGATAGAACTTAACACCCCCAGAAATACTTTTAATTTTTTTAATTAAGTTGGATATTGATATTTGGTTTTTAAAAGACATGGGATCAATAAATTGTGGTGATAACACTTATAGAAGAAGGGAAATTTTTAGTAAAGAAGCATGTCACTTTATTGTGCTATCACAATTGAACACTATTTAGTATTTTAGACATAACTTTTGATAAAAATATTGATTTTAAGTGATATAAGAGGTTATAGGAAATTAAAATACTTATCTATAATTCATAAAAAGAAAATTAGGGCTAATTTAGGCTTATCGATCTACCATTTTACCATATAGGGAGATCAATGATAGGTGTTAAGAAATATTAGTCAACTAAGGTCACAAACTAGTTGATCAAATCGTTTAAAGACTACTTTTAAAAATTAGTGATTAAGATCTAGACATTATTTGGAAATCTTTCAAGCATAAAAAAGTAATTTATGGTACCTTTTATACGAAAATTGGTAGTATATGCCAATTAGAGTTTTCTAAGTTTATTATTCGGTTAACTATATATATTAAATATCTTACTAAGTCTTAATTAAGTATTCATAATATTTACTTTTTATTTTTGGGTAGATTGATAGAGAACCCTAATTTGAGGTCAACATAATTAGGATTTCATCAAACTCTTAATTTTAAAGGTTTGATTATATGAAACTTTTTGTATTTTGTATAATTTGTGGACATTACAAATTAATAGATATATGAATTATAATTTTAGGTGTTAGGGAACACTTACGACAACAACAATCTAGTGAAAGTCTCGTTGATACATTAGATCTGGAGAGATCCATTAGTATGCAACTTTACTCCTAACTTGGGGAACACCTACAACTAACTAAAAACTAAATCATGGATGCATTTCTATAAATGGTGTGTCATTTACGTGTTTTTGTGTGTTGTATGATTAAATATTGTTGTTGTGTGATTTGAGGCCCTAAAAAAGGTGATTGGTATGCATCTTTATAAGGTGTGACGAGGAGTCAGGTCTAATAAGGAGTTCAATTGACTGGAGCCCATTATAGACATTAGAATGGGTGAGTACCATTTTATTGCAAGGGTCAATTTAGCTAGGGTTAGCATGATATAAGTATCATTATGTTACTTGGGATAAATCGAGGTTAGATCCACAGGAGTATTAGTCTATTGGCTGAGATAAATTAGTAATGCCTACCCTAGGAATATATTTGGCTTATCTATTAGTTGGAACCATTTAATTATGTTTGGTTTATTTTAAAATTTTACATTTAAATGACTTCTTTTCTCGATAAGTATTGTGGAGAATTTGGTTGTCATTTAGGCATTAATTATAGATACTTGTGACATGCAGAATGGAAGCAGTGTACCTCTATATTTTATTTTTATCTACTTAGCATATACTACTTGACTATGTGTATTTTTCAAAAACTAGAGTATGTAATGTAAGTATAGGGATCTATATGAAATTTGAGCATAATTTTATAGAGTTGAAAATAGAAATATTTCTAATTAGAGAGAGGACAATATTCATTATGATGTTTCTATTTAATTATATGAATTTAACATGTTGAAATTCTTAGTTCAATAGTTAAACTTAAAAGATTAAGCCCTAATATTGGATGGTGGTCTGTCACGGGTCCAATTGAATTAGCTCAGACTCAAAATATGACAATGAAGTGAGATGTATTATATCTTTACAAGGCTTATTAATAATCATGTACATCAGCAATCTATTTAAATCATTTCACTATAAGAACGCTTTTCATATATCATTTTTTGTTTTGTTCATATTGAATATGATATTTGATGATAAAAATGCTTGTTTCCTAGTATAAGATGATGTATACTATGAAAATATATTTGTCTATAAACTGAATTATTATTTTAGATTACAATATTGTGATCTACTTGACAATAATTTATTGATTAGCAATTTGTTTAATATAGTTGTCTATAAACTAAATTATTATTTTAGATTACATTATTGTGATATACTTGATAATAATTTATTGATTAGTAATTTGTTTACTTCTATTTTCTTATAAGGATTACCGATTTTTTCTACAAACTTCAACTCAAATTGTGCATATACTTTTGCTTATTTGGAAATTATTTGGATTTAAGTCTTTTTAGAGTGTTAAATAAACAAAAGGGTTTATTTAAAATAGTGTTATTAAAATTTATTGCTTACTCCTTTAAATAGATATCAACAAAATTTTAACAAGATGATTGTTGAATACTGCGTACATTCTTGGAGAAATTTCTTTATAATTAATATCTTATGTAATTATTGAAATAAAAAAGATCTTCCACTTAAAAGGATATAATTTATATTAAGATTTTATAAGTTGTATCCTTAATTTTGGGTGATGAGATTTTAACTTATATCTAGTTGACCTATCTTTAATTTTAGATGTTCAATAATCTGAATGCTTAATAATAAGAAGTAATCTTATTTTCAAGAGTTGAATGAGTTATATAATATAATAAGATTTGTATATATATTTTGTTTCTCATCAATGAAAATATGAAACATATAAATAATAAACTATATATTGTGGTATCAAAGCTGCCTTCTCTTTTCTTTCTTTCCAATTACTTTTAAAGATTTTTTTCCTGAACTAATTCAACTATGGTCATTAGATGCTTATCCAATCTGCCACTCTTCAATATAGTGACTTTCATCATTATAAATCTTAGATCAAGCACCTTTTAAATTCCTACCAATAATTATTTCTTATGGAAACATCAGTTTTAAACTCTATTTACTAAGTCTGATCTATTTGAGTACATTGATGGTTCTAAATCTTACCCTCCTATCACTCTCACTAGTAATAACTTGAGAGCACCAAGCCTAACCTATAATATATAGGTTCATTAGGATCAACTTATACTTAATTCTCTTATTAGATCTCTCTTTTCTATAGCTATATTTTTTGTTTGCTTGAGATAAAATATCATAAGAAGCATGGATAATATTAACAAACATTTATATCAAACTTCCCTGTGGTCACATCAAGTAAGTCAAAACTATCCTAAAAATAACAATAAAGGCACCATGAGTATTATTAATTTTCTAATTTTAATAGAAAGTAAATCTTTAAAATGTAAGGAACCACTATTATGATTTACTAAAGGATTTAAAGCTCAGAACAAGGGAGCTTGTACTTATCCATCAATTACATCTAAAGTGTGGAAATAACTTTTCCATTAGTTGAAGTCTCTAAGCTTAAGCATTATTCATGTCAATATTCTAAAGGTTATTCTATCCGAAGGTTAAGCCTCAGCATCTAAAGCAAAGAAGTTGTATCAACTCTCTTACTAGGCTACATTATAGCTGGACTCTTACTAGTGATTTCTTCCTTTTTCGATTATACTTATTATCAACACTAAGCTTTCCCTTTACCTTAGTTAATATTTACTTATCTATTGATTTATAAAATCATTTAATTTTATCAAAATATTTCATTAATTTTATACAATTTGGTAAAGCTCTTACGAAGGAACTTACTCTCCTTGGTACACCAATGGATGAAGAAGATCACAAAGAGAAAATTCTAGATAAATTGAGTGATGATTACTAAAAATTGACTCATGTTGTTCAAGCTCATGATAGGTACATATCATTTGATTAAATTCATGAGAAGCTTTTAATATTTGAATCTTCTTTATAAGGGAAACTTAAAGAATCAAGTTACTTTCTAGCTACTGTTAACCCAACCAGTCAAATAAACTTACATTAGTGCCTATAATCCTTTACCAATAATTGATGATCTTCCTCTCCTAGTTATATTATTACTCTTCAAACAATTTTGCTAGTCATTCTTCAATATCCAAGGACTCCAACTATTATTACTCTTCAAATAATTTTGCTAGTCATTCTTCAATATCCAAGGACTCCAACTACCCACAACCTTGTGGAGATCATTCATGATATCCATACTTAGGCTATTATCAACTTTGTGACATACAAGGACACACAACTAACAACTATTAATCATTCTAATTGGCACCAATTCAACAATTAAACACAAGTTATATGCCACCATGAAGAATCCCAATAACACTTTGGCAGCATTAGGCCCATTTTATTAACCATATTGCATCCAATAGCCAAAAATAGTTACTTGATGTTGGTGCTTCTCTTTATGTCACAATAAACTTGAGCAACTTATTTATGAATGCCTCATATATTGGGTCAGACGACATTATGATTAGAGATGACATAGGTCTTTCCATTAGACATAATAATTCCACTTCTCTTCTCACTCTTATAACTACATTTATATTAAATGATAGGCTTTGCGTATTAAACATGACAATAAACCTAATTTCAATTTCTTAATTCTTCACCACTAATAATGTATCAGTTAAATTCTTACTTACCTTATTTGATGTGAAGGGTCTTTGCACACATAAAACTCTTTTATAGGAAATCATTATGAATGAAGTGTATCAGTGCCAAGCCATTAAGTCAGTAGTATCTCCTATTTTTGCTTTTTCTTGTATCAAAGGCATTACCATAAGTTGGCACCATATATTTGGTTATCCATCATTTCTTGCTTTAAAACATATGCTTTGTATCTATGATTTAGCTGTGACATTATTGTAATAAAAGCCACAAGTTATTATTCTTTACATCCACTCTTATTTGTTCTCCCCCTCTTAAATTATCTTTTCTAGTATATGGACTTAACCGGTCATTTTACATGATAGTTTTTAAATATTATGTCATTTTTATTGATCAATTTACCAAATATATTTGGCTTTACCTTTTAAAACAAAATTATAAGGTTAAATAAATCTTTATACACTTTAAAGTCCTTATATAAAACCATTTCCAACACCAAATTGTTACATTTTATTGAAATAATAAAGGTGAATATTTTTCTCTTAAAGACTATTTAACAACCAATGACAATTATCATTTCACCACTTCACCGTACACAAATGAACTTAATGGATACTAAAAAAGATGACATAGTCACATAGTCGAAACTGATCTTACCTTACTTTCCCATGCCTCTCTTCCTTTGCTATTCTAGTCTCATGCATTTACTATTGTTGTTTATTTAATTAATCAAATGCCTACTACTGCTCTTAATCTTCCTTCCCTATATTCATTAATTTTTGGTACATCTCTTAATTATTCCAAACTTGGGATTTTAGGTTCCCATACTACCTTTGGTTTTAACCATACATCTTATATAAACTTGATCCTCAATCTAAATCATGTGTCTTCCTTGGGTATTCATTATCCCAGAGTGCTTATCTATGTCTCCAACCATCCATCAATAAGATCTATATGTTTCATCATGTTCAATTTATCGAATCAATTTCTTTCTTATAAATCATTACATTCTCATTTACCACACGCCAAATCCACTGCTCTTGATACTTAGGTTCTACCTATTCTTACTATGTCCTTTTTTTCATCATTCGCAATCACCTTCTTATACTTTATTTGATTAGGTTCTACCTATTCTTACTATGTCCTTTTTTCATCGTTCGCAATCACCTTCATATACTTTATTTGAAGTATGCTCTCCAAAACTTTCCATCTTGCATTGATCATTTACCTACACTCTAACAAATACTTCTCAACCATCCAAACACTCCATTACAACCATTCCAACCCATTTAAATCCTTATGTCAACTAAATATAAACCAAACTCCCCTAACCTCAAACCAATATCATTTGACCCTATGTACTAAAAACAACATTTTCAAGCTATTACAAAAAGTTAACCTTTATATTCATATCCATCCCACCTCAAATATTGAACTGACATCCGTGACTTAATATCTTAAAGAAATTAATTAGCGATATACCATGATAAATGAGTATAAAACTTTAGTCCATAATAGTGCGAGGGAGCTCATAACGCCTAATACAACCTCTAATATTATTGGTGACAAATAGTTTTTTTGTATCAAATGAAACTTTGACAATTCTGTTAACATATTTAAATGTAACTTAGTTGCTAAAGGTTTTAATCAAAGGACTTATTTGGACTATCATGATATATTCAACCTAGTGCTTAAATTAACTACTATCAAGCTTATTCTAAGTATTGCTATTAGCAATGGCTAGTCTCTTCAACAATGGGATGCCAATAATGCATTTCTACAGGGATGGGTTTTAGAAAATGTTTATATGACAAAACCTTCCCACTTCATTGATTATGATCATTCTGCATATATTTGTAATCTTCATAAAGGCCAAGCCATCTATGGCCTTTGACAAGTACCACAAGCTTGGTACCGTGAGATATGCCAATACCTTAGTGTGTTATATTTAAGAATTATCAGGTTGACACTTTCCCATTTATCCTTTATAATGACACTCATACTCTTTATCTCCTTATTTATGTTGATGGTATTATCCTCAAATGTGATAATCCATCTCTAGTCAATCAGTTTTCAGATTAGCTCTCTACATGATTATCCCTTAAGGATCTTAGACTTCTCTCATATTTTCACAGTATTGAAGTTATTCCTAATCAACATATTATTGTATTATCTTAATGACATTACATTATGGATCTTCTTATTTGAGCTTATATGTTGGATGCCAAACCCATTGCTACTGTGTTGCCTACTAATGTATCGATTAGTTTACACACTGGCACACCACTTTCTAATCCCATCAACTACCACACTCTTGTTGATAGACTACAATACTTATCACTTACTCCTCCAAACATCTCTTATGTAATCAACAAATTATCTCAGTTTACGCATAAATTAACAATAGATCATTATATACTAGTCAAGCATATTTCCACTATTTATGTGGTACTTTAGATGATATATAATATACTTCTCCATTATGATTCTCCATTGTCTCTTTATGCCTTATTTGATGCATAATGGGTTGGAAATAAAGATAAATTTTCTTCAACAAATGTATACATTACTTATCTTGGATGCAATCTTATCTCTTAGAGTTCGAGGAAACAACATACTGTTGCTTCCGCTTCCATGAAGGCTAAATATCATCCTATTGTTGCCACTGCTACAAAACTTACTTAAGTGTGATATCTCTTGTATGATCTTAGTCTCACTCTTTACCACACACTTATCATTTATTGCGATAATGTTAGTGCTACACATTTGTGTTCAAATTCCATGTTCGTTCAAGAATGAAACATGTACATTAACTTTCTCTTCATTCGAGATCATGTTCAATTTGATGCTCTTCATATGGTTTACGTCTCCTCTATTGATGAGGTAGTGGAAGCACTTACAAAGTCTTATTTTGTTTTTAGTTTCAGTTTTTAAAAATTAAATTAGATCTGACTTTCTTTTCGCAATTAATATTGAGGAGGCATAGTAATATTATATGAATTGTATCTTTAATTAGATTGTGATTTATGTATGGTTAATCTATATCTTTAATTTTAAATTTTCAACAATAAGAAGTTAGCTTTTTTTTTAGGAGTTGAATACACTAAGTAGTTTATGTATATTGCCGTCCTTATCAATGAAAATATGAACGTGTATCAATACCAAACCGTATATTATTTTTTCCATATATTTTGCACGCGGGACACAGACTCAAAGAGATAATGACATACAGGCGAGGTTGGATATGAACATGTTGATTTGTCGTCTAGCGGACTTAGCGGTTCGTGGCATCACAGAATATGATTTAGACATGACTTTCTTTAGACTTTTCCCCTCAAAGCGATCTAGTTCGATCTTATTCCTTTCCAAATTACAACCCCTGAAAGAAAAATCCTTGAGCTCTTCAAGTGTCAATTGCCTATCGTGATCACAGTAAGATATGCAAATCAAAGACAAAAATTCCTCTATATGAAGTCAAGTCATCGGGTACAAACAGGATATGAACACAGGAAGAAACAAAGGATATAGCTAATCTCAAGTACAGGAACGGTATCCAGGAATAGGTGTTGGGGTTGCTTAAGATAAGGAAATGGGATCGTATGGGAATCCGTAGGGCCTGAGCTGTTGTTTCTTCTTTTGCTTATTCACGTGCTCCTCTGGTCCTTCTTCTTTCTTTATGTGCAATTCTTGTTTTTTTTCTTCTGTTTTTCTAATCTCTTTTTTGATGGAAAAAAATGGCTTGCATTATATGGGGAGACATTATTTGTTAGCGGATGTTAAGTGAACTCCTGAGAAAAATTAACAAGATTATAGAGGGAGTGAATAGCATTATGTCAAATATGAATTCGAGCCGTTTTAGATTTCGATAAAACTTTAGTTTATTTTATGTTCTAAAAATTATTTAAGATAAGAGTATTGCTACATATATTGTGTTTTATTATAACACTCTTGCAAATAAAATGAGTTGGATCAACTTAATTCACGAGAGGTTTGAATACTAATTGTGACATATCAATATATAAAAATATAGTTTGTACAAATTAAAACTTTTAATGTAAATATAATGGGCGACACTCATTATTAAATGGTTCACGAGTCAGTATCTTTAATTTGGATGTCCTTGATTAAGATAGGTTGTAAGGAGAAGGGTTCTTTCTTGTTTTACAGATAAAAATTTATGATTCTTGAAAAGAATGGAAGTGCTTAGAAGAAAACAATTGCTTTTTCGGAGCTAATATGGCCTTAATAACCTTGAAACGCTACATGGGGTGGAATTAACGTACAATGGGAAGAAAATGTGTCAATGAACTAACGAATCTGCCGTTAACACGTGATGATTGTGTTATTTTATACTGGTGGAGATGCCTGTCAATGTCAATTGTCAACACCAATTGAAAAGAGCTCAGCTTACATTTTAGGCATCCAGACCTAGTTGTTTAGTGGCCTGTCTATGCAGGATGCGTAAAACTGCCAAAGTGATCGAATTAATAGCACACCGTTAAGGATATCTTCAGAATCGCAAGTACGTACCCGAAATTTGCATACATACTTACATGTAGTTACGTACAATTCCTGCGACTGCTGATCATAAAAAATTTAATGAGGAGTTGGAGGCTTTATTATCATTCAATTAGATTGATCCATCATCGCCATTCAATAGTAGTTAGTAGTAGAAGGAAGAAGAAAACGAAGGATGAATCAATTTCTGAGGCTATTTAGAATCACCATCTGCAGTAGCTAAAATACGTTTTTATTAAATGCAGATAATACACATGTAGCCAAGTGCTCTAGTAATTTAGTTATTATAGATACAAACCTAGCATGAAGAATAATCTCCAAGTTTGTATCAGGAAGGATAAACCAAAAGAGTAGTTTTCACGTTAGATAGAATATAAAGTACGGCCTATAGACTCTTGTTCTAGAACTTCATATTACACCAGGAAAAAAGGTAAAAGGACCTTATTGAGATATGCTGTTTAATTCAAATCCAAATTGCTCCAGCATTCTTCAGCATTGTGCCCAGCTGGTTCTTGACCTGCAGGCTCATCACCTGCTGATCACCACCAACAAACTCTTCTCCGATGAACACCGCCGGTACGCTTGGCTGACACCCCAATTGTCGTAGTGCTTTCTCGACTTGTTGTCCATTTGGAATCTGGTCCAGCTCATAAACTGTAGGATTAGCCCCAAAGCTGCATATCAGTGCCCTAATGGAATGACTCATGCAACAAGTGCTCTTGCTAAAGATTACTACTGGCCTTTCAGCAACCAACCTTTTCACAATATCCATAGTTAAGAAGGGTAAAATTGCGTTGGCGGTATTAGTGTATGAACTTGCTGAGAGATGTGTAGAAGTTTTGATATGATGAACTTGACACCGATTGAGGTCTATTTATAGATGCCACTCAGGGTGGTGAGCTGCACAAGTTTTTTTTATTGGTCTTGTCCATTTAAGAATATAAGCTGAAAGGGAATAAAATTTTGGGATGTGCGTGTGATTTCATTCCCAACATTCTTTTGATGATTATTGGATAGATACACATCTGTTTGTGACGTCTGTACGTAGAGAATAGTTGTTGCCAGCTTATTAATTTGTTATGATGCACAGTATGACAAACAATCAGTAAGTGATCAGCAGATACTCTCGAGTAACTGTAGTTTCGTATTAATATTTAACATTCCTAACTCCATATTATTGGTGTCACGAGCTTTAATAGAACGACTAATTAATAACATCTTCCGCATAATTTGATAGTTACTACCATTGTTGAGAGAAATTGAAAGACAAATTGCTAACATATGTACCAAACTTATTCTACTCATTTTGTTATCGTATGTTTTGTGTTCTTGATAATAAAATGTATCGTAGGGACGATCTCTTTCTTTTGGAGCATCTGCTGAGCTGGAGAAAGCATTTTTCTAAATCATGTCTTCTTTTCTTCCCTGGCAAAGATTCGCAGAACTTCAGTACTGGAAAACCCAAAGCCGACATGCAAGACGGCGACAAAGAAAATGGAAGAGAAATTTGGAAAATAGTGATAATCAGCCATTAATAGCACGGAAAAGATTACCATTTAAGTGATGCAAAGAAAAAGAGACTTATTTGAGGACCCAACCCACCTACGAAACAAGTTACACAATTTGGAAACAGCCCTCAAGTACTCTCCGCATTAAAATCCTGATTAATTTATAAATAAATTTGTAAATAAGCATTTCACTTTAGTCGGGTTCAGTTCAAAATTAACCAAAATAGTCTGAATTGGTTAAGCTTTGTAACAGATTGAGACTTTAAATTCGGACTTCACAGTATGATTTAATTCAAAATGATTCAATTGGTTTGACCAAAACCATACTATTTTATTAAATTAAATAAAATGACCTTGTTTTCTTCTATATGTCAAACACAGTAAGATTGAAATTAATATTTTTGGTTGAGTCTCAGAAAAAACAAAAACCTCCATAGTCCCAAACTTGCCATTTGCCTCTCACTGCTCGTCGACATTTTTCATTTATTGCTTGCCGCTAGCCACTGTCTTTTAATTGAATGAGAAGAGGTGGGGAGCTCTACAAACACGAACCAAAATAGCTAGCTTTAAGTTATGTTTTTCTTTGAGTGTTAGCGATCTCATTGTGTTTAGATTGATTTTGGGGTATTTGCCATTGTATTACAAGAATAGACTGATATTTCTGAAGTTCAATTGGTATTTTCAACCATGTTAACATTGCCAAGGCAAGTTTAGATTAAAGGAATGCTTGATTGTTACTCGATTATGTTTTCTCAATATTAATCCTTGTTTGAAATGTTGTGCTTTGCAGGTTTGATACACCAATCTGTTTCATCGGATTTGCTGTTCATATGCAAATTTATTTTATTTACCTTGATCAAGTACTAATACATGAATATCATACCTTTGTTATTGGACTTTTTAGAAGAGCTTTTAGATTTTGTGGAAGTATGTTAGTAAGTAATAGGAATTGACAAAGAACTAAGTGAGAAGTTGGAGGTACTTAATTAGAAACTAATGGTGAACGAATCAAGGACACAGTAGAAAAATAAAGTTTTTACGATTTTCAATTAGATCTCGATAATTGAATAACCTGAATAATTAAATTAAATCATAAAATATAAAATTGTATTTGATTCGATTTTCCTGTTGAAATATTTTCGAAAGCTTTTCGATGTATCAACCATAAGTTGATCACGCGTTCAGCTTCTAATAATATCTACAAAATAATTTCTC
This sequence comes from Erythroxylum baracoense, assembly GCA_025629805.1. Taxonomy (NCBI): domain Eukaryota; kingdom Viridiplantae; phylum Streptophyta; class Magnoliopsida; order Malpighiales; family Erythroxylaceae; genus Erythroxylum; species Erythroxylum baracoense. Next base: position 8,693,820 of record JAOTAY010000004.1, read on the forward strand.
AACTCTCGAGAAGAAAAACGTGAGACTTAGCTCCCTTATGCTAGTTCCCCATTTATAGGAAAAGCATCAAGCTTTTTAATTTTTATTAAAATTAAATACATCAATTATAATTAAAGTCAAACTCTAATTATAATTAGTTTAATTTTAATAAAATCAAATATCTCACATTTGATTCATAAAGTTTCTCAAAATTTATAATTAAATCAATTTTATTAAAATTAAATACATCAATTATACTTAAATTCTAACTATAATTATAATTAATTTAATTTTAATAAAATCAAATACTTCATATTTGATCGCTAAAGTTTCTCTAACTTTATAATTAAATCCAACTTAATTGAAATTGATTTTTCTATTTTAAACTACTCTATATGTATGATCTATTAGGTTTCTAATATATTGGCAATAATTATAAATTATAATTATAATTCATACTTAGAGTCATATAAATTAAACTCCTTTTAATTTATCTTTAATTCTTCAATTAAACAATTTATAATCATATATCAAGATTTGACGTCCAACAACATGTCATAACCACTTAAATATCAAAAATGTCAAAGTAGTTGACTTAAAATATCTATGCATGGTTATGATGTATAATTTAATCCTTTCGTCATCCAATATTTCAATTGAACAAAGTATCAATATAATGCCTCCTCTTTTGTATCTAATCATGTTTGTTATTTCTAATTAGTAATTGATTTATAATTGATTTTTAAAAACACATTTTTAAATGTCAATTCACTATAGCTAGAGAATTCCATAAACCACTACTAATCAAGAACGAGATAATATTTTCTCTAATTATTTTAATTTGGAGTGACGAATCTTTTATTGACTTACTCAACTATTTCGATATGGTACATTGTATCCAAGTACTACTAACTAAATTATCCTAGGACAATTTATAAGTAGCATCAAAAGGCAGTAAATCCCACATAAGATATCTTAATAATCTTAAGTTTAAGGATCAATTATACAACCATCATTATAAGAAAATCCATAAATACATAAGTAATATTCCATTTGAGATCCTCATAGTCAGGTCAGTTTATTGAATTTATTCTCTAATAAGCACCCACACATTAGTTTAAATATCTTCATACTTTAATTTATGAGACCAATTAATTTCTTCATAAGAAATAAGCATAATGTATACTAGTCTTACCATTTCATTAATATTCTGTCTTGATAAAACTGTAACTAGGAACATTTAGGAATAATACATAATTGTAAATTGAATCTCATAAATGACCTCATCATAATTTCAATTACACAGTAATTATTTCAAGAATTTTACCTTTAGTATTAAAACATCAAATGTAATTAATTTAATACATAAAAGAATGCCTTTTATTAATTAAAAAATAATGTCATACACCAAAATGCAACCAACCGATTGGCTACAAGGGTATAAACTAACACTTAACATTGTTATTGGTTTTTTTTAGTATAAAAAGTATCTAAATTCTTGTATTTATTTTGCTAACATGTCTGAAATAAAATTAACAATACTTGAATGGATCATTTTTTTCTAATAACATGATTCAAATAGTAATAAAGAAGATGATGATAAAATATGACATTTATTGGAAGAGATTGGTAATACCTGGCAGTTACTACGATTTTAGATCTAAGGTACAAGTTTATTACAATTGAATATTATTTTTTTAAACGATTGTATGGAGATTAAATTTTGGAAACATCCTCTTTATCAGTTAGTGGTAAAGTTACGTATTAATGGACCTCCTCTAAACCCCACGTATCGACAGGACTTTCACTGGGTTATTGTTATTGCTGTATGGTGATTAATTTCAGTACATGATGATATCACCAAACAATTATGATATGACTTGTTTGATGATTACCAATAAAAAATGGATAAAAAAATTGAATCACAATTGTATAGTATCAATACCAAGCTTATGTTAATACATCCTCTTTAAACAAGAAAGTTATCACTTTGGGTTTGGTTTACAAGAATTCATAAAGGAAAAAAATGGTTAGGATTTCATATAGTAGAATAAGGTTAAACAACTATTTAAAGGCTGATATTTATGTAATAACTTAAGGATCATTTTGATATATTAATGTGGTGGAAGTTGATTTATGCTTAATATCTAGTTATGCAAACAATTGCATCAAATTTTTAGTTATCTCAGTATTTATAGTTTCTTCTGAATCTACTTTTATTATTAGTAATTGGATAGTGAGTCCTTATTATGGTCAATTTTATCCAAAAACTTTAAAAGTCTTCATATGTGTTAGAAGTTAGTTATGTATTAAATATATTCAAGGTAAAATCTATAATTTATAGGATATGGTATGTTATACTTTTATTTTTTAATAATTTTAATAATTATCTATTATATGATCTTATTGGAAACAACTTCTCTACTATATAGGACAAGGCTACATATTATTTGTTGGCCCTGGGTCCCCGTACATAGTTTATAGTGACTACGTGTCACCATTTAATATTTCCGATCATGAAATATGTTGGATATTTAAAAAATTCGTGGTGGGATCGTAATCTAATTATAGGCATAAAATTAAATCATTCAAGAAATGATTTTTGCAATAAATTAAAATTTATAGGAAAGGTATTTTAAAATTTATCCATACCAAAATGTACAAAGAATAATGATTTTGGGTGCAAAAAGGATTGGTAGAAATTGGGTTAAAATAAAAACAAAGGTAAAAATAAAATTAAAAAAATAAAAAAAATAAAAAAATAAGAATAAAAATTTAAAAACAGTCGGGTAACGATCGTACCATGGTACGATCGTTATTTTGACGTTTAAGTTCCGAGTCGCGATCGTACTACAGTACGATCGCGATTGTTGGGCAATCCGGGTCGGTCGTGATCGCAACTCGGTCGCGATCGCGACGGTCCGAAACCTTGAAACCGTCGCGATCGTACCGAGGTACGATCGTGACTTGGACGGTTTTTATGAATGTCACGATCGTTCTAGGTAACGATCGTGACTTCCCAATAAAACACCCTTTCTTCTAAACATCATATCTTTCAATCCAAAAATCCAAAAATTACAAACTATATATCGTTGGAAAGCTAAGAACGAGACCTACAACTTTCATGAAGGAAATTTTGCCTAATTCGGCTTGTATCAATACAGTTTAATCATTTAAAAAAAGTGTTCATTTCAGCCAAAATGGCACTTTGCACCCAAAACACAGCTACCTTCAAATGGTCCTAACTTCTACATCTGGTATCCAAAAATTTCGATCTTTATAGCGATAGAAATCTAAAAGGATAATCTACAACTTTCATGTAGACCACTAAGCCAAATTCTACCTATATCGGTACAGTTTATCCATCAAAGTTTCAGATCACAGTTGGACCTCATTACTTGTTTTCACTCATCATAACACAAACAATTCTCACCCAAAATTCAAAGAACCCGAACCAACTTAAATGTCCTTACATACCAAACTCCTTTGCTACACAATGTAACACAACCAAACCATCCTAATACCTCTCAACATTCAGCACACAACCAAGCTCATAGGATAAAAATTTACCATACATATATAGTATCAATTCACAACCACAAAGAAGTACATACTTCATAAATTGTTCATAATGTCACAACAATATCTCAATCGCAAAATACATACAGTACATAGTCGCAAAATACATGCTATAATGTTCATGCTGACATGCTACTAAAATCATCTCAAAGTGTTTGACACTAACTTAGTTACAAAATCTGAAATTTCTTGGAGTTATGCCAAAAACTTTGCAAGGCTTCTAAT
>JAOTAY010000004.1:8725190-8735878 GCA_025629805.1 Erythroxylum baracoense
GACAGATAATGGTTTGGAATTTTGTGGAGGTGAATTCAATGAATTTTGTAAGAATGAAGGAATTGCTCGACATCACACTGTCATAATGACTCCACAATAAAATGGAGACACTGAGCGTATAAATCGAACTCTTTTGGAAAGGTTCTGTGTATGATTTCTAATGCAGCATTGACACTTGATTTTTGGGTAGAAGCCATTATTACGGCTTGCCACATCATCAATCGCTTTGCTTGTGCTCCTCTTAATTTTAAGACTCCAAAGGAAGTTTGGTTAGGTACTCCTGCTAATTACTCAACTTTAAGAATATTTAGGTGTTCAGCATATTTTCATGTAAATGAGGGAAAGTTAGAGCCTAGGGTTAAGGAATTTAATTTTCTTAGTTATGCTTTAGGGGTGAAATGATATCATTTGTGGTGTCCTAATCCCAAGTCACCAAATTTTGTAATAGTAGGGATGTTCTATTTGCTGAGTCCTCTACGTTGTATCCTAGAAAAAGTCTTGTAATCCTTGTAATTTAGAAAAGGAGGATAGTGCACAGAAGTAGGTGGAGTTAGAGATTGGTAGTTCAAGTCCTTCACAAACGTCTTCTCACATCAGACAAATCAAGTTATTGAACCAGATCCTGATCATGTTAAAGATGAACCAGTAGAAAAAGAACATTCCATAGCCAAAGATAGACCAAGATGGGAGATTCGACCACCACAGAGGTATGCAAATTTAGTTACATATGATTTATCAGGGCACAGGAAACAGGTGGAGACAGTGAACCTTCCACATATATGGAGGCAGTTTCAAGTGTTGATGCTGATAAATGGGTGGTGGCTATAAACGAAGAAATTAAATCTTTGCACAAGAATGGTGTTTGGGTTCCGGTGAAGCCGCCAAAGGGTAAGAAAATTGTTGGTTGCAAATGAGTCTTCAAATGAAGAGAAGGTACTTCAAATGTTGAAAATGCAAGGTATAATGCACGTTTAGTTGCAAAGGACTACAGTCAGATATAAGGTGTTAATTTTAATGATGTTTTCTCACCAATGGTGAGACATAGCTCTATTTGTGTATTACTTGCATTGGTTGCCATGTTTGATTTGGAATAAGAATAGCTTGACATCAAGACAGCATTCCTGCATGGCGAATTAGATGAGCAGATTTATATGAAACTACCTGAAGGTTTTAAAGTGGTAGGAAAAGAAGACCATGTGTGTTTGTTGAAGAAATCCTTATACGGATTGAAGTAGTCTCCAAGACAGTGGTATAAGAGGTTTGATTCATTTGTATTGGGTCATAATTTCTCCAGAAGCATATATGATAGTTGTGTTTACTTCCAGAAGTTAGATGACAGCTCATTCATCTATTTATTGTTATATGTTGATGACATGCTCATTGCTACCAAGAATGTCACAGATATTCACCATTTAAAGGCTTTATTGCATGGTGAATTTCAGATGAAAGATTTGGGAGTGGTAAAGAAAATTCTTGGCATGGAGATAAGACATGATCAAGGAGCTGGTAAATTATTCTTGACCTAGGAGAATTATCTCAATAAAGTTTTGGAGAGATTTGGCATGCGACATGCCAAAGTTGTTAGTACTCCTCTTGCTAGTCATTTTAGATGATCTGCTGCTCAATCACCACAGTTATAGGAAGAGGAAGATTATATGGCACGGGTTTTGTATTCTAGTACCGTAGGTAGTATTATATATGCAATGGTATGTACTCGTCCCAATACTTCACAAGTAGTATCGTTAGCTAATATATGGCCAATCCTGGCAAAAAACATTAGCAAGCTGTGAAATGGATTCTCAGATACTTGAAGGGTACATCAAATTTTTGTTTTAAATTTGGTAGAATTAGCAACACTTTGATTGGTTTTGTAGATTCAGATTATAACGGTGATCTCGAAAGACGCAGGTCTTTGACAAGTTATGTATTTTGTATTGGAGGTTGTGTTGTTGGCTGGAAAGCTATTTTACAACATGTAATGGCTTTATTTAATACTGAACCAGAATATATCGCAATCACGGAGGCTATCAAAGAAGCATTATGATTAAGAAGTTTATTCAGTGAATTATCTCTACATCAAGGGGTTACTACCATTTATGTGATAGTCAAAATGCTATTCATTTGACGAAAAACTAGATGTATCATGAGAGGACAAAGCATATTGATGTGAAGTATCATTTTATTCAGGATACTATTGTAGAAAAGAAGGTCCTTATTCAGAAGATTAACACTAAAGACAATCCTGCTGACATGTTTACGAAGGCTCTTCCAATTTACAAGTTCAAGCAGTGCTTGGACTTGATTGGCATTTATAGTTGGTGATATAGCCCTTTTGGGGCATTGCCGCAGAAGGTAGAGCAGATCATTAATTGTTCGGAACCAAGTCAAGGTAGAGATTTGTTGACTATTGAATGTCGTGGCCTCTCACGAGTCAAATATTGTTGGCCAAGGCAGACTCTTTTGGCCATGCTTAGCCAAAAGTCTTCAAGTGTGTTCATGGTGAGATTTTCATGTGCAAAGATTGCAGAGAGATTGAAGGAAAATTGACAAATTTCTTTTAGATGGAAGCTCAAGTTTTGCATTATAAATAGAGGGCTTAAATTGCTGAGTCCCTAGCACCAAAAACAAAACCAATCCTTCCATTCTTTCTTCAGTTCTTTTATGTATATTTGATGAGGTTTTAAAAGCCTTTTGTTCCAGCCTTTGTACTTTTATACATTCTCCACATGTTAGTAAATTTGACTCACCCTCTGACCGTGGACGTAAGTCACATTGACCAAACCACATAAATTCTTGTGTCATGTCCCATTTATTTTGCTTTTTCTTTATTTTTTGTTATTAAGATTCGGGCTATTAAATTCAACCGGTATCCGATCTGAGGTTATTTTCCCTAACAAAATTTAATTATACTTAGTGAGACCCTATTTTGTGTACCAATATTTTCATGTATTTAAATGATATTTCTTTAGTTTGAGATGTGATTATACCATTTTTTATTATATTATTAGTGATTTAATGGCTTCCAATTGGAGATTGTTGTATGTAAGGAGTGAGATCAGTTGATTGAGTGATAGAAATTACTTGTTGATTAAAATTCTATTGCTCAATTGATTTGAAGATATCGTTTGATTGATAATTTTTTTCAAAAAAACTATTCCGTCTACCAAACCTCTTAACAGTTTAAATTATACTTTTATCAATAATTTTTAACTTTTTTTAAGGGAAGGGAGACGAGAGAATCTTTAAGGAGCAAAGATAACATTAGAGAAAGAAATTCAAAAAGAAATACATATTTTCTAACAATTCTTTTGACACTAGCAAATTTTGAAAAACATCAAAATAATTTTTTTACTTTAGAAAAATAATTTAAAGCACGATTAAAAAGTACACCAAAATATTTTTTATGTTAATTATTTTGTGTAATATGTGTTTTGATTATTGGTTTATACAATGATTAACTATTCGTTTGCTATAAGTTTTTAATCTTTGGAAACAAACTATAGGAACCCTAGGTAAGGGCTGTAATAGATGAAGATTTAATTAAATTAATAAAATCAAATAGTTTTATTCATATTTAATGCATGTGAATTGATTGATAACATATAATTACTTTAGAAAGTGAAATATGTTTTTAAGTATCGGGGATATTAATGGTAGCATTCTTAAAGTTATTACATATACTAGTGACTTTTCTATGAGGTAAAGGGGTTGGTTATATATATTGTTTCGTTGATCAAGACATATCAACTAATGTTAAGAGTAGAACACATACTATTTTATTGACTAGATGTATTATTAGCACCTACTCCAAGTTTTTTTGGAAATTAAATAATTCATTCCAATAATAGTTATAAAGTACCTTACAGAATATGGAGACTTTGTATAATAGTATATTCATAACCAAAGACTTATCCAAAAAAAAAAAAATCCTTCCTTTCTACTATCGTATTGATAAGTGAAGAAATGTCCCAATAGTTCTTCAATTTTCTCACATTTGTTACTAAATATCTCTTTCTCTCATTCTTCTACTGTTCTACTAACCTAAGCAATCCTTTTAGGGTTTACCATTATCTTTTATTTTCTATTATTTTTATGATGTTTTTTAAAGATTTGAATAACATTTCGTATCGGTCTGTCTGGCCAGAAGGTACCGTACCGGCCGAAAAACTAGATGGTATCAAGGCTAATGGTACCGGTCGTCTGTACCAGAGTTTTCATGTGATACTGACCAGTATTTAAAATACCAGCTAGTATATATTAAGTTTTACAAAATGTAGGGATTGTTTAGCAAAAATGAAAAAACTTTTAACTACCCCCAAACATCAACCCCCATTTGCTACCTTTTGATTTTTTTCTCACTTTGTCTCTCTCATTGTCTCACACTTCTCTCTCTCTCTCTCTCTTTCTTCTCTTCGTGCTCAGCGGAGCTTCTCCCTCTCCGGTGACAACAGAACCACCGTACCATGTGACTGTCATCTTCTGCACCACATCAATTTTAGCCCTCCTGCACGCGAGCCCGCCACCATTGAACCTCCTCCATGTCACTATCATTGGTTGCTGTCCTCTATGCATCTATAATCCCAAAAACCTGACCCGACCTAAAAACCCGAAGCAAAAACATTATAAATATTTTTAGGTGTGTTTTCAATTGACTTTGTTTTTGTTTAATTGCATTTGTGATTGTGAATGGGTTAGAAGTTGGAATTAAATTGTGAATTGAATTTATGATTTGTGTTGGGTTGGATACTAAATTGGAGTTGAATGAAATGATGCACGATTTTGTTTTGGTTTAATATTAATAATCCATGGTCAACTTCCTTTCATAATACCCTACCCCCAAAGGAAGTCCCCATTGCCTCCTTGAAAGAGAGATGTCCTGAACCACTAGACGATGAGAGCACATTTTCCAGACCGCCAACATACTATGCTCATAGTATGAACAATTTTTTGAAATTGTCAATATAATGAAATGATATGACTAGATTCGAAGGATCTTTTCGTGTTTCATGATTCCATAGAAGTTTTTGATTCGTCATTTAGATTTTATATTCATGACTTATTCATTATAGTTGATTATATATACTATTATAGTATTAGAATAGTAATCGATTCTATAAATCTATTTTTTAGTATATCAATCTAAATCTAAATAAAAATAAATAAAAAGTTAAATAATAAATCTAAATCTAAATAACAAAGATAAATAAATGTAAATTAAATAAAGAACTAGAAATAAAATAAAAAATTTTAATAATAAATAATTAGAATAATAATTAGAATATATTAGAATACACACACACACACACACACACACACACACACATATATATATATTCCATATTCATTTTTGTCTAAATATACTCTTTTATCTAAATATACTCTAATTCTTTTTATAATAGCTATATTTTTAGATAAATTTATAAATTTATAGATATATTAGATATATTTTTAGATAAATAATAATAAAAATAGAAATAATAGAAATTTATTCACCTGCCTATAATCTATGCATAACTATAGGGATCCATCTTTCTTCTTGACAAATAACACTGGTGCACCCCACGGTGAACTACTGGGTTTAATAAACCCTTATCAAGCAAATCCTACAACTACACCTTTAACTCTTTCAGTTCTATAGGTGCCATTCTGTATGGAGTAATTGAGATAGGTTTGTACCAGGAAGGAGTTCTATATTAAACTCTATTTCTATTTCTGGTGGTAATCTAGGCAAATCTTCTGGAAACACATCTAGAAAATCCCTTACTATGGGGATCTGCTATAACTCACTGATCTCCCTTCTGGTATCCCTAACATGAGCTATATACCCTTGACATCCCTTTTTAGAAGTCTTTGGGCCTGCATAGCTGATATTCTGTTAACAGGAAACTCAATTCGGTCACCCTGATATAACATTTCCATTTCTGGATCAAGCCTAAGTATAATTCTTTTAGCATAACAATCCATTGTAGCGTGGTGATTTGATAACCAGTCCATACCCAAGATAATATCAAATTCTAACACTGCCAACTCGATCAAATTTACTATAAATTTTCTACCCTCTATTTCCACTGCACATGAGGGGTAAACATATTTCACTTCAACAGTTTCCCTTAAGGGTGTAACTATGAACAGAGGGTATTTCATTAATTCTCCCTTTTTATCTAGCTTTCTGGCCAAACTTGGTGCTATAAATGAATGAGTGGCACCCGAGTCAAATAACACTTTAGCATTCTCATTCTGGATAAGGATTATACCTATATCAACATTGTTTTATCATCATAATTAAAGAAAATTCACATCTTTCGTCACGACAGAGTATAGACATTTTATGTAATTTAATTGAATATCAACAGGTTTGCATAGGATTACTTGTTACAGTTGTATTAGAGGCCTATGCTTCTTGGGAATTTACAGCAAACACTCTCCCCTGACCTTTGTTTGGAAGCTTGGCCTTGAGTTCTACCTCTACCAGCTGGGCCTCTATTAATAGGTTTGTCTATCTACATAGTAGTTTGTGAAATTGGGGGTGAGGCTGCTTGGTTTTTTTACATTGGGCAGTCTTTAATGAAGTGCCCTTGTTGCCCACTCCTATAACAACCATTGAACCTGAGTTTACAAGGTTCGTGATGATTTTTCCCACAACATTACAAGAAGTTCTAGTTTGTGGCTGTGTTGGAGGTTGTTGTGATCTATTCTTAGCTGGGTTCTATGTACCACTAGCTACTAACAATACAGACGCACCTGGATTTCTACCTCTTCCTTAACCCCCTCTCTGTAGCTTTGGAGGAATATACTGTACTGTTTGTTCTATTTGTCTCATATGAGAGCTATCTCTTTCTCTACGACCTTTATTGCTCTGGCCTTTACCTTTCTTTCTCCATTCTCTTTCTACTCTCCCCTCTTTAAACTTTGCTTCCACTTGTTGGGTCTTATCAATTAACCTCGATAAATTGGGGAAGTCAATAGTTGTAACAACACCGTACAAGGAAGGTATGAGTCCCGACTTGTATCTTTCCATTTTTGCAGCTTCAGTAGGTACCATTGTTGTAGCAAATTTGCATAAGCATAGAAATTCACTTACATAATCATCTACGCTCATACCAAAGCTTTGCCTGAGCCTGTTAAATTGCAGGGCTCGATTTTGTCTTTCATATGGAGAAATAAACTCATCAATTAATGCCTGTTTAAAGAATTCCTAGGTTGGAGGATTCCCACCATATAATTGATCCTCAATATTCCTCTAGAACTATTCTCAGGCATTCTTTGTCAATTTAACCATCATTAATTCTATGATTCGTGCATCAGAGGAAGTTAATCTCCAGACCATTTTCTTAGTATGACTAATAAACTCTTAAGGATCCTCATGTCTCTCACCACTAAACTCAGGGGTTTGTAATTTCAAGAAATCATTGACACTTACCCCTTCATCATCTAAAGCTCATTTAGGTAATCCTCTCGGCATTTGCACTGACTGTGGTGGTGTAGGAGCAACTTCAAGTACACTCTGAGGTCTTTCTCTAAGTATTCTTACTTCTTCTCTCAATTCTATAATCTCTTGCCTTTCTCTTAAGGCTCGGTTCTCTGCTTCTAAGGCTTCTATTCTTTGTTGTAAGGTTCTATCATCTTCCCCTCTAGCAGCTGGGGGTTCAGGTTCATTTTCTATTTTTGATCTCCTTCTAGCTCTGGATGGAGATCTTTCTTCTTGTTGTTCTTACTGTACGAATTCGACATCAGGTATAGTAGTTGGAATTTCCCTCCTTCTAGGACGACCTCGTCCTTGTTAAGGAGGTGTTATTCTTGTAGGAGACATATCTATTATGGAGAAAATTAAAATCATTTAGATATAATGATTTGTCAAAGTAACATGCTATTAACATGATGCAGATTCTATGCTCTATAGTGTCATGCTCATGCAATAATATCATATGCATGTATCATATCATATACATATATACATTTTATTCTCACTCACTATGCTTTTTCAACATTCTCTTCATCTCTATGTTACTGGGCTACTTAGGACTGGGAAGGTATTTTAAAATACCTTTGATGTGTTTGGGGTTCTTTGTATGGTTAGTAGCCTATCCATTCTACTTCTCATTTCCGCACACATCCTTACTCTTATGAAACCTTTGGCTCTGATACCCTCTGACATAATCCGCCTTTTAGACCGTGTTGGCACTAGGGAATGGGTAGGCTTAATGCCACCAAAACCTATAGTAAGCCGCAAAACTTTTCTATATTCTACTGAAAATTTAGCGTTACCCATTCGTTTGTCTGATTAATTATCCGTATACCTACTTAATAGTATTGAATGAAGCAAGGATCTCAATCTGTAATTCTAACATACATTATCTACTTATAATCTGTCAATCTATGTTCATCTCATATCAGCAACTGACATCATTCTCAGTAACATAGTATATCCATACATGTATCATGTACATAAGATTATGAGAAACCATGGAGCAGCTATAAGCATTTGCAATGAACATCATGCAAAAAATACTTGTCTGTTTATCCAAGCGAGTCTCAAAAGGATTGGATTTCTCTCTCGTACGATTTGCTAATCCCATAAAATGATAATAGTATGAGGCGAGTCTACAACACGACTCAGTGAGATATAAACATGCTACCATACTTGTGAGGCTAGGTAACACAAGGCTAGCTTCACAAGAATGGTTTGTGGCATTCTAAACAACAATACATGGTATCAATAAATAAACAGGTAGTAATTTCAAATGCGACAATCACATGAGGATCAATAATAAATCATCACTTGAGTATCAATAATAAATCTCAACATGAATTTTTCTATTATAAAATGAATTTGGTTTCTAAATTCTTTTCTGAGTTTTGGGTTCTTTTCTTTGGTAGAGTTCGACAGGATTTCTAATTCTAAGCTTTCGCATTTCTAAGTTTTGATTTCTCATTTATGAGTTTTAATTTTCTAAATTTCTTAAGAAGAGACAGAGGTATATTAGTACGGCATATCTCCTGTTTTCTGATTCTAAACAAGGTTGGCCTAACCCTGCCCCTGGAGGCCTGACCTCTCCAGGTAGGACTCGGATCTGACCTATCACTGGTGGGTTACCTATGTGCACATGGTCTGATAATAGACTCCATCAGCTGGGTATCTTGTGAACTCATCAATTATGGCTAACAAGAAAAACATGATTCATCAAAGAATTGCAATTAATAGGTTCAATATAACAAGGGAGCCAGAAGATGTAAAGAATCTAAATATCACCTGACCAATCTGGCATACAACATGGAGTGATATATCAAATAAGTCATACAGATTCGAGAACAATTCATCAAATCGCAAGATAAAAAATAGGATTACTACACAAGCATAGTAGCATGATTATACTCACCTCGACTATCTCAAAGGTTCTGATCTCTTTTCAAATTTCTTGAACTTGAGAGGTACTAGGTACAACTTCTAGTTCTATTCCTCGTCTGCTTTCATAAGCTATTGGGTAACATGTATAAAAATTACATATACAAGCATTAGTCATTCTTACATAAATCTCATTTCTTAACATATATCATTAAAAATTTATATTTCCTCCTATAATGGCCAAATTGGTTTCAAGCCAATTTTCCCTTGAAATTATGAGTCTTGGACTTCATTATGTCCAAACTTAGTTCACAATTTCGAGTACCTGATTCTTTATGTCTTGATTAGCTTACTCATACTTGAACCTATTCGGTTTCACTGATTCATCCACGTAGGTCTCATTCGAGAGGGCATAACTTTTTCTACATAGGTCTAATGTTTTTCAAAATTTCCATACCTGTATTTAACACATAAATTCACATTTTTGCTTTTATGACCATTTTCTAATTCTATCATTAAGGCTTCCAAATATCCCATTTACAGTCAGCCTTAACATTTTATCACGAGTTGAACCTTTCCTGACTAAAATCATTATAACTTATTCATTTCATACCCAATGAAGGTGATTCAAATTGAAAATTTCAATAGAATCATATAGATATCACATATACAAATATGGCTTAAAAATGGTGTAAGTTGGATTTATTGTGATTTTTCTAAAGCTGTCCTATTTCTGTTCTCTTCTGTGTCACTAAGGTCAATAACACCCTTCACTTATTTAGCCATATCTCACAGGATACTCATCCAATTAAAATTCCCTTTATACAGAACTTAGATGAAACATTTTTGAGCATTTCATAAGTATAACTCATCATCCAATTTTGACTCTAAAGTCCTCAAATAGTTAACTTTCACTTTTGTGTTTCAATCCCATTGGTATTTTGAACCAGTTTTAATTTGGGAATTATATCTCATTTGTTTTTTTGGCTCACCCTAAATTCATAAAAAAATATTTAGGGATACAATAGACACCTATATCTACAACTTTCAAGTTTTGAGTTTCTTCAAATTCACACGTTAAATAGCTCAAAATAATTGTATAAGAAGGACCTACGAATCTGCCTCCCTTGGCAGTTTTGAACTCCAAAACCCTAGGTTTTCGTTTAGGCCCAAATCACCATAAAAAATGAAAATTTCCTTATGTTAATTAGTCATTAGACATCAAAGAATAAGAATCCATCATCAAAATCATCAAACCCATAAATTTCATCAAGTGAGTTTCATAGTTATGGCAAAAGAAAGTGAGAAACTAAATTCCAATCGGTAGAATCAAGTGTCAGGACCG
>JAOTAY010000004.1:8743229-8754559 GCA_025629805.1 Erythroxylum baracoense
ATTGTATATAATTAATAATAAAATAATAAAACTTTTATTAAAATTTTTATTATTTTAAAATAGAAAATATAAAAAAATTATTTTTCACGGTTGTGACTTGAACAAGTCACCACCATAACTTTTTAATTAGACATGATTTCTATTTTAAAATCATATCGTTAAACCTCTTGTAACATCAATTTTAATATCAGGGGTAAAATAGTGATTTACTATACATTACATTTCATTCCATCTATCTTCCAAACAATATTTCACTATATTACATTATGAACGCTTCCATCCTTCCCAAATAATTTTTCACTATATTACATTTCATTTCATTATAAACCGTTCTTTTGCGATTCATTCCATTCCATTAATTAACATCCAACCAAACAGACCCTAAAGCTCCACCATCCTTATGGCTCATAAGATATCCATAGTGAGAGGAGGAGTACCAATCATTAACAAATCTCACTCATCTTGGAGCACACTCAATCTTTTGGCAACCTGTGGAATTATCAATCTATGACTGGTAGAAGTAATCGTACATGAGCTGCACGAATGAGTGAACTAAGTATATTTGCACTTAATGACATATGTAGTATATGAATCAAAGATCTTATTAGTTGACAAAACTTGTGCTTTTACAGATGTCACGCAGATAATGGATGAGTAATTTATAGATGTACCTTATGGATAGGAAACAAAATTCTGAGGCCTTGGACCGAGTCAGAGAGTAAGATCTCGCTATGGCTATATTGTTCTAATAATTTCTCAAGTGGACCTACATATAGTCTTAGTTAATTGTTGCTTGGTTGGGCTGTAATGTGAGAAACTAGCCCTTTTAGTAAAGCTTACTTGAACCCTGAATTGGTTATAGTCAAAGGTTATGCTCAACATTCCCAAGTTGAAACTCGGCTATCGAATCATCCTCCCAAGATGTTTATTTTTTACCAACCTAGAATGTGCACATAAATTCCAGGATAAGCTCTTGGTAAAATGCTTCCCATATATCAAACAATTATTGTTATCTATCAAAAGTGATGATCTTTCTCATCCAATCAGCCAAATCAATCACCTACAAAATGTCTCAATCTATATAGTGCATCGACTTGAACTACCTAGTGTGCAACTACTATAAATGCTTAAACTAAAACTTTGTAGTAAAAGTTTCTTGGAAAAAGCTTCAAATGAGAGTTAAGAGAAGTATCCAATCCCTCTCATAAATCTCTTTATGGAGGATGAATTTTTTATACCATCAATTGGTTCTCTTCTTATATATGTTAGCATTCTTATAAGCATCTAACCTTAGCTTATTGAGCTCGTTATTTTAGAGCAATCATCTCTCATTAGTTGCCTTTAATCAAATTTGAGGGCTTTGATCTTTAGTAAACCTTAGAAGGTGACATGACTTCCCATAGATCAGCTTGAATGGAAATATAAAAGTGGGATTCTTGTAGGCTATATGATAAGCCTATATTGCATCATTTAGCTTCATTGCCTAATCTTTACTCAATCTAGTAACTGTCTTCTTAAGTATACTCTTGATTTCCTAATTCAAAACCTTAACTTGGATATTGGTTTAAGGATGATATTCTAAGGCAACCTTGTAATTTACCCCACATTTCCTTAAAAGAGCTTTAAATTCGCGTTGTCATCACGTATTAGTGCTTTAGGAACTTTAAACCTTAGGAAGATAATCTTCTTAAAGAGCCTTACTACTACTTTAACATCATTAGCTAGGAGAAGGATTTATCCAATCAATCTTGGTTTAGTTTCCTTCTTACTTAAGATATAATTAATGATTGAATGATAGGTGCAGACAATAATCTTTGACTCCTCTAATTATGACCTAAATTTATTAATGTAGAACACCATCGCTAATAGCTCTTTCTTGATAATAGCATAGTTTACTTGGGCCTCATCCAACATTTAACTTGCTTAGTAAATGGCATGAACCTTCTTATCCTTTCTTTACCCTAAAAGTTCTCTAATTGCATAATTTCTTACATTGCATATAACCTTAAAAAAGACGTTATATTAAAGGTTGAATAATTGAAACAAATAAAAGTACCTCCTTTATCCTTCAAAAAGCACTAATACATTCCTGATCAAAATTTAAAGTAACTTCTTTATAAATCAAGTTATTCAAAGGTTTAGCTATTTTATAAAATTCTTTTATAAAATGCCAATAGAAATTAGTACGGCCTAAGAAACTCCTTATACCCTTAATAATAGTGATAGTAGCAGCTTCTCAATGACTTCGACCTTTTCCCTATCAATCCCAATTCTTTGCTCGAATACTAAGTATCCTAGAACAATAACTTCCTTTACTATGAAATGGCACTTCCCCCAATTTAAAACTAGGTTAACTTCTTTATACCATTTACAAAAATTTAGGTAAATTGCTTGAACATTTATTAAGATTAGCTTTATATATGAAGAAATCATCTATGATCACTTTCATAATGTTCTCAATAAAATAAAAAAAATTGCCATCATACAACATTAAAATCTAGTAGGGGCATTACAAAGACAAAAATGCATTCTTCTCTAAGCAAAAGTACCATAAGGACATGAAAATATAGTCTTTTCTTAATTACTAGAACGAATATAAATTTGGAAGAAATCAGAATAACCATTTATGTAACGAAAATAAGAATGGATTGCTAAGCTCTCAAACATTTGATCAATGAAAAGAAGGGAAAATGATTTTTATGGGTTGCCTTATTGAACTTTCTATAGTCTATACACATTCTCCAACCTATTATTATAGTGGGTATCAATTCATTATTATCATTTTTTATTATGGTCGTACCCATTTCCTAAGAACCACTGAGAATGGCTAACACAGGGATTATCATAGATAAGATATATTATACCAGCATCAAGTAGTTTAAGCCCCTCTTTCTTAACAACTTCTTTCATATTGGGATTCAATCTTCTTTGGTGCTTAATAAAGGTCTTCTAATCATCTTCTGCTAGTATTCTATATATTCAAATAAATGGGTTAATGCCTTTATTATCATCAATAATACCAATAACATCTCAATGCATATAAGAACTTCCATCAATTTTCAGTTTCAATTTCATTTAGAATTTCATTTATAATCACAAGATAAGTGGAATTAGGTATAAGAGATTCATATTTGAAAGTGGAATGAAGAAGCTTAAGTTCTACCTTTGGGGCTTTCTATTTACTGTCATTGCTTTGAGAGCCATTATTCACCAAACATTTTTCAAACTAATCACTTAAATTATGCTTAGGTAGCTCCTCCCTTACTAATTGATCAGTCATGCCAATCCTGCAATAAGAATTGAAGCATCATTGTAATGTACATTAACAGATTAATGTAAGGTATTTATTTGCAAAAAGGTATTTATTTGCAAATAAAGAAATCTATCAGAGAGGAACATTTAATGGAATTAGGCAAATTAAACTCTAACCATAACTAGGAAAGATCTTCCAAGGGTGATGGAGATTTGAGAATCCTTCTCCATCTCTAAAATAATAAAATCATTAAGAATCAAAAACTTACCAACTTTAATAGGTACTTCCTCTAATATTCCTGCTGGATACTTAATAGAATGATCAGCCAATAATAGGACCTTTAAAAGTTTAGGTTCAATTTAAAATTTAAATTGAAAAGTTTTCATGTTATCATAATTTTAAAAAAAAAATTGTTAAGCGTTAGAATTTAAATTAAAATTTTGATAAAAATATTTAAATTTAAAACAAATTCTTTTAAAATTTTAGTTTCAATTTGAAATCCAAATTGAATAGTTTTTATAATATCATAATTTTTTAAAATGCTATTAAACGTTGGAATCTAAATTAAAATTTGATAAAAATATTAAAATTCAAAACACATCTTCTTCTCTTTTTTTTCGCCCTTACCTTAAGCATTTCTTAGCTACTTTATTTTTTGTCTGCCCATCTGATGTTTCAGGTTGTAAAGAGGATTTGTTTCTTGTCTTCAACCAAGCACTGATTTTTTTGGAAAAAGATAGAAATGTCTAGAGGTTGAAGGAAAACATTGCTTTCATAAGCTAATTTGGCCTTGATAATTCCGAAGCTACATGGGGTGAAATTAACGTCCAATAAAAAGGGGTTCAGTGGCCCATCGAATCTGCTATTCCCATATCCTACGTAAAAGTAAAAACACATGACTATCGTGTTATTTTACGCTGGTGGAGAGTCTATCAATATCAACACTGACTGAAAAGAGCTTACACTTTCAGCGTTCAGAAATAGGCCTAGTTGTTTATTGGCCTGTCTATATTCTAGACGCCTGAAACTGCTAAGTGATTGAGTTTATAGTTCACCGTTAAGGATATCTTCAGAATCGCAAGTACGTACCAAAATTTCGCATACACACTGATATGTATAGTTATGTACAATTCCTGCGACTGTTGATCATCATTAATTTTAATGAGAACCTGGAGGCTTTATTAGCATCAACAATTTAGATTGGTCCGTCATCGGCATTCAGTAGTAGTAGTAGAAGAGTGGAAGAAGAAAACGAAGGATCAACCAATTTCTGAAGCTATGTAGAATCACCATCTGCAGTAGCTAAAATATGTTTTTATTAAATGCAGATAGTACACATGTAGCTAGCCAGGTGCTCTATTAATTTAGTTATTATAGATACAAACCTAGCATGGAGAAAAAACTCCAGGTTTTTATCAGAGAGGATAGACCAAAAGAGTAGCTTTAATGTTGGATAGAATATTAAGTACCTATAGACTACTTGTTCTCAGCACTTTATATTACACCCGGAAAAAAGGTAAAAGGACCTCATTGAGATATGCTGTTTAATTCAAATCCAAATTGCTCCAGCATTCTTTAGCATTGTGCCTAGCTGGTTCTTGACTTGCAGGCTCATCACCTGCTGATCACCACCAACAAACTCTTGTCCGATGAACACCGCCGGTACGCTTGGTTGACACCCCAACTGTCGTAGTGCTTTCTCGACTACTTGTCCATTTGGAATCTGGTCCAGCTCATAAACTGTAGGGTTAGCTCCAAAGCCACATATCAGTGCCCTAATGGAATGACTCATGCAGCAAGTGCTCTTGCTAAAGATCACGACTGGCCTTTCAGCAACCAAGCTTTTCACAATATCCATAGTTATGAAGGGTAAAATGGAGCAGGTGGTATTAGTGTATGAAATTGTTGAGATAGCTGTAGTTTTGATGTGATGAAGTTGAAACCTTTTGAGGCCTATTTATAGATGCCACTCAGGGTGGTGAGCTGCACTTTCTTTCTGCCATGACAGAATATAAGCTGAAAGAGAATAATTTTGGAGTGTACTTGTCATTTGATTCCCGACGTACTCTTGATGATTATTTGATAGAGACGTATCTGTTTGTGATAACTGTAGAGAATAATCGGTTGGTATTAGCATATTAATTGGTTAGCGTGCACAATGTCACAAACAATCAGTAAATGATCATCAGACTTCTTTGCTACGTTCACAATAAATGGCAACTTCAAACATATTTGCCGAGAACTATTGACAAGTTAAATTGGCAACATATTTGAAAATTTGTTCTCCTTTTGTCATTTCCTGCTTTGTGTTCTTGACAAACAAATTCATCTAAGGATGATTTCCTTTTTTGGAGCATCTGCTGAGCTGGAGAAATCATTTGGGATTGTCCGAATTGTTTCTTCTATTCTTCCCTGGCAAAGATTCGCAGAACATCAATACTGCTAAGAAAAAGAAAAAGGAGCTGACATGCATGAGGGAGACAAAGAAAAAGGAGGAGAAATTTGAAAATGAAAAAAGATGCTAAAAAAGTGGAAAAGATTACCATATCAATGGCACAAAGAAGAAAGAAGAATTCTTTAGGAGCCGACGAACCACCGCACCTGTTAAAAATAGTAGTTTGAAATTTTTAAAATGTAATTTTTATGATAATGTGATATTAAAAATAGTGTGAATTAATTCAAATGTCTTTTTGTAATTATAAAAGTGTTCTAGTATTAGGTAAGTCATTTATATTTGTATTCATAATCTTTTGGTAAACATAGAATGAATGCCTCTATAAATATCATAGTTTATTTTGTAACAGTTAAAGATGAAATAGAAGGAAGTTTCTTTTCATTCTTAGTGCCTATTGGATAGGGTTATATCAGTAGAGATTTTGTCAATAGAGCTTTTTTGAAAAACTCCAAATTTGAGCTTCTTAAAAAGCTGTAATTTAGCTTCTAAAAAGTAATTTTTATTAAAAAAGCACTTTTAGATTTTACGGTCAAATACTCATTTTTCTTAAAAATAACTTTTGCGGTGAAAAATACTTTAAAAACTGAACCAAATAGGCACTTAATTATTTATTCTCTCATTTCTCAACAAAGCAATATAAGAGTCTCGTTTCTTAGAGTGTAGAGAAGAGTGTTGTGAGGAAAGTAAGAAATAGCAACTAATAGACTCACTTCCTTCTAATTTTCTGGTCTTACAAAGGACAATTATAAGCAATGTCTTAAAAACCGACCCGAACATTAAATCAATCACAGGAAAGGCTTAAGGTTTAAAGAATCAATCAGTATTAAACCGCTATAAAACTAGTATATAATAAATGAAAAGTATAAATTTTAAATTAATCAACTTTTTAGTTCGATTCAATTTATTTTAAATAATAACAACTCTTGTTATTAAAAATGAATCCATTTATTAATTAATCAATAGATTTTATGGTTGTCTTTTTGAATTTTAAGATCCTAAACAAAGCATGTAAAGATTAATTTTTTAAAGAAGTAAATAATTTCATTATAACATGATTTAATATTCCTAAAGATTTTAGTTTGGTATATAAAACTTAAAATGTGTCTATAACTTATGTATTAATTTTTGTACAGTGTTATCACTTTGCGATTTATTCATATATATTGGTCCATGTAATTTATTCATTTATTCTCTTAACTATTCATTTTTCCACCTTGTTAGTTTCTAGTCTCTTTGAAAAAAATCAGTGGTCAAATCCCAACTGCCATTAGCAAATCCTATGACATATCAAATTGTTTTGTTACTTTATACTCAACTTTCAAGAATAACTTCCATGTTTTGTTACTGTATACTTAACTTTCAAGAACAACTTTGAAAAACTTTACTGTATACTTAACTTTCAAGAACAACTTTGAAAAACGATTGTAGACAGTAGTTATCATATTATCTCTGCTCTTTGAATTTTTCTTTTTGACTATTTTCTCCCTTTTGCTTCATCTTTCTACTCTTCCCTCTCAATCTCTCTCATTATCGTATGCATGCATCTAGATTAAGATCTCACCCTTTGTCTTGAGTATGATAATATAATGTTGTTCCCACTTTCTATTGAGTTGTTCACATATAAAATGACGAGTATCTATGACCTTCACCGCTGTCTTTAGTTGCCGCTGGGTTTGTGCTTTACTTCATTGTATGATGACTCCCAACCTAGATGCTTCGTTGTCTGGTTAAAAGTTGTTTTATTTTGATTTTGGGGTTTTGAGTAGGAGATAATACTTACATACATAGAAAAAGGTAGGAGAATAACATGATGCCTTTAGTGAAGTGTGAATGGGTGGTTCTCTTTCTCTCTCTTTTTCTTCTTTTTCTATTTCATCATACATCAAAGTAAATGCTTCTTCTTTCCCTTAATAAGGTTTGTTCAACTTCAAATTCTTCCTTTTATTCATTCATCTCTATTTTGGCTTTGATTTTCTTTATCTTTAATTGTATCTTAAAAGGGGTTTTTCATTTTTGTTTCTATCAAATCCTCTAACATTCAAACTTTCAAAATGAAGACAGAGTGGCTAGTCTAAGCATCTACTCTTGCTCTCCTTCTTATTCTTAATAGGATGGTTCATGGTTCAAAAACTGGTCGATTTTTATTAACAACCGTTAAAAGTAAACATCAAACCAAAAACTAGTCTACTTCTTGCTTAACTTGAATGAACTAACTAGTTCGGTCTGATTTTTACATCATTGATTTTAAGAAATATTGTCTGAACATGAAAGCTTTACTTGGCTCTTAAGATGTATGGGAGGGTATAGAGAAAGGCTATGAGAAGTCTTAAAATGAAGAAAGTTTATCTCAAAATGATAAAGAAGATTTTTCCAAGATAAGAAAGATGGATCAACAAGCTCTCACTCTTATTTATCAATCTTTAAATGATTTAATGTTTAAAAAGATATTGATGCTACTAGTTTGAAGGAAATATGAAATAGTTTAGAAAGTATTTTTCAAGGAGTTGATAAATTAAAGAGGGTGAGACTTCGAAAACTAAATGATTTTGAAGTTTTGAAGATGAAGGCGTCCAAGTCATTTTTGGATTATACAAGAGTGAAGGAAACTGTAAGTCAATTAAACAAATATGGAGACAAGATAAAAGATGCTTGTGTAGTTGAAAAAATCCTTAGTTCTTTAACTCCTAAATTTGATTATCTGGTGTGTGTCCTTAAAGAGTTAAAAGCTCTAGACTCAATAACCATGAAAGAATTAGAGGATTCTTTACAAGCCTATAAAGAAAAGATCAAGAGAAAACAAAAAAGGTAATTAGAACAAGTTCTCAAAGTTAAGACCACTTTAAAGAATGATGGAGGAGAGCAGAATTAATTTAGACGACATAAACAAGAGAAAGAACGCGATCATGACATATATAAAAGAGAAAGATAGGAGAGAGGTAACATAAACATTGAAGAGAGAAGCCAACATCACAAAAAAGGAATTAAAGAATAAGAGGATAAGGATGAGACTACTATTTAAATATAAATAAAAGTAGGTATGACAAGTTTAAAGTTAAATGTTTAATTGTTATAAAATTGGTCATTATTCTTGATAATTTCACAGTGCCATCAATAATATTGAAGAAAGGCTAATATTATTGATGGCAATCAAAAATATGAAGAGTTAACTTTGTTACTAACAAGAAGAAAACAATGTTAACAGTATCTGGTACTTGGATAATGGTGCTAAGCAATCACATATGTGAATACAAAAGTAAATTTGTAGAGCTTAATGAGAAGTTGAGAGGTCATGTTTCCTTAAAGACTTGTCAAAAATACAAATTAAAAGAAAAGGTACAATTCCCATCTCTTATAAAGATGGTAGTCACAAGATGATTACTGATGTTTATTATGTGCCTAATTTAAAATTAATATTTTAAGTTTAAATTAACTCTTTGAAAAAGGGTATGAAATTCTCAAGAAAAATAAAATTTTTTGGTTTCAAGATCAAAACTCTAGTTTAATTACTAAAATGATCATGTTAAAGAATAGAATGTTCAAATTAAATATCAAAATAATTGAAGCAAAATGTTTGAAATTTGATTTGCAATATAAAGTATGATGTTGGCATATGAAATTTAGTCACTTAAATTTTATAGCTCTGAGGTCATAGGAGAAAACAAGTTGGTAAAATGGATACCCTCAATTGTCTATCCTAATCAATTAGATGAAGCATATTTTCTTAAAAAACATAATAGGAAGAGTCTTCCTAATAAAGCAACACTAAGAGCAACTAGTCATCTTCAACTTGTGCATGTTAATATGTGTGGACTAATCAATCGACCTTCATTTGGTAAGAAAAATATTTCTTACTTTTTATTAATGATTTTAGTAGAAAAACTTGGGTTTATTTTCATAAGAAAAAATTAGAAGTTTTGTTGCTTTCAAAAATTTAAACATGGTTGTAGAAAAGGAGAGTGACTATAAAATTAAAATTTTGAAATATGACCAAGGAGGTGAATTTACTTCTAAAGAATTCAATAATTTTCGTGAAACTCATTTCATCCATCATGCTTTAATAGTTCTTAGATCACCACAATAAAATTATGTAATTAAGAGAAAGAATAGAATCCGTTTTAATATAACAAAATGCAAGACGAAGGAAAAAATACGCCTAAGGAGTTTTGGGTTAAAGTTGTTTCTTATGCTTTCAAGAAGTATAAAGTGGAATAAAGCTTAGTGTGTATCATTTGGAATTTTTTAAAAGCATTATGTATGCTCAAATGCCACACTAAGAAACATCCAAGCTTGATGATCAAAGTGTTAAATATGTCTTCATTAGATATGATTCATATTATAAAGGCCATAGATTATACAATCCAAATAATGGTAAGTAGTGATAAGTTGAGATGTTGAATTTGATGAGAATGCTATGTGAAATTGGGAGGCTCATGAAGAGACAAATTATAATTTTTCTTCCATATTTTAGAGAAGAAGAAGAGTCCTATGCATGTACAAGAAACGCTTCCACCTGATTCACCACTTCTGCTACCTTATAAAGAAAGTTTAAGTAAAAGGTCGAGGAAAATGAAAGATATAGGTGACATTTATAGAAAGTCTAATCAAGTTGTTCTTGATAATGATGAATTGTATTATCTTCTTATAGATAATGATAAATTTTAAAGAAACCATGCAAGATAAAAGGTGGAAACTAGTCCTGGATTAAAAAATCAAGGCAATTGAAAAGAAAAATACTTAGGAATTAGCAGGTTATATAGAGAAAGCTCTCTTCAATATATAATTTGATGAATTCCCTACACTCGATTAGTTTTATGCTTCTGTTTTCACAAGTCATGGAATTTGGTAAGTAATCAGGTTTGTTATGTTGTTAAGGAATTTTTTACTTAAGGAAATTAGCTCAAAGAGATTAACAAAGCCTACATATGTCTTATGCTAAAAAGTCTTAACCCTTCCTCCTTCCAGGATTATAGTCCTCTTGTGTATTGTAACACCATCTACAAAATTATCTCGAGGATCTTGTTTCTAAGATTAAAAGTTGTTAGAGAAATAATCACTCTCTCCCAATGTGCTTTCAGTCCAAGTTAAAGTATTAGAGATGATATCCTTATTTCATATGAGCTCTTCAAATCTTATCTTAATAAAAAATTCATTAAAATTCACTATATGAAGATTGATTTCTTCAAGGCCTTTGATACCATTAGTTAGGAGGTTCATCCTTCATGCTCTACATATTTTTGGCTTTCCCTTCAGATTCATCAATTAGATACAATAATGCATTTATACTCCTTAAAATATTCAAGTTAATAAGGAAGCGACACATATATTTAAAGGTGATAAAGGTATTCAACAAGGTGATCTTGTCTTACTCTACATATTTGATATCTACATTGAGGTTCTAATCAGATATATCTCTTATAAAATTGATCAAGATATGCCCTTTAATTATCACTATAAGTGAAAGAAATTTAAGCTTTATATCCTTTCATTTATTGATGATTTATTCCTTTTATATGTTTCTAATAAGGAATATGTTAGAACCCTCATGCATTCTCTTAATGTAACATCCCGTTTCCAGAGAACGGGTCGGACCAGAGAAACGGGTCCAGGTGTGGTAAATTACCA
>JAOTAY010000004.1:8754659-8802647 GCA_025629805.1 Erythroxylum baracoense
AGAAACGGGTCCAGGTGTGGTAAATTACCACATCTGGACCCGTTTCTCTGGTCCGACCCGTTCTCTGGAAACGGGATGTTACACTTAAGCTTTTCACTATCTGGAATTTTAATAAGCAACTCCAAAAGTTAGTTTTTTTCCCCTTCTTGTCTAAGGGAACTAACTTAAGAAATTGCTAAAATCATAGGACTTCAGATCTGCAATACCCCCTTTTAAATACTTAGGCATCCCAATCACTACTACTAGACCTACTTATAGAGAATGTGCCTCCCTTTTGGAGTCTATTTTGATTTGAATTTATAACTAGAAGAATAAGGTTCTCTCTTGTAAAGAAGGTATCAGTTAATACCATTTATTCTTAATAAAATGCATGTCTATTAAAGCTCCTATCTCTTATTTCCACTCAATCTTATTAAGGCAATTGAAAAACTATAAAGAACTTCCTATAAAACGACTTAACGTCCATGAAATGAGTAGCTAAAATTAGCTGGAAAGATGTTTATCTTCCTAGAGACGAAGTGGCTTTGGGATAAAATGTATTATAACCTTTAATAAGGTTATTTTAGCCAAATGGATATCAAGACTCGTCAATGATCATAAAACCTTATGGGTGAAATGGATACATGAGAAATACTTAAAGGGTAATAACTTTTGGAATATACAAGCTAAGTCTGACTTTAAAGTAAATGTTGAAGTTTAGAGATGTGCTTGCCAAAGAAAAAAAATATCATATTGGTAACGGAAAAACGCTAGCTTCTGGTGTGATAACTGGTCTAACTTAGAGCCTCTTTAATTATTTCTAGCCTTCTCCTCATTATAGTATGCAATATCCTCAGTTGTCAAAGTTAAAGTGATTATTAGAGAGGATAGGTGGTGTTGTGAACATAAGGGACTAACTAACATCCTTAATGCAATTCCAAACTACAGGCTTAATTTATTGAAAATGGACTCTATTTCTTAGCTAAAGCATAAGTTTGGGAAGTTCACCAAATAATTATGATTTCCTTCACCAAATAATCATAATTTTTTTTGTTCAAATATCCTTATAAGGTGGTCACTTTGTCCAATTTGTTATGGTTTAAAGGCCATTTAAGGTATCCTTTATTTTATAAATGGAAATTAGAAAATGCGTCATGAATTTTGATAGAATCAAGTGAGATCCTTGCCCTAATACCTCTTGTACCTTCTACCAATCTAATCCTGAGAACCATAATTATCCATTCTTTTCGTGTCCTTTCATGCTTTTTATATGGAAGTAGCTACTTGAATGGTGCAGCTTGCAAACTCATCTTAACACTTAAAGTCAAGTAATTAATTAGGCTTAAGGAGTTAAATATCAACACAAATCTTATCAAGCCATATTTAAGCTTCAGCTATTGCTTGTATGGTATATAGAGAGAAAGGAACAACAAAGTGCTCTAAAATCAAATTCTCTCTCTACTTTATGTAGACTCGTTCACATTTGGCTAAGAGAAATCATTATTGCTAAAGGAATTCATTTTAACTATAGTGCAAGGTTCAAAATTAGTATGAATCTCCTTTAGCTCTAGCTTCTTCAGGTATGTGGATGGTTATCTATTTTAGACATAGTATAAATGTTCGAACTAGCTTTCCCGATTCCTTGTAGTTGCATATTTGAAACAAGGTGGCCTAATGACCCATACTTGTTAGTCCCAGCAGGCTATTTCAGTTATCCCATATACTTTTATTTATGTGTGACTTCATACTCATATGACTTTTCTTAGCTATTAAGGGTTAGTTATAAAACTATATTCGAGTAACTGAGCTAGTGGTCTAAAGTTTATTACCTTTTAATCCTTGTTTCTCCATCTGGTTTCTATAGGATTTAAATTGTTTATAACTCATACTAGAGTACTTCCATTAATTCATTTAACTTTCAAAAAGCCATTGGAGTAAACTGGGTAAACAAGGTGAAGAAGAATACTAATAAAGAGAAAGTACAAGTACAAGGCAAAGCTTATTGTTAGAGAAAACAACCAAAAGCATGAAGATGATTCTGATGATATTTTTTTGACTTATTACATGAATGGAGACTATTGATTTACTTATTTCTTTTGCAGCTCAAATGAAATGGAAAATTTATTAATTAGATATAAAGCTGGCTTTCCTCAATGGATATCTTGAAGAAGAAGTCTATGTTGAATAACCATTAAGTTATATAGTCAAAGGATACTAAAGATGGAGAAAAGGAAAATCCCATAGTTTTCAAAAGTCTTGTGGGAAGTGTGAGATATTTAACATGTAAAAGGCCAAATATCCTTTATTTGGTTAGATCAGTAAGTCAATTTATGGAAGCTTCTACCTACACCTCTATGAAAGTTTCTAAGAGGATTCTTTGCTACCTAAAATGCATACTTTACTTTGGACTATTTTATTGCTCTTAAAATAATTTCAAATGTATGGGATCTTGTGATAATAATTTTATCGGAAATATTGATAATACAAAGAAATTTTGCATTTTTTGATGGGTAATTGAGTTATCACATAGAGTTCAAAGAATAACCTATTAGTACACTTTCAACTTATGAATTTGAATATACGCAACAATATATACTTATCATGTTATTTGGCTTATGAAATTATTAAAGGAACTTCACTTGCTCCAAGAAGAAGGCACAAAGATATGCACTGATAATAAGTTTTCCCTGACACTTGCCAATAATTCAGTGGTTTATGATTGAAGTAAACATATAGATACAAGGTATCATTAGAGGATGTATAACCAATAAGAAAGTAGGGCTCAAGTATGTAAAAACTCAAGATCAAGTTGCAGATATTTTCACTAAGGCATTAAAGTTTAAAGATTTTCGAATATTAAGAGAAAGACTTGGCATAATGAAGAAAATTTGAAATTAAAGGGGATTTTGAAAATTGTAATTTAAAATGTCTATAATGTGAATTTTAAGAAAATATGGTGTTGAAAATATTGTAAATTAATTCAAGAGTCTTTTGTAGCCACAAGAGTCTTCTAGTATTAGGTGAGTCATTTATATTTGTATATATGGTCTTTTTCATAAATATAAAATGAACACATCTATAATACCATAGTTCACTTTGTAATAGTTAAAATGAAATAGAAGAAAGCTTTTTTTCATTCTTCATTCTCCATTCTTTCATTTCTCAACACTACGAAACATATAACATAACTTGCATGGAAAGAACTCTCAATTACATATATATTCTCCATATTAAACTCATAAATTATAACTTGCTTTATAGATCGCAAAATCCCCATAAACCTATTTTCTTTCTCAAAAATTTCTTAATATAAACACATTCAACTACATATATGACATATGCCGATACAACTAAATTCAAATCTTAAATTTCAACATTTAGTTTAAATATTCTCTTTAATCTATTCTTTACTATTTATGTAATAATGTCAAACAATTAGTATTGGTATTTTTTATTTCATGCCTTAAATTTATTTAGAAATAGCTTTTAGTTATTTATGTATTCTATAAATAAAGTAGGATCCTTCATTAAATATCAACACTATGATGGAGAATTCAGGTTATTTTAGAACATTTTTCTTTATGTGCATGAGGTGATAAGATCATGTAATTAACTAATAATAATTTGATCAATAGTATGATAGGTTAAGTTCTGTATGATATGTCTATACCAATAATTTATACACCTAATCAACATGTATTATATTATTGAAATTAGGAAGAATTTTTGATTTTGTGATTTTGATAGTTTGATATAATTTAATATTTTAGGAAGATCCTTTAGTATTGTGTATTGAGTTATAGCTAATTTAGACAGTATAGGATTAATTAATTTTGGTGATAACACTTAAAAGAAGAAGGAAATTTTAGTGAAAAATCATGTTAGTTCAATTTGTTATCACTATTGAATATGATTTGGTATTTTAATCATAATTATTGATATAAATTTCAGATTTAGGTGATTCAAGACGTTACAAAAAACTAAATAATTTATAATTTATAAAAAAGACACATAAGATTTATTCAGGCCTATCGGTTGACCAATGTGGCCTATTTTTCAACTAATATAAGGTAGAGAAGATGATTTTAATTTATTAATATCTTTTATTGGTCAATCAAAATGTTTGAATGCTACTTTTTAAAAATAAATTTTGACTTTTTTATCAATTTGCATGTAGAAAGAAAGAACAATGATAGGGAATTTGAGAAATACAAATTGGAGAAGGGAAAAAAAAGGAATTTAAGTTGAATAAGACTTGCAAGACTTATAACATCTAGACAAAATTTAATATATAAAAAGAGACCCAAGGTATTTTTCATTGGCTAATAGGTGGTATACGTCAATTAGAGTTTTCTAGTTTGATTTTTTATTATTTTTATTGTTGATTGTTTTTTTGTCTCTTGATTAATTATTTAAGTATTTCAGTATCTCCATTTTGGAAAGAAATGTATAAACCCTAAATTAGGACTATGGTAAATTGATATTTTTGACAAAATTAATATAATTTAGGACTTTTGTTCATATAAATTGTGTGTGGAATGTGTGATTCATGACATGTAATTATAATTGCAGGTAAATGTTACCATTATGGTTATGAGTGCTGATTTTGATCACATTTCATAAAGTAGGTTCTTTGTGTGTACAATTGACTTGTTATGGTGAATGATAAATGTTTTTATATGCAATAAGGCCTTATGAAGGAATTAATTATGTTGTATGAATCTTGGTGGTAAGGGATGGTTGACATGAGCCAAATAGTGGACGCCAAATTGATTTATATATTAATTCATTGATCAGAGAAAGAGAGTGAAAAGTAGAATATAGTATGTACCATTTTATTTCCTAGAGCATTATTCAAGGTCAAATTTAGGCGTATATAAATTTGTTGACTAGGGTTAATCGACATCTATGTTAAGCATTTACAAGGAATTATGTGTTATAGTTGCCAATTCTTTATGTTCCATTCAATTCTGATGTATTATGGATTTTTTTATAACATGTTATTTTCTTGACAAATGTAAAGATAAGTATAATTCCAAAAAAGCACAAGAACTAAGGATTGTGTTATATATTTACTCTCATTTATTTACTTTTTCTCTATCTGTTTTGTATTATCTTGTTATATGTTATTTTAAGTAAAAAGGTTGAGGAAGAATGTAAAGATTTAGGGAGGTGTAACAGCAAAATGCATAAAATCAAATCTAAAGAATCCTAGATTGGGAGACGTTATTTTAATTATGAATCAAAGTTGTTTTAATTTCTATAAAGAGATATTTTAAGTTGTTTTAGACTATATTGAATCATTGTGAGTTTGTACAAATTGGCTTAACCTTAATCTCATGGTAAAACTCAAGGGAATGGGTCTTGTTACTGAGTCGCAGTCTACCATAAATCTAATGAAATTAACTTAAACTATGTAAAAACTTACAATAAAATGTTATTAATCTATATTTTAATAAAATTATTGTATATTACTATAGGTTGAGATATATAGTTTTTTTAAAGAAAATAAATGAATTATATTAATATGATAAAAGAGTTAAGTACATGTAGTGCATAGTTGGCTGATGATGCCGTTTATATTGCCACTTATCTCCTATTAGCTCAGAAGCCTCCATGTGTTTCTATTTCATTGTTAATTTATCTGGATCTTACAAAAAGTCATCATTTGCATTTCTAAAGGGTCATTTCTATTCAGGATAATCTCCATGTTTGCTTCATCTCTCTGTCGAGTCCTCTACCTTCCAAGAACACTCCAATGTACATTCTGATGTTGTTGATGATGATCATCATAAGGGATGTGCAAGATGTAACCCTCTCAAATAAGATTCTCCAACTTCTATCTTTTCAGATTCCCCTAACTAAGTAAGCAATTGCCACCCTAAAGATCCATGTATTGCTGTTCTGGGCTCTCATCCATTGCATGCTCCAATCTATTATGTCTTCTGGTGGATCATTATCCCCACATCTGATTGGAATCTCCTTCCATATGTTGTTCGTGTGCTGACAAATGAATAGAATATGGTTGATTATTCACTGTCCTTTTCACATAGTATACACCTATTAGGGATTACCATATGGTTATTAATATGTCCTATGTAGGAAGCCGTCCCTGGATGCCCAGTTAAAAGGTTAAAGTTGCCCTTGGGAGAATTTTATTGCCCTATACTAGTTCATAACTTACTCTATATGTACCTCAGAATAGGTTTCTTACAATTTTGTTTGTGTAAAGACCATTGTGAAATCCATGTCACTTTATCTTTATCATTTGATATAATGATATTGAGTAAGTGTGTTTTCACCAACGTATTTAGGAGCATCCTTTGTATGATCTCCTTGTTGCCGAGGCCCTACTAAATAGTGGTCTCCTTCGGGAGATTTTGCTTCAACCTATGGAGTTGTGGTTGATCATGTAACACTCCTATCTCCAACCAATTGTCAAACTAGAAGCTTGTTTATCTCTCATCCCCCAACTTATGCCTTATGTGAGGTCTGATTATCTCCCGTATCTCCATTATCTTTCTAAGAGTAGTTGATCCCTTTTCTAAAATTTTGACGTTTCAGGTGTTATCCTTGGTTATGTATTCACTCCATACCTAATTCACCTATAAGGAGTTCTCCTTTCTAATTAGCCTCTAGAAATTTCTTGCTAACATCTCATGATTGACTACTTGGTTGGGTACAAGCCCTAGTCCCCCCTGTTTCCTAGGCTTACAAATATCATTCCATTTGATCCTTGCTTTATTCCTTCCTTACTCATTTCCATCCCACCAAAATCTTTTAGGATCTTATTAATGGCTTTTATGACCATAATTGGCAATATCAAGTGTGAGGCCCAGTATATATTGATTGAAGATAGGATAGAATCAATCAATTGTAGACGACCTACCATACATAGTCTATTAGTACTCTAGTTCTGAATTCTTCGATCTTTTCCTTTAATGGATTGAACTCTGAGTATTTGTGTTTTATGGCGTTCACTGGTATATCAAGATAAGGAAATGGTAATTGCAATACCTTTATACCTGTTTATAGAATTATAATCTTTCTATTCGATTAAAATTAATATTTGATCTATATTTTATTCTTCATACTTAGATTCTTATTATTTGAATTACTTCACATATAATAACATTTTTACTAAAATGTTCATCCTCAATCAATTAAATTTTATCTGATACGAATAACTTCAATATAATATTCATACTCGATATTATGTTTACAGAAGATGTTTATTAAAAATTAATACAATTCATTAAATAAAAAATATGAATGGCTAGAATTTACAAAATATTATAAAAATCAAAATATTATTAAATATTTTATATTAATGGATGACAATTTGATAATATTACACAAAAATAATGTAAAAACAACATGAATGATTATTCAAATACTAGCGAGCGAAGTTTATTAGGATGCTTTAGGGACACGCATCATTGCACTTCCGTTAACACCTATCGTAATAATAACCAAACTCCTTTCTATTTAACATTAACTTAAAACTAGCGACATCAAAAACATCCACATTATCAGGAAGCAACAAAGAAGGGTCTATTAAAAGTGCTAACATGAAAAGAGCAGCAAAATCAACTCCAAAATACACAAGTTAGCAATTTAAAAGTGGGAAGAGAATGTTACTACTTAACCATTATACATTTCTAACACTAGAAAAAGAAAATAATTAGAAATACAATCATTCTCTATTGCATTGATGTTTTGAGTCTTCATCACTTTAAAAATAACAAAATGTTTTAGTCATTAGGGTCACAAAAGATAATCTAAGTAATTTTTATCGATACAATCTGATCTGCTTTCACATACTTATTGTTATTATCATCAATTCTTTCGTTATAATGATTTTTGTGATTATTTAAATTAATCTTAACTAATATTTAATACATATGGTCCCAATAATTATAATACTAAATGAAAATTTTGCTTGACATTATTCATTTAATAAAAAATGTCAACAATATTAATAAAATTAGATTAAGTGTGTAGGATAGACAAATAGTAGTAGTTAAAATAGAAAAAGAAAGCCTCAAAACAATTAATTTCGTTATATATTAGTTTTGCAAGGCAAATCAAATGATAAAGAGTTGGTAGTGAATATATCAGTACATTGCTTTCACAAACATTATCATCAAGTAGCGTTTTATTTGTAGATCGAATATCTTTTACAAGTTCCTGTCAAATTGTCATATTCATTGATTACGGGATCTTACAAATTGTGATAACTTGTACGAACTCAATACTAGGGTCTACTTTCAATGTGGAACTGTCAACTTGACTTTCAATTTGCTTTTAGGGTTCTTCTGGGCTTTCCATTACCAAATTGGAATCGTATATAGTTAAGAGGCATGACGCATCTTCCTTTTTCTGCTTCTGGTACGTACGTTGATAATCCCTTGGCATAAAAAGAAGGTGGAACATACGAGAGAAGGAATCATACTCATACCCCTTACCTTAAGGTTCAAGAAATTGCCACCAATACTACCCCTTCTGACCCACGAAGTATGCCGGCTCATGATTAACCCCAAGGGTCACCCCCATTTCCTTCTTTTAACATTATTTTCTATTTTTTTCCTCAAACATATTATTCAATATGCATATGACAAATCGAATTTATTTTTTCAACATCTTTAATCTGAATTTTTCTACTTTATAATGTTTCAAATTTTAATATTATATATATCTTAATATTGACTGCTTCTATATTTTAACTAAGATAAGAACACCGCAAGTTGTAGATAACGAATGGTGATGGATGGATTCTTAAAGTGGCGGCTTCCAGTACTGGTTTGGCTGCACATGCTTTTTGTTCAGAGGAAATCAAACTTTCGACACATAGACGAGAAGTGGATACGCAAGTCTTAAAGAGGAAATGATATAACGTGTGATCCGTTTCTCGCATCACATTATCATTATCTTCTATGGTGTACGGACCTCCTACCCCCACTGTCTTTTAGCTGTAATTCGCACTCCTATGATCCTTTTTGTTGTTCGAACCAATGGATCAATGAGAAAGGAAACGTATGTCTTTTAATTAACCAATACTCAATATTGATTTGATGTAATCTGAAAAGAAAAGGAAATAACACTTTCATAGGCATTTATGGAACTTATGATAACTTTTGGATTCAATAAAGAAATGTTACATATATTATAACCCTCCTTTAACTCCCCCAAAGCGCTCACTATGTTTGACTTTCATAAGCGTTTAGGCTATTCAGTGTACAAATAACACTTGCAGTTGTTTTTTCTTTTTCCTAAACAAAATGGAAGAAGTGAAGGAGTGGACTTTTGGAATTGGCGCTCTTCAGTGTACAAATAACACTTGCAGTTGTTTCTTCTTTTTCCTAAACAAAATGGAAGAAGTGAAGGAGTGGACTTTTGGAATTGGCCAATTCCACGAGTGCGATCGAGTAATGGAGGAGCATCATTGGCTTAAATCTTCTTTTAAGGATTTGATTCTCCGAAATCTAATCATGGGACTGGTGGACGGTGGAAAGGGACTAACGGAGTTGGATAATCGACACGGGCATCTACGGCAAACATGTCTATTTTTCTTACCTTTCATGGCAATACTGTATAGCTCATCCCAATTCATATATTATATTCTGTGGTGCTTGAATTCTCAGAACAAGACCAGAGGAGCATAAATCGCCCATTTCTTTAGCCCGTCACACACCGTAGGTCCACTGCCGAATAGTATTATTGTTAATGCAACAAATTTCGAATTCTTGAAGAACGTCCAAATTCCTATTCATTTCATTGGATATCGTGTCCCAAAAACTCTTTCCAAGGGCTTGGGAGTAACCAAGCAGACTTGAGAACTTCATGTTAGTGGCCGATGATAAGTAACGAGTTTAGATCCTCTATATTACTTCACATATTCAAACCCTATTTTTACCTTAAAACGAGGTCGTTTGATATATAAACAAGCCTAAAACATCTTTATACTACTTAAACCTGTTCCAACTCATCTACTTCTATCTTAAACCGATGTCGTTTTATTTGCAAACAGAGTTAACACAGGTTAAGTGACTTAAAAGCCTAAACCTACCCGTGACTTAATATTATCAGTACCATGAACTCCCTGACACTTTCTCGAAATTTTAAGGTCCAATTTAGAATTCTGACCCCAAGAGGCAAAGCAAATCCACCTCTCTAAAAAGTAATATTACAATTGACAATAGTCCATCAGCCAAGCTGAGAATATGCTTTTAAGATCTAAAACAGGGTCAGGTAGTAATTTCGTTTAACACTTCAAAGAAAACCAAATGTGCATACAAAAAGTACCTTGTTAAAGGTAACACGGTATACCTATCTGATCAAATTTGGAACAAGAGAATTGTAGTGTTCCCCCAGACCGAATGCATGCTTATGATATGACAGCATAATACTTGCATTAGATGAATAGGCTCCCTCAGCTGATAAATACTCCTTACCTATCTCCACATCAGGAAAGGATCCAGAAAATATCATGATATGTTTACTAAGGCAGTGAGATAAAGCCCCAAGCTCTAGATGCCCACCCCATGCTGCTGTAGACTCAACTTCAACACAATACTTTTCAAATCTGTCCGCAACTGAAATATTAGAATCTCCTTCTGTTGTATTATCCGATAGAAAAAAGGGAATGAAATCTGAGGAATTTTCCCTCATATAATCAGCCACCATTTTCCGAAGATCTTGGTAGGTATATGAAGAAGAGCCACCAGAAAAGTGTGCTAACTGATCTTCAACAGCTCTATAAAGGCAATGCCCATCTGGTTTTATTTGGTTAACAATCAATCCACGGGGTTCAAGCTTTTTCTTTAATTTCTCATCTTCAATCATTCGATCACTTACAAGGCTGCTCTGCTCTTCCTGAATCCTCTTTTCTCTTTCTGCTTCTTGTTGAGCTCTCTTTCCCCGCTTCTTTGCACCCTTGGTGATCCTTGCATGTTCAGGTTGATTGGCAACAGAAACACCAGCTATAGCCTTCACTAAATTGTCGATATTGCTTTTGTCATTACCGTTACTACTGCTGCTATAGCCCAGTGAAGCAAGTTCCTCAGCATGTTTTTTTTGTAGCTTAGTAGAAAGTTGAGAGATCTCTTCTTCAACCTGCTTCTTCTTAGCTTTCTGTTCAGCCTTGCTACCCTTTGCTGCACCTTTTTTAAGTTCCATCTCTTTCTTCTGCAGCTGTGCTTTCTCCTTTCTGCATACAGGACAGTGTTTAAGAACAATTTATAATAGTGTCACCAATTAAAGTATATCATCGGCGCCAGACCCATGATTAGACAAAATTAGCAATATCCCAGTCAATTTTAAACAATTGTGATGCAAGAGCCCATATCACTTATTTCAAAAGAAAAGGCAAGACGATTTTGAACAACAGAACGTTCATGATCAAAGTCCAATACAAGCTTCCTGAGAAGCCTTACAAGTAGCTTTAAGAGGTCTGAATAGTTACCTGACCAACGATTTACATTTATATACCATTGGTGCTAGTAATGGTATGTTTGGGGCAATGAAAGATATAAAAGATCAATCTGTATTCTCCAAAGATAAAAAAGAAATTACATATTTAGCAAGGAATCTAGAATGAACAGTTAGAAAGCAGATTAGGATTTTTCTACATATAACTCACCACAAGGATTGGAAAAAAAAAAAACCTACCATATTGAACCCCTGACTTGAAAATGAGAATTTCATGTACAGGATCCATACTGAACCCCTGATTTGAACATGAGAATTTCATGTACAGCAAGGAAGGTATTCTGTTTTTCGATGTTATAACCAAATCATAAAGCAATTAACACCATAATAATATTAGAATTACCTATGCCTGGAAAGCATTTCATCACGAGTTTCATGTTTTTCATGAGATGCATTTTCTGAACTTGTTTCAGAAAGTGTATCTCCTAATTCCACAGTGTCGGCCATCTACACACGCCTGAGATAAAAAAATATACATTATTAACACGAGTCTGACATTCAATGAGAAATTGTAGCAAAATCAGAGAGCATGGCCCGTAATATCATGAAAAAAAATTAATGCATCAAGTGCACAACGCTCTCCGCTTTGCAAGGGTCTAGAAAAGGTCATGACGTACGCAGCATTCCCTTTGTATTTTTACAAGAAAGCTATTTCTATGACTTGAATCTGTGACCTTATGGTCAAAAAGGAGCAACTTTATCAGTTGCTCCAAGGCTCATCCTCATGAACTTGGGGTAAAAATTGGCGATCAATTGATGTAGGGCAAATAGAAGAATTATTAACTAGGAGCTAAAAATCACAAAATTAAGAAATATGGATGATATTAGACTACTGGAATATCAAGTTTTAGGGTTGAATTTTGGCTAGGAATGCTGAAATTTCAGATTTTATATAGTTAGAATTTTAAGAGTTAATAGCTAGAAATTTAGGCTTGCAATTTCAGGGCTTAATATGCTGAAAGTTAGGATTTTGGTTGTTGGAATTTTGTGGTGAACACAAAGAATGAAAGGTAAGAAGCTAGAAATCACTCCTAAGGTCTAAGAATCACTCTTAGAAGAAAGCATCACACCTTTTAGTCGAAAACTCAAGTTTGTAAAAAATTCCAAATTGTTCATTATTGATGAAGAGTTAAATACACATAAATATAGAGGTTCTAAAGTCTAAGAATCACTCTTAGAAGAAAGCATCACACCTTTTAGTTGAAAACTCGAGTTTTTAAAAAATTTCCAAATTGCTTATTATTGATGAAGAGTTAAATACACATAAATATAGAGGTTTAGAACCCTTATTCTAGTAGGAAAGGGTTTCCAACAAATTTAAATCCTATTCTAATAAAAATTCTATGTCCTAAACAACTAGGATAACTTATGTAAAATAGAATAACATATTTAACCTACTACTATTTCCTATCTAATAAGGAATCCTAACATAATTCAAATTTCAGCCCTTATCTTTTGTTGTCAACTCAATTCTCAATCTTCAACCCACCAAATTAAGACTTGTGGTTGACTAATTTTTCCTCTTTTATTTCTCTTATATACTTTAAGTTCTTTTGCATCATAAATATCAGATTATCCTTAAAAGAGAACCTAAGTCATTAATAAAAATATGAAAACCAGAGGACCTTTTGAACTGTAACCTGTGCAAACACCTATAAAATGAAGATTTTATAGATAGAATCAACTCAGTAATGTCTATAAAGCAGGACATAAACTCCTACTATCCAAATTATAATCCTATGAAGCTAAAACAAATCAAGAGGAGGTGAAAGCCAACTTTCCAATGAGTGTCAACTTCATTAATCAACTAAAAGCAACCTTAAAATTTCAACCTTAAAATTTGTAAATGAAGACCTATCCTCATGTAAACTTTAAATAGCAAACAATTGGGTCTAATATAAATGTGGAACCCTTTGACCACACAAAATAGCAATCAAGTTTCAGAGGGTAAATCTGACATGGAACATCTCTTTGGAGATTGAATCCCAAAACTGCCCTGAACTATCATGAACTGTTCTGTCTGTTCCTCTTGTTTGGCTAGGAATATTGATCAGACAACAAAACAGAAGAAAACTCGATTTGGTGTTGTTATCTTGGTTGACACTTGACAGTAATAAGATTTGATGGAATTTCAGATTTGGAATATTCGTTATAAGTTACAGGAATTTCGGATTTGATATGGATGAAATTTTAGGCTTTTTGATTGCTGGAGATTTGGTGTAGAAGTGCTCGAATTTTAGTGATGTAAACAAATTATGGAGGGCAGAAAACTAGGAATCACTCATGGAGTCTAAGAATCATTATTAGAGGAGCATT
Organism: Erythroxylum baracoense; assembly: GCA_025629805.1. Classification (NCBI taxonomy): domain Eukaryota; kingdom Viridiplantae; phylum Streptophyta; class Magnoliopsida; order Malpighiales; family Erythroxylaceae; genus Erythroxylum; species Erythroxylum baracoense. The sequence continues at coordinate 8,768,445 of JAOTAY010000004.1, forward strand.
ACATCTTCTAGTTGCAAACTCAAGTTTGTAGAGAAAATCAGGCTTTTTTTCCTCTTTGAAAAGCTGGGTACGGACACAGACACTTACAGAAAACTCGTTAGAACCCTGATTCTAGTAGTAAAGGAATTCCCAACTAAAATATCCAAAATATAATTGAATCCTACTCTAACAAAGATTCTTTATTCTTTATTCTTTATTAAGCTTAGGTCATAAATAAACAAGAACAATATATATAGCTTACTAATTACTCCTTACCAAATAAGGAAGAGCTAGCATAAAGTGAATTTCAACCTTTGTTGGCCTTGCTGTCAACTCAACTCCTATTCTTCATTCAACCAAATTAAAACTTGAGATTGAGCAATTTGCCCTCTTGTACTTCTCTTATAAATTCTAAGCTCTTACATCACCCTAACTAAGAAAGAAATTGATGCTGAAAACTAATAAATCCAATTATCAATTACTATTTATATTTGCGCCTAAAATAGACTTCAGCAAGTCTCTTATTATTTGTCACTAGTCCTGGACCACATAGGCGAGTGTATAGCTCTTATCCTGCAACCAACTCTTCCACTTTTAAAATCATCCTACTAAAAAATTTAGCATCTTGGAATCAAACACTAGGAAACATTTGTTAGAAGAAGTGGAATGCCATCATATCCATTTTTTCCTACCTTTTCTCTTTTTCAAAAAATGAAGCACATAATGTAGCACATTAAAACGAGAGCTAAGGCAGATCAGAATAGGATGATTTATAAATTGGAACTAATTCAACATTAACTCAAAAGGACATTGGAATTTGCTCAAACTGAGACAGCTAATGAAGTCAACCCTCTTATTCATCCCTTTATCAATGAAGAAATGCGAAAATGAGATTACAGAAAATTATGATCGATGTCTGCTTATTTGCTTAGCACAAAAAATTTAAAAAGAATAAAACCACATTCAAAAAAGTAAATACATACCCAACAAACTAACACAATTGATCAATGTCAAAAATTAAACTAAAAAACAACTCCCCTAAATTTTTAATTCCAACTAAACACTCTACCCACGTGATTCTTTCTTACTAACTTCCAGTTAACAAGACCCAATACAAACACATTCAATCCATATTAGCTAAGAGTTCTTAATCATATAAAGAAAATAGAATTACATAATGCTCGGTATCAAAGGCAGTAACTTTACCTAGACACTTAAAAAAAGTCGCAGTCCAATAAAAATCAAATTATGAAGAAAGTTGCAGTCTATTGAGAGTTTTTCTAGTAAAGCCTATAGGAAATGGGTTTATTGTTCAGATCAAGCCTTGGCCTAGAATAATCTGGAATAATTTCCTAAGACCCAGTACAACTTTCCTTCTATGGCTAATGGTTGAGAACAGAATTGCTACTATGGATAGACTACAATACTTACAAAATCAGGATGGGATTTGCTGTTTCGGCAAAGATGGATTAGAAACAAGGGACACCTGTTTTTTTCTCTGCCCTTTCTCTAAATCAATATGGAATTTGTCCAGAGTACACTTCGGTTGGTATGAGCTATCAAATTCCCTAATGGAGTTGGTTAATATGCTTACTAATGTACAAAATGCCACTTAAATCTGGAAGCGGAAGGTGCTGATTCTGGCCATATCTTCTCAAGAATTATGGAAAGAAAGAAACCTGACGAAGTTCCAGTTTAAGGAACGTTACAAAGATGTGTTGGTGTAAACAATCACTTTCAGTGTTAGGGAACAACTAATCAGCTCGGAAATAGATCATTCTTAACTGTAAAGAGAATTTGACTACAGGTTCTTACCCGGAATGAGGTTGACCCTTCTTGCTTTACACCGGTGAGCCCTTCAAGTTGAATCCCATGCCTGGCAAGGATGGTACAATGGTTAAAGGAAGCAAGATGAAGTACGCGCAAGCATCCAGAATATAGATTCGTTACCTTTGGCGTCTGATCTTGCGTGGAGGAGACGATCTGTGCCACGCATCAACATAAAAATAAAGTCTGATCTTGCGTGTCACGTATATGAAGCACATAAAACTAAAGGTTATAACTTGAAAACCTAGAACCTGCAAAACGATAGCAGAAGAAACCCAAAAAAACACAACAAAATCTACGTGTTCTCACCAGACGAACAGGAGGAAAGAGTAGCTGAAAACGATGGGCTGACACAAGGAGTGTAAGCCGACGGAATTAGGGTTTTATTGGAAAAAATAAAAGGAAAAAGAATGGGCTTCTTGTTTTCAAGTAATACTACTAGTCCATGTTCTTTTTCCATTTCTGATTTCTAAATCTAATTTTCTTGGCCCAATAGCCCATAACCCATTTGTAGAATAACAGTAAGAATCAAAATATGATGGGATGTTATGTATGGAAGCATATGGCGATGCGCATGGCCATCCATATACCCAGATGAAGTGTATAGAAATTTGGCCGACACATACGTGTGCAGGAGCAGGACGAATAAATGCATATTCCTGGACTTTGTAGAAGGATTCTGTGGCATATTTTAAAGTGGCCTATGACTCATTCATTGTTCAAAATTTACCAGCTCTAGCGCAAGGATGTGTGTCATTCATTGCGTTGGTATTGATTTGCACTTTGCCATCTTCGTAAGGCCCTCGCTAAGAAAGAGATAGAGCCGAATGTGAATATGTACGTGGATGAAGTCGGCAAAATATAAAAAGAACGATTTATGTTTCCCAAGAACAACTGCTTCATGCAGTTGGTTAAGTCGGAGGAAATTTTATATTTAAATCTTGTTGCTGAGGCATGTAAAATGTGTTAATTTAATTTGTGATTAGGAAGTTAGTTTTTTTTTTAAAATAAAACAGGGGAATTTTATTAAGATAGATCCAACTCCACCAACGGATTAACGCCCGTTGGTAGATCAGGTACAAAAATCTGTTCAACCTCATTCAATGGAATATGTCGAGCAATAGCATGTGCTACAGTATTTTCCCCCCGTTTTATATGTGAAAAGATACATACATCAAATAATAAAGAGAGTTCAAAAGCTTCATCTAGGATAGTCCCAAGATGATTTAGAAAACATTTCCTAGAGTTCATTGAATGGATAAAATTCAAAGAATCCCCTTTTAAAACAATAAACTTCAACCCCAAATCCAAAGCTAATTGCAGCCCAAAAAGACTTGCAGCATACTCCGCCATTTGAGCATCCCATTTTCTTGCTAGCTTTCGCACTCCCACAACCAAAACAATTCCTTAAGAATTTCACACCAAGACTCCAAGCCCAACATGAAAACCATCAAACAAAGCAGCATCAAAATTTATTTTTGCAAAGACACCTAATGGTCTCGTCCAAGCATCATAGTGTCTGAAGGATAAAACCTGGGACGAAGGGACATGCGAATTTCTGAACATCTGGTAATCGAAAACCATCTTCTGAAAGCCAGCAAACAGAACGGATAAGATAGGAATTTCTTCATCAAATAGCAACTTATTTCTAAATGTCCATGCCACCCAACACCTTGTTGCAAAAGAAATCAGTTCCTCCTAAGCATGATCAGCAACCCACAGGAAAACATCAGTAAACGAGAGCGTACTATCATTCCTGGGAAGCAAGATCCACGGCTCTGCAGTCCACAGATCCAAAACCTGCACACAGTCAAATAAAGCATGCTGTCAAGACTCATTAGGGGTGCCACATATAGAGCAAAGAAGGATCATTTACTATGTGTCTTTCATACAATCTCGCCTTTGTTGGGAGAGAATTATTAATGGCCTTCCAAAAAAAATGTGCCATTTTTGGAGGTATGTTAAGGCTCCAAAGGACCTTCCAAATCCTTACATTTGTCTGCTGTGTATACAAAGACGCCGGACCAAGCTTTCCAAGCCAATATTTAGTTAGGAAGTTAGTTACAGACAGATATTTTAAATGTTTCGGTTTTTACTCATTGCTAGCTTGTATAAATACTGAGCTGAAGACTCTTTTTGTATGTAACTCGTTCATGGTTTTAGAGCAATCGGTCCTAATCAAGTCTGATATTTCAATTTGAAGAAGAAGCGATTTACTTTGTAGCTAATCATTTGATTACAAAATGGAAGATGTGTTGGATGAATCAAATACCCATTCTCTCTTAGAAGCAAAAAGGGGATGAAAATCAATTGCAAGGTAGTGTAAATTTACTTATCTTTAAGGATCTTATCATCCAGATATGATCTTTAGTAACTTCTACTTGTCTGGTAACAACTATTTAAGATGGAGTAGATCAATGAGAATTGCTCTAGGGGCTAAGGCGGTGATCAGTTGATCTTCCATAGAAAAAAAAACTTTGGCTATGATTCGATCTCAAAAGCCTAGACTTCAAAAAAGCAACTGACTCTTCCATTGCCATATAAACTATCCGCTCCTTTTTTAATATGCTTTTATATGAGTGAATAGATTTTTGTGATTCCATCGAATTGATTCTCATTCTCACTTTGAGTCAGGAGATACCTTGAGAATAGGCAGAGTATAATCTTATTAAGAGGAAGACTTTGTGTCGTCCACACCTAGGAATGAAAAGATCAGATCAGGAACAGCAACAGTAGATAAGACTGCTTATTTCTTATTCACAACACATGAAACTGCCATTTCACCTAGCTAGGGTAAACAAAGCTGGAACTTATACAGATTGAAAGTGCGTTATTGATGGAAAAATGCACAAAACCTAATCGAGATTTAGATAACTATGATAAATGGATACATGTCAATTATATGGTGAGATCTTAAATTTTAAATTCTATGTCCAAAGAGATCGTCAAGACCTTCATTTACACTAATTATGCTAGGGAACTATAGCTAGAATTAGAAAAAAGATTTGGGGAATGTAATGGTCTATTGATGTATCAATTACATAGAGAAATAAGTTCTATATTGTAAAGGAACATGTTTGTAGCCAAATATTTTCACTAAACTAAAGAAACTATATAAGATGAATTTGTGTGTTTGATGCTTATACCATAGTGTACTTGTGGAGCAGCTATGACATCTTTTAGTCAATCGATGCAATCTCTATTGGGTCTTAATGATAGTTACGATAACAAGTTCTTTCAATTCATATAATAAACAGATCCTAGTATAATAGTAGAAGTCTATCAGACAATAAAGCCTTTTTAAATGACTAGAGCTTGTTAGTCAATAGGAGCCTTTTGTAGGATAGGACCCTGTTTAAACTAAAAGAGCCTACTAAATGATAAATTTTGTTAAAACAATTTAGAAACAAAAGGCTATTGTTAAAACTGAAAGGAACCTCTTGTAAATTGAAAACAGAAGGAGCCTTTTAAAATCATCACATAAACAATATAATGCGGTAATTTAAAAGTTAAAGAGAGAGAGAGAAAGACGCAGTCGATTTATACTAGTTCGGTTTAGAACCTAAACCTACGTTCAGTCCTCAAGTATTCAACTTAAGTGTTTCACTATAAAACTAAGTATTAAATTTGACGAGTCTCTTCAAGTTCACAAGTACATATTTTTCAAGGTTCTCCAACCTTTCACACTCAAAGTGTATAACAAGCTTCTAAAAAGCTCACAGAAAAACAAAATAACAATTTCTCTCTTGATAGAGCGATTTCTTTTTCTAGAGCACAATAGTAATGATATGATTCTTAAGAGTATAGATGTTGCTTAAAATGTTTCAACAGTATGAATATGTTCGTTTTGCTTTATGAGTGTTGTTGCTCTTCCTTAAATGGTCAATTTCTTCAGCTAGTCGTTACTTCAATCGCATATTTAGTCAACTGGATGGATTTAAACCTTGAATAACTTCAATGTCATCTTTGTCAAAAATCTTCCAGTAATCACGGAGCTAGTATATAACCTTCATAATTAGTCGGCTTCTTTCAGATAAACCATTTCTAATAAGGTAAGTTCATAAAGAAGGTTCTTGCAAGAAAGAAAGTATATTTCTTATGATTTTATTTTCTTTTTGAGAATTAGACTGTTAATTTTACAAGAAAATAAATCCAATTTGAATTTTGAAATATTATACAGTTATCATCAAATCGTTAAATATAAACCTTGAGCTAACAATCTCCCCATTTTTGATGATGACAAGCAATTATAGATATATATATTTCAAAATTAAAAAATATAATAAATAATTTCAAAAGATACCTGTGACTTTTATATATTCAGTCATAATTAGCATAAGCCTGTCTTTTAAGAAAGGAATCTATCGTTTATATATCACAGATTTTCATAATTTTCAACAACATAATCAGTCATATATATATATATATATATATATATATATATATATTCGAGCAATATTGAGAAATATGCACTTAGAAATATATCATCATATAAAAAATATTCAAAATATATCATATAAACTCTCCCTCTTTGTCATTATCAAAAATAAAGGGGTATAGGGAGGAAACAAAACATAATGAAATAGAGGAGAACAGTAAATGATGCATTAAATAAAAACATCAGTATAAATAAGATAAGCAGAAAGCAAGTATTAGTAGAGTTATTGAAGAGATTCAAGGATTCTTCTAAGCAAAATCTACATGTCAAGAAGTTGATTCTACATGTTGTCTATTTGTTCTCACATTTGATCTTGATTGGCTTAAATGTTCTTTAGCTGTTGTTGGAGATTTGTACTATTTTCATCTTGAGGAGGAACATTAGCTCGTTGATCTGGAGAATATCCCAGTATTTTTACTTCTTTTTCAAATTTCTTTTCCACCCAGACATAGTTTTGCAATTTGTATCCAAACTGGTAAGGAGTGGAAGGGTGAAACTTAGTCGGTGTACACCAACTCATATTTGCAAAAGGTACTCCATAATGGTTGAAAATCTTAGTGAGCAACATTCCATAAGGTAGACAACTGGTTGTATTCTTGTGATTCGCTTTATCCACCATATACCTTAAAATAATTGCAGGGAGATTCATTCTGTTTCCTTTCAGTAAATTATACATTATATAAGTGTTTAGCAAACTGCCCCTTTCAATAAAGCTATTCCTGAGGAAAATAAAAGTAGCTGATAATGATGCAAGGCATCGTGGTAGTAAGTCAAATTGCCTACTCCAATGTCCCATCTTGGGTATTTTCAGCATTAAGGCAGATGGATTTAACAACTTCTCCCAAATCCAGATTATCAACATCCCATTTATGATAAAGAGGATCAGTTCTCCTTATAGGAGCTATGTCCAGTATATCTCCTAAAATCTCTACATAAATTAGAACCTCACTTTCACGTACTCATGAAACAATGGCTAGCTTTCCATCAACTACTTCCTTTCTTATATGTGTATAGAATGCCCTGACTAGTTCATCACACACTGTCTCATCTAATTTTAGGAAATTTTCCTAACCAATTGCAACAAAGTAAGGAGAGGTATGTATACCTATGTTATCAAACATTACAGGAGGCAAGACTCTCTCAACAACTATCTTTCTTTTCTTGTACTGCATTTTATAGCGAACTTCAGCTTTGAAACATTTTTGGTGGTATTGATGTCTTTCATTTTTATGTGATTATTTTTATCTTCTTTGCTTTGTTTTCTTTAGGAATCATCTTTTCATGAAACAAATCATTTCTATCAATAAAGTCCTTGATAGTTTCTTTAGTCACAAGTGCTTTTCCTTTCTTTATTTCTTCCCTTTTTCTTTTTCTAGATTCTTCTTCATCTTTCTTTTCAGCATCAATAGTTTCTTTTTGTTCAGAAAATTTCTCAGCTTACTGTATAAGACTTCCTCTAGTTTGTGGTTGTCTGATTAACTGAGAAGGTTTTTCATCTGAATCATCATCATTTATAACCCAGTGTACTTTTTATACTTGGGGTTCAGTAACATGTGTTTCACCATGACTATCAATAGAAATTGGAGTTTTCTTTTATCCTTTTGACTTGGTTCGTGCCATTGTAAGAGAGATGGATGAGGTTTAAAAGATTTGAGCTAAAACTAGAAACTTGGAATGCAGAGAGTCAAGAGCGGTGCTTCGAAGAACAATAAGGGTGAGTAGAGGAGAGAAGTCTATTTCTGGTATATTAGGTGTTTCTTGAGCGTTGATCTCGTATGAAGATGAATGATCGTCCTCTAATATAGGAAGTGTGATCATTTACATATCTTCTGTCAGATCCATAGCGGCGCTTGTTAGAACTTCGCTCTTGTCTTTAAATGCTCTAACGATAAAACAAAGGAAATTACTAAATTACCTTTTTAGTACATATATAATTTTGTTCTATTAAACTGAGAGGGGCCTTTTAACAATGAAGGGGCTTACTAAACTAAGAGAGAGTTTCTAAGGGATTAGAAGAGAAGGATCTCGCTAAACGAAATGCAAAGACAAGTAACAAAGAATATTTATGCAGAAATAATATCAAAGAGTTTGCAAATTCCAAGCTCTTTTCTTAACACGTAAACTCTATCTTCAGATAATGGCTTGGTGAAAATGTCAGGTACTTGATTTTCAGTACTAACATACAAAAGAGCAATGGTTCCTTCTAAAACATTGTCTTTAACAAAATGATGTTTGATTTTTATATGTGTAGACTTAGAATGATGCACAGGGTATTTAGAAAGATTTATAGCACTCGTATTATCACATAATATAGGACTATGAGAAAAATTTTAGAGAAAAATCCTGTAGTTGATACTTTATCCATAAGAATTGAGCACAACAGTTGGCAGCTGCTATGTATTCCACTTCAGTCATCGAAAGTGTTGTACAATTTTGCTTCTTACAGGACCAAGATACTAGATATCCTCCAAGAAATTGATAGTGACCACTTTTGTTTTTTCGAAAGACTTTATCACCTGCATAATCTGCATCACAATAGCCCACTATGTTAAATGAATTAACTTTTAGATACTATAGTCTAAAGTCTATAATCCTGTGTAGATATCGAAAGATTCTTTTGACTACTTGAAGGTGGCTTTCTTTTAGATTTGATTGAAATCGTGCACAAAGACATACACTAAGCATAATGTCTGGTTTTGAGCTTGTAAGATATAATAGTGATCAAATCGTTCCTCTATACCTTGTCTCATCTGTAGCTTTGTCTTTTTTGTCCTTATCAAGTTTAGCTCCAGTGTACATAGGAGTACACATCAGTTTGGCATTCTCAAAATGACATTTCTTGACGAGTTCCTTTGTGTATTTGTCTTGGCTAATAAAGATTCCTTTTTTTGTTTATCTGATTTGTAATATGAGAAAGAATGATAATTCTCCCATCATGCTCATTTCAAACTCCCCCTGCATTAATGCTAAGAATTCTTCACAGAAGGATAAATTAGTAGCACCAAATATTATGTCATCAACATATATTTGCACTATAAGTAAATTATTCTCCTTTCTTTTAATATATAAGGTTTTATCAACATTTCCTCTTTCAAAGTTATTCTAAAGCAGAAAGTTACTTAACCTCTCATATCATGCTCGAGGAGCCTACTTTAGACCCTACAGAGCTTTAGATAACTTCATCTCATAATCCAGATGGTTTTCTTCTTCAAAACCTGAGGGTTTCTTAACAAATACTTCTTCATTAATGTAACCATTTAAGAATGCATTTTTAACATCCATTTGGAATAACTTGAAGTTTTTATAGCATGCAAAGGCAAATGAAATTATAATAGATTCCAATCTAGCAACAGGTGTATAAGTTTCAACACAATCAATGCCTTCCGTTGATTGTAACCTTGACCTACAAGTCTAGCTTTATTTCTTACCACCTTACCATTTTCGTCAAGTTTGTTTCGAAATACCCACCGAGTCCTAATGATTGACTTGTTTTGAAGACGAGGTACTAGATTCTAGACTTTGTTTTTATCAAATTAATTCAATTCGTCTTTCATGGCCGATACCTAGTTTTCGTCAGTAAGGGCTTCTTTAGCAGTCTTTGGTTTTATTTATGAGATGAGAGCTACAAAGTTGTTCTTGAATGATGATCTTGTTCTTAGACTTTCAGAGGGATCTCCAAGAATATGTTGATGTGTATCATGATCTCTCCATTCTCTTGGTATTTTTCATTGGATAGACTCCTGCTGAGATGAAGGAGCCTGCTCTATTCTAGCTTTAAAGGGGCCTTCTTGATTTTGTAAGTCTGAGGGTATTATTGGTGTAGTTTGATTCTTCAATATATTTTTAGGAATCAAAAGATTCTCTTCATCATCTGAATCAGCGGCTGTTGTCGATGGTAATGCTTCATTAAATACTAGATGTATCGATTCTTCTATCTTCTTTGTTCTTTTATTATAGACTCTAAATCCTTTACTGGCAATACTATTGCCCAGAAAATAGCTTTGTCTGATCTTGCATCGAACTTTCCAAGGATGTCTTTTATATTGTTTAGAACGAAACACTTACAAACAAAAGCTTGAAAGTAATCAACATTTGATTTTCTTCCTTTCCACTGCTCATAGGGGGTCTTTTTCAGAATAAGTCTTATAAGACATCTATTAAGAATATAGCATGTCGTAGACACTGCTTCTACCCAATAATCATAAGGTAGTCCACTTTCACAAAGTATGGTCCTAATGATAGATGCTTAATTGATTATGAAATTATTCCATAATACTTGGTGATTATTGACATGAAATTACTTAAGATACTCATTTTAACTCATATGTGATTTAGGCACAATTCGAAAGCAAAGAATTTAAATTGAGTTAAAAGCACGATATTTGGGCCATTTTTTGAAGATTAATTTTCACTTTTTTTTATGGAGCAAGAAGAAGAAAATTGGAGCAAGAGAAGACAAGATAAAGAATAAAAGAATGGGATAAAGCATAAAACCCATGGAAGAGGGCTGCTGGAAATCAACATTCATGCTGCATGTTTTTGCATGGTTAAATTTGAATTTAATGGAGTGATGGCTGGATGATGAAAGGTGGACAAGCAAAGAGTGAAACGACAGCACAGTAAGGAGCCAAACGGTGACTTCCAAGGAGCAAAAAATGCAAAAACGACATAAACATGAGCAAAATCAATAGCAGCTGAAGGAGAACACGACATAACATGGGAAGGAAGAAAACAACAGCTCATGCAGAGGAGGAGCAGCAGATGAACAAAATGCAGTGCAGTCGTAACTGGGAAAAGTCTGTGTTAAACGCAATACATACATCTGTGTTTTGCATTGAATGTATACGTATGCATTCAACAGAACGCACACTTCTGTGCTTGCATTCAACACAATACATATGCCTGCTTTTCATGCTTAGGCTTAAAGAAAACGTGTAATAGTGACAGTGGACAAAAGGTTTATTTGTCACATTATATGAATAGTAGAAAAGAGAGAAAAGAGCAGTAGCGTGGAACCAAGAGGGGAGGCGCAATGAAGAAGAGCTACTGAGGGTCTTCGGTAGGGTTATTTGAGTGGGCTGAAGCATTTTCTTTGGAGAGACCCATAGAAGGCTAAGTTTCCGACACCAGTTTGGAGGTGATATTGACTCCAATGACTTGGGTTAAGTATTTTTTTTTTCTTTATCTCATTATAAATGGGTTATGTTATCTTGTATGAATTTATTAAGTATTTGAATGATGATGATTTTAATGCTCTACTGAATCGTTTTTCATGAAAACCCATTGCTAGAATTGAATGCAATAGGTAATCATTATATTCCTGATTCATGTGTAACAACTAAAGGTTTCAAATCATTAGAGATAACATAACATAAGTTAAATAATATGAGCTTGTGTGATTATTACCTGGATTGGCCTATTTTTTTGATTCGTAAGGCAGTTGTCCGAATAAACTTAGAGAGCTTATTCTACGTTTCCCGATAGCTAGGGTTAACTAATAAGGGCTTCGTAATTAACTAGGATCTAAGGAAAAATCGAGATTAACAAAGCTTGTTGTTAATCTACGACCGCTAATTACTAAGAGAGATAAAAATAAGAACAAATCAATAAATTATGTTTAATTAGGTTATAGGCCAAGATTAAACCAAAGAATCAAATCCCTATCAAATTCCCAAATTTTATCACTTTTTGCATGTTTTCTTTAATTTATTTTCATTAGGTTTATTTTATTTTATTTTCTTATTAATTCCAAAACTCCCCATTACCTAAACATCAATTAATTTCATTTTATAAGCTAACCGAACACTCCCTGTAGGATCGACCTAGACTCATCACTGCTATAGTAGTAGTCTAGTTATTTTATTTTGACTAGCGTTACGACGCGCCTGTCACCTAACCATATCAACCAAAGTTCTGCTCTTTCTCTCTACAACTCTATTTTGTTGAGGCATCGTTGGACAAGAGAAGTTGTGAGTTATACCATTGTTGTCACAGAATTCTTCAAATTTTTTGTTATTAAATTCTCCTTTATGATCGCTTTAAATTGAAGTGATGTAATATCCTTTTTCTATCTGAATTTTTCTGCAAAATATCTCGAACACTTCAAAAGCATCATCCTTATTTGATAAGAAATAAACCTATGTAAATTTGGAATAATCATCTACTAGAACAAAACCATAATGCTTACCACCAAAACTTTAAGTCCTAATAAGACTGAATAAATTCATGTGCATAAGTTCAAGTGGTTGGCTAGTAAACACCATATTTTTTAGAGGAAAGCTACTTTTGACTTCTTTACCTTTTAAACAAGCCTCACAAACCTTATTGCTTTCAAACTTTAAAGTCGATAGTCCTCTTAATAACTCGTTTTTAGACTATTTTGATAGAATGCGCATGCTGGAATGTCCAAATCTCCTATGTCAGACAAAAGAATCCTTTTCTAGAGAGACAAAACACTTAATATTTTGTTAGGACATGACTTCTGACCAACAAACACATTATTATCATTATGAATATCGATAATTTCACAATGAGATGCATAGAAAATGACTTTGTAACCTTTGTCACATAGCTGACTTACACTCAACAAATTATGTTTTAAACCATCAACAAAGAGAACATTATCAATGAAGGTAGAGCTAGAATTACCAATATTACCAACTCTGGTGACTTTTGCTTTATTTTTTATCTGTAAAGGCAACATTACCTCCGTCTTTCCTTTCAATATAGTTGAAATGTGCACCTATCATGTGTCTCGAATAGCCGCTATCAACTATCAATTGATTTTCTCTTGTCTTTATTTTAAAGCATATCTGGAAAAAAATATTATCTCATTTTAGGTACCCTAAATTTTCTAGGTCCTTCCGGGTTAGTAGTTTGATCTTTCGGTCTCCAAACATAAATCTGAGATAATTTCTTTTTACAAAAATTACAAGAATGACTGATGTGACTATGTTTAATCGCACAAAACATATGAATGATAGCTGTTATGATTTTTGCCACTTAGCAGGTTCCTGTTGTTTTGGCTATAGCTGCTACTGGATTTAACAAAGAAGTTTTTGTATAGCCTGATATTGTTATTTTCATTGTATCATATTCCGGCTTACCAAAAATAAATTTATCGCTACCAAGCAATGCATTAAGATTCTTCATTTCGTAAACGAAATTTTGTAGATCTTTCTCTAAAGATAAAATCTTTCCAACATTTTTCTCCTTTTCAAGTTCTAATGCAGTGACTTTTTCTTCTAATTATTTTATTTTATCATAATCATTTTTAAGCAGCGTATTTTCAACTTAGCTACTCTTTCTTCCAGAGCTTCTTTTTCATAAACCTTTTGCTTATAGTCAATCTCAAGAGATAAATTCTTGGTCGCCAAATTTTTATTTGTAGATTCCAATGATTTAATCTTACTCTTCATAGATGTATCATTTCTTTTGGACTTAACTTCTTTGAAACACTTCACCGTCAGCCTTTTGTATTGATCATACAATTCATGATATGCATTTTTTGTTAGAGTAGTGCTTTAAAGTCAATCACTTTTAGCACTTTTGTACAAATTTTATTTTGATTAATAAAACAAAAGGTAATTTTTATTAATTTGATATTCATTTATTTATGAATTGATGTCGTTCTTAAATCAAATTAATGAAGCTCATAATACAAAACATAGCATGAAGGAAATCATGATGAGATCATGATAATGAGATTCCTATCATATGCAATTATGTTGGTATCTAAATTATCCCTAGTCATAGGATTAATGAGACAGGACATTGTTAATCTGGATAGACTAGCACATGTTATACTCCTTGATTTGATCAAGCATTCGATCTCATAAACTGTAAACATGAGATGTTTAGAGTTAACATGTGGATGCTTACTAAGAGTAGTAAGTACATCGGATGACCTGCTTTGAGATTATCATATGGATGATCTATCAAATGTCAATAATTAATCTCATCATAGCAACGGTGCAAATATCCTTAGACTTGAGATACTCAAGGATATCTTGGATACTGATCCTATGCTTTGACACCATTCCTTGTTGCCTCAAGATGAGGTCGCTCATAGGGTAGTGATTGGGTACAGCTATTGGTATTCGAAGGTAATTGGGTAGCCAATAAATGATTCACCACTCCTAAAAGAAGGAGTTGATACCTACAATCTCTTATCGGGGTCATTACTCGGGAGTATCTGGCCAGAGCAATGATGTGTTATGAAGAGAGTCTTCAATAACACACAGAGTAATAAGATCCTCAGGACAAGAACTAACATCACTTGGACTAGATCTGACATAGTTAGTCTAGTAGGATTTCACACATAGTCCATACTCTGAACCAAGTGGGGTATAGGATGGTAAAGGGACGAATTGCACGATAATTGACTATAGAAAGGTTCGTAAGTCAGATAATTAACTATCAAAGAGTTCGAGTATTAATCCACTTACATTTTGGTAAATTGGTATCATGAAACCCTTCATAATTTGCTTGGATTAAGAGTTAATTCAGGTGACCAAAATAATTAAGAACCTAAGGATCATACGCATCAAAGATCAGATGAAAAACAAATTGTGTATGGCTGTCAATTAAGCAAGCTATGGTCGTGACTTATTGGCCACGATTGTGACCAACTTAATGATAGGTGGTACATAAATGAGTTCTTCACTTATGTACACACGAATTCTAGCCAAGAAAACACACTCAATAGGGAGACTAAGGGTCTAGAAGAGTTCTGGAAGTTGAGAAGAGTGATCTTGAGTTTTATTCATGCAATCTTAAGCAATTGTTGCATGAGATTAATTGCATAAAATTTGGTCTTGATCTAACTCTCACTAGAGCATCTACTTGAACTCATCTTATCTGGTGCTCTAACCACCCTTACACCATAATTTTTCTTCATCTTTGTGTGCTCTCTAGAGGCTAAGGAAGGTGTTTGGTGTTTGCTACAACCCAAACAAGGAGAAGATTAAAGAAAGGAGGAGTATTTACAAGGTACATATGTTGTAATTTCATGTTCTTATAATCTATTTATACATGCACATAGATTCTAGATTTTTTGGGGATGTCGTGGGGTTGGAATTTTGATTCTGACATTTCTGCTGCCTTGCCATATATGTGATGCATGAATCCATGGCTTCCTAACAATTTTCAATTCATCAACTTCAATATCAGAGTCAGAGTAATATACCTCATCATCTCCTGATTCAGTCATAAAGCAAACGTTGCTAATTTTTTCTGGTTCTTTTTCTTCAAAGTTTTCAGAATCCTCATCTGACTAGGCTATAATCATTGCCTGCTTTCTGAATTTTTTATTCTCTGACTTGTCCTTTTGAAGAAGAGGACATTCTGGTATTGCGTTTTCAGGCTTCTTGTAGTGATAGCATACGATTTGATTGTTTTATGTATTATTATTGTTGTTGCTGCCTTTTAATATGAACCTGTTGTTTTCGACTTTCTTATTTCCTTCTCTTTTCCTCATCAGCTTCTTTTTATAGAAGCGCGTGTATTTTTTGACCATAAAGTTGAACTCGTCATCTCCATCTATTTGCAACTCAGTGTCACTTTCATCATCGTTTGATTCATCAGTTGCTTTCAGTGCCATTTCTTTTCTGCAGGAAGATCCTTCATCTCGCCTAAGCTCAGTTTCATGGATCATCAGATTTTCTTATAACTAGTTGACTGAAATAGTGTCTAGATCTTTTGTTATTTCTAGAGATATCACCTTAGGTCTCCATTCCTTTGGTAGCGACCTTAAAATCTTTGTTACGAGCTCATCATTGGGATATATCTTCCTCAAGTTCTTTAGGGCTATGATGATGTTGTTGAAGCTTTTGAAGAATTCGTCTATGGTCTCTCCCTGTTTCATGCCAATAGTTTCGTATTGATGCAATAAAAGACTTGTTTTATGCTTCTTTACCTCATTGTTCCTTCAAACATGACTTGAAGTTTGTCCCACATTTCTTTTGTTGTAGAGTAGTAGGATATCTCTTCATATTCTTTTGAAGACAATGCACATATCAGGTGATGTTTTACCTTAGCGTTAGTTATGCATTTCTCCTGTCAGTATCAGTCTATACTTCCACGTTATTGGAAGCGGGAATTATAGCACCAACTTTAATTGCTTACCATGCTTTGATATCTACAAATTGGAGATATATAGTCATTCTCTCCTTCCAATATGAGTAGTTGTTTTCATTAAAGTAAGGAGGCTTTGAAACGGACTGTCCTTCAAAACTTCTCAAGGTGCTTACTATGATCTATCACGTGATATAAAACACAAAAAATGTGAAACCCCGCTCTAATACCAAATGATAAAAGCAAACACACGCAAGAGGGGGTGAATTGTGTGTGTAAAATTTTTTCGCAAGTTCTTTCAATTCATATAATAAGCAGATCTTAGTTAAAATAGTAAGAGCTTATCAGACAATAAAACCTTTTTAAATGACAAAACCTTATTAGTCAATAAAAGCCTTTTGTGGGATATGACCCTACTTAAATGAAAGGAGGCTACTAAATAAAAAATCTTGTTAAAACAATTTAAAAATAAAAGACTCTTGTTAAAACTAAAAGGAACCTCTTGCAGGTTGAAAACAGAAGGAGCCTTTTAAAACCAACACGTACGCAATATAATGTAGAAATTTAAAAGTTAAAGAGAGAGAGAGAGAAGAAAGATGTAGTCGATTTATACTGGTTCGACTTACAATCCAAGCCTACATCCAGTAAAACCAACACATACTCAATATAATGTGGAAATTTAAAAGTTAAAGAGAGAGAGAGAAGAAAGACGCAGTAGATTTCTACTAGTTCGAATTACAACCCAAGCTTACGTCTAGTCCCCAAGTATTCAACTTAAGTGTTTCACTACAAAAACCGAGTATTAAATTTGGAAAGCCTCTCTAAGCTCACAAGTACATATTTTTCAAGATTCTCCAACCTTTTACACTCTAAGTGTATAACAAGCTTCTAAAAAACTCATAGAAAAGCAAAACAACAATTTCTCTCTTAATAGAGTCATTTCACTTTCTAAAGCACAATAGTAATGATATGATTCTCAGGAGTATAGATGTTGCGCAAAATGTTTTGACAGTCTGAATATGTTTGCTCTGCTTCATAAGTGTTGTTGCTCTTCTTTAAATAGTCAATTTAGTCAACTAGCCATTGCTTCACTCGCATCTTTAGTCAACTGAATGGATTTAACCTTGAATAACTTCGATGTCATCTTTGCCAAAAATCTTACAGTAATCATAAAGCTAATATATGACCTTTATAATTAGTAAGATCCTTTTGGATAAACTATTTTTAATAAGGTAAGTTCATAAAGATGGTTCCTGCAAGAAAGAAAGTTTATTTCTTATGATTTTATTTCCTTTTTGAGAATTAAACCATTAATTTCACAAGGAAATAAATCCAATTTGGATTTGAAATATTATACAGTTATCATCAAAATCATTAAATATAAACCTTGAGCTAATAGACAAAAGGGCCCTAAAACATCATCCTTATGTAAAATGATAAAGCTGAAACTGGTAAAATTGATGAAGGAAAAAGAGCCTAATGATCTTATCATAATGAATTTTACACAATTGAATGACTTTGTAGATATGTTTTTATATAAAGCTATTAATTGCCTTGATATAATAGAAGCTGGTTTTTGGATATTAGACATTGGAGCTTTAAATCATATATGTGTGGATTTAAACCTCTTAACTAACCCTGGTGCAATTAGCAAATTTACTCCTATATATTTACTAGACGAATCTTTAAAACATGTTCATCACATTAGTGATGTTACATTAAACAAAACCCTTGTGTTAGTTGAAGCCTTACATGTTCCTACCTTTCAATACATCCTGTTATCAGTAAACAAACTTGCCAATATAGCCTTAATTACCTTTAAATTTGGTGTTGGACATTGCTTTTTGCAGGACTAGAAGACTAAGAAATAATGGCTGTCGATAAAGTGATAAGAAGATTATACATATTAGATGAAAGTTTATTTTGTAAGGAAATTGTCAAATAATAATCCTTACGAAATCTTGAGGTTGATCATGATGTTGTTAATTTAATATTTGTGTACTCTTTTTGGCATAAAAGGTTAGGTCATCCTTCTTATATTGTACTTGGAAACATTAGTTATATTCATAACAAGTTGTTGATTTAGAACATGTTTGCGACATATGTCCTTTTACTAAACAATAAGACTACCTTTTCTTTCTAGTGAAACACATACCACATATATTTTTCAGTTGGTGTATATAGATATATGGGGACTATATAGGCAATGATCTTTATCTGATAGAAATATTTTCTAATTGTAGTGATGATTTTAGTAAAGCAACGTGGACTTATTTGATGCAACTTGAGAGTCAAGTAGTTCATATACTACAAATTCTTTTTAGAATGATAGTGAATCATTTTAAGAAATCTGTCAAAACTGTAAGATATGGTAATGAAGTTGAATTTTTTAACAATGAGTGTCAAAGGCTATTTGGTGAGCTACGAATTATGCATCAACTATCTTACATATGTACTTCACATCAAAATGGGATAGTAGAGAGAAAACATAAGCATTTATTTGCAAGTGGCAAGAGATTTGATGTTTCAAGATTCTTTACTTAAGAAATTCTAAGGAGAATCAATTCTTACAATCGCACACATAATTAATAGACTTCTTACCTCAGTCCTAAAATGGAAATCACAAAGCCTTCAAACTGTTTAATCTTGATTCTCAAGTTCTTCTTGTTTTTAGAGTTGTGATTTTTCATGAAACTCAATTTCCATACAAATTTATTTCAACTTGAAACTAATGTTTCATTGCCAACTGTACGAGCTGATTTGGATGAAAATTCACTTGATTTCTTAACCCACACACATATACCACAACACTTGTCTCACTAACTTATATACCAAAAAATAATATAACCAGTATACCACATTCTTCTCCACTTGACAAATCTGATCATTTTTTTTCCTAAATATGAAACTACTTCCCTAAGTTTTCATAATTCTTCTCCTATTTCTAAGGTAAGAAGAAGTAATAGGGTGAATCATGAATATGCTTGGTTAAATGATTTTGTTCTCATATAGTTTTTTAAGATTATGTTCAAAGTGCTTATATACAATATTTATCTAAAGGTCTCGCATCATCTTGTCATACACCAATCACTTACCCTTACATTCAACCCATACATGTCATTTTTAGCAAAATTGTCAAATATTCAACAACCACAGTTCTATAATTAGCAAAGAGTCATACAGATTGGATGAGGGCTATGCAACAAGAGTTAGACGCTCTTGATGCTAATCAAACATAGGACTTGGTTAAGTTATAAGAAGGAAAAAGGGCCATTAGCTCAAAATGAGTGTATAGACTGAAATTAAAGCTTGATGGAAGCATTGATTGGTTTAAAGATTAATTAGTGGCGAAAGTCTATAACTAAATGGAAGGAATAAACTATGTAGATGGTTTTTCTCTTGTGGCAAAAATTGCCACTGTTCGACTTATGCTTGCTATGACATCTCCATATTTTTGGTCAATGCATCAACTTAACATGAATAATACTTTTTATATGATTTTTTAGATGATAATTGTATAGTCTTCGACCTGAAGGTTATTCAAAGGCGAAAGAAGGTGATGTTTATAGATTAAAAAGGTCTTTGTGTGGGCTTAAGCAAGTTTCTCGACAGTGGAATTATAAATTTATGACTCAATTAAGCTCTTTTGGTTTCATTCAATCTACTCGTGGTCATGACCTCTTTGTAAAAACTCTGGGTATGTCTTTCATTGTGTTTATTGTATACATTGAAGATGTATTGCTTAATGAACCTTGTGAAGCTGAATTACTTACAGTTAGAACTTTTCTCTATGAATAGTTAACTATTAAATACTTGACATGCTAAGTATTTTCTTTGGTTGGAGATAGCAAAATCTACTTCTGAAACTTTTGTCAATTAAAGGAAGTGTATCTTGGATGTTACTACGGACGTAAGTCTTATGGGTGCAAAGCCTGCCAGTACTCCCTTTCCTAAAGGTCTCAAACTTATTCAATATGCAAGGCCCTTAATTCTTGATGTCAGGAAATACAAAAGACTTGTATGCAGATTGCTCTATTTAGGATTTACTCGACCTAATATTACTTATGAGGTGTAGCAACTAAATTAGTATATTCAAGCACCTTATCAACAACATTGGTAGGTTGCAATTCATTTGCTTAAATACTTGAAAGGTTGTCCATCGAAGGGATTATTTTTTCCAACAAACAATCCTTTCAAACTTGAAGCCTTTTGTGATGCCGACTGGGTGTCTTGTATAGATTCTCAACTTTCAATTATTGTATCCTTTTGGGTTTCTCTTTAATTTCTTGAAAAACTAAGAAGTAATCTACTATTTCATGTTCCTTTGTTGAAGCTAAATATCTATGTGAATTTCTTTGGATCTCTTATCTTTTGCATGATTTCTAAACATCAGTTCCCACTCTGATCCATCTTTGGTATAACAATCAAGTCGCACTTCATATTACAGCTATTCAATTTTTCCTAAACGAATGAAACATCTTGAAATTGAATGTCATTTAGTTCGTGATCACTAAAAATGTGATTTATTTCTCTTCTTCATATTTCAACAAAGCAACAAGTAGTAAATATGTTCACGAATCCTCTTACCATTCTATCCTTTTCTTTTTTCCTATCCAAGTTGGGCTTGTTAGATGTCCACCAAGCTCCAACCTAGGGGATGTAAAATGTGTTAATTTAAATTGTGATTATGAAGTTAGGTAGAGGCACTCATTTTCATCGTTTTAGTTTTAACTCATTACCAATAAGCTAAAGGCTCTTTTGTAAATAAGAGTTAGGTATCTCGAAATTCTGTGGTCTTCTCACAAACTTACAGAGCGGGGTTCAACATACACAAGGAGCAAGAGGTCAATTACCTTACATATACAACGACACCTTCGTTAGGATACATATACACACACACACATATCTATTATCATTTTCGTATCTGATAATTTGGTTTCCCAGGGATACGTAAAGGGGACAAGTGCCAGAAAGTTGGAAAAGATTGGATAAACTCTATCCTTCTCCACATCAGCCAATAGCAATAGGTGCTAGCTAGAAGGACGAATAACCATGTACACGTATGACAGACACATGTATCCTATAAAAACGACTTTTAGAGATCTGCAATTTTAAGACCCAATTACGTCATGCCCGCAACCACAGTAGGCATCGATTATCAAAAGGAAAATGCTGACACTAGACATCATCATCCTGAGTCAGTTAATGGACTTTTTATGTCTTGGAGAACCCTTTGACATTCCAAGCCAACTTCTCTAAACCAGTTAAAGTTCTGATAAATTATTCTCCTCCACATTCTTATCTGCATAGTTCTCAGATCTTCCATATCTTAAAATTTCTATGCCATTTATGGCTTCGGATCT
This sequence comes from Erythroxylum baracoense, assembly GCA_025629805.1. Taxonomy (NCBI): domain Eukaryota; kingdom Viridiplantae; phylum Streptophyta; class Magnoliopsida; order Malpighiales; family Erythroxylaceae; genus Erythroxylum; species Erythroxylum baracoense. The sequence goes on from JAOTAY010000004.1 coordinate 8,790,126, forward strand.
AAAGCTTATAGTGTATTAATGTATTCATTTTGTTCTTGTTCTTGCAAATATTTTTTAAGTTGTACGGACAATCTGGAGGAACTTTGAATTATGTCTTATAGTTAGGGATGATCCAAGTTGTTTATAGCATAAAGGGTCGCCATCAGATAAATCACGAGTGGCAATTTTCTTATCCAAACAAATATCTGTAAGGAATTTTTCTCTTTATCCTTTTGATATATATTTTTTGCTGAACGGTTTGTTTTTTAGAATTAATCTTGACTTTAGGGATTGGAACAATCCAATCTACCACCCTCACCACCCCTTATAAATACGACCCGATGAATCTCAAACTCACACAGCGAAGCCTCAATAGTCAAGAACATACATAAAAGAGCTCCTGCCACTCACTAGCTAACTTGTCCAGTTTCCTTCTTCGTAGCTACTTCCAGCTACTTCTTTACTGCACAGGAAAGGTATATAGTTATTTTCATTTCTTAGCAGATTGAGAGAAAAGTTGTTCCTGTAACAATGGATATAGTGAGAGATTTGGCTTCAAAGAATGCTGCTGTTATCTTCACCAACAGCTCATGTTGTATGTGCCATAGCATCATGAGACTGTTTTACGATCTTGGTGCGAGCCCTGCGATTCATGAAGTTGATAGGGATGTGAATGGGAGAGAAATGGAGTGGGCTTTACGTAGTCTTGGGTGCAATCCTACTGTTCCAGCAGTTTTCATTGGTGGAAGATATGTAGGCTCAGCCAAAGATGTGTTGTCCCTTCACTTGGATGGAACTCTCAAACGAATGCTTAAAGATGCCAAAGCAATCTGGTTCTAGCACGTCTTCAACAAAGCTCGCCCCATGCACGTCTCATTAATTATCCTAATACACTAGCTACTATACTATATATGGTGAAAAACAATGTTATATTGAGGGCTCTGCTTTTTCTTCAATTTCCCCACTGCATTGTAATTCGAAAATGTTACTCTGTAAGAAGTTCCCTCAAGAATTTCTAGAGTCACTTCATAAAAAAAATAATTTATCGAGTTTTCATTACAATGGGTTCTGTATAAACCTCAAGAGACACACTTGCCAAACCATATTGCAGGTTCAAACTTTGTAAGATTCTTACCTGTCCACATAATATATAAAACATCTCATGTAAGCCTTAAATACAGCATAATAATTGATCCTCAGACATTTCGGTGAAATTCTTGTTCTGAAAAAGCTTAGCAGAATTGTTCCTATCTATCAATGCAAAGTAAATCTGAAAACAGAATAAAGTTCCCGCAATTCAAATAAGCAAATTGAGATGCTTAACATTTGCCACTTTACTGAAAGTGATCCCCCTTATCTTGAAGTGGAAACTGCAGTATTTATATTAGCAGAGGTAATTCATCTGCAGATCCACTAAATAGCAGAACGGAAATGCTTGTCTCCAATGTGCTGCCTCTGATGTTTCTTTCAGTCTACGTCTTATGAGCTTAAGAGAATTAAATCTGCCATTGTTCTTTGTGCTTTAGTTTGAGAGTTAGTTATTCAGTTATTTGATTAATGCCTCACCGCTCTAAGGTGATGACCAAAAAGTTGATCCTAGGATCCCATGTATTCTTCCATATCCAAAATGCTGCGCTTTTTAAGCTTAGGGCCACAGACTAATAACATGGTATGCATCTGTATATGTGTGTGTGTGTGTGCGTGTGTCCCATCCCATGAATCATGAGTGCATATGTGTGCTCCCATCTATGCATGATCAAACATAGCGGCTTCAGTTATTACGAAAAAGCTACGAGAGGCCGAGCCATGAAAGTTTTAACAATGAGTATGAATGGTTTACATACATACGTCCGTATTACAGAATGTACTGTTCTATGAGCGGACACCGAACGTACTGTTATTTGCTTACACGGCAGTTGCCAGATTATTTACGGAAATTATAGACTATGTAGGCACATTTACAGGTCCAGTGTAACTTCGGCAGATACAGAGCAGAATATTAAGATAGCAAGTTAAAACCTTCACTAGTTTTATGCGTTTGAGAATGCACATTCAAGGGAGGGCATGTATCATTTCTATTTCTGTCATGCACGTGTCGCCATTCACTGACTGAATCTACACATGCGAGAGCATAATTCGTTGGAGTGCAGCATTGGTTGAAGGAATCGTGCAAGTTGGTGGGGGCAACATAAAGAATCGTAACCACCGAAAGCCTTCACATTCCGCTCTTTCATCACAAGGTCGACTCAAAGATGGTGATTGCGGGAATCTGTTAAAATTGACTAGACTTGCAATATTTTTCATCCTGAATTAATAAAATAATATCAACCAAGGTTGAAACTGAACGGATGGTTGGTAGGATGAGCATGTTATCTGTTTTGCATACTTGCTTTTTTATATTTACTACTCTTATTAGAGCTGCTTTCCGGCTTTGAAGAAGCTTATGATATTTAATAAGAGGCCCATAGTCTTAACACAAAACTTGACGATGTGGTACAGAAAATACAAGTTCCAACTTGTTCGGCACATTGAAGTACAGTAGTCTCTATCTTTAAAGGTAACTTTGATAATTTCGGGCATCTAAGTAAAGCTGCTCCGCTTTTGAATGTTCTTGTTCAAACAATGAACTCCATTCTTACCTGTCCCTATAAATAGTCCAGCATGAGGGCATAAGTTCAAATAACCTTCAACTTTCAACTCTTTTCCTCTCTTGCTCACTCCTCCCCTTATAATCTTCCCTACCTCAATCACCATTGGATCGAATTCTTCAGAATTCGGTCTAATGGTCTTTGGTTTCCACTAAAAATCCCAAAAAAAAGAAAAAGCCAAGAACTTATCTGCACTAGAGTAGAAAACTTGTCCAGATCAGGAAAAAATTCTGAATCCAGGATTATCAACATGAACAAGGTGCTGGCATTAGCCTCAGAGAAACGGGTAGTGATATTCAGCAAGAGCTCATGTTGCTTGTGCTATGCTGTCAAAATCCTGTTCCAGGAAATTGGAGTGGAGCCTCTGGTATACGACATTGACGGAGACCCTGATGGGCGAGAAATGGAGAAAGCTATTGTGAGGTTAGGGTGCAATGCGCCACTTCCTGCAGTTTTCATCAATGGAAAGCTCGTGGGTTCCACCAATGAAATCATGTCACTCCATCTAAGTGGCACTCTCAGTCAAATGCTTAAGTCCAACCAAGCTTTATCTTAAACATTTACTACGTTCCATCCACTTCAAGTTTCCAAGAATAAAATTGGCTTGATTATTATAGTCTAGCGTGCTTTGCATTAAGTAGCCTACTGCAATATAGCGATTTGCGTGTTCAAGTTCTTATATAGCTTTCGTTTAGCTACAGTGTAATGTGCCTCCTATTCGTAATGAAGTTTAGCTTTTATATGTAAGTGGTCCGCTTGCTCAGCAGTAATAATTCAGATATCGACCTTTCAATTGGAGCTACTAAAGCAAAGGAAGTACTTCTAAACCCTACTATGGATCCTGATCTCAAGCCATATTAGTAACTTAAAATGGCTGAGACAGTTCAATGGTGCATACTTAACGCCAAAACCTTGATCAGTAACTTGCACCTCTAGTATTTGACATTCCTTGGCACAAAATGCTTGATCTACCAGTTATGTGATTCCCGGTTTATTCTTTGAGAAGAATAATTGCAAAAGAATGGATTTTCTATGCAAAAGAAGAAATATAGGATAGGCCAACGGTAAACAAAATTCCGACTGGAGGAGCCAACGAGATGAAAGGGAGAAATAAAAAAGAACTAATGGGATGGGCAGTAGAACTTGACGGACAACACCTTTTTTAAACTCCCTATTGCCTTCTTCCATTTGCAGAAAGGAAAAATTCTCAAACTTATCTTACATATATGTGCTGTGCCCATATATTCCTCAGCTTTATCTTAGATAAAAGAGGGAATTACATTCCTTTTCCTTTCTCTTTTTCTTCTGTGATGGTATCTTAGTCTGTTAGAAACTGGGAATGGTGATACGTGGTAAGTTAATTACCACCTTTGGACAACATGAATGTTGAGCTAACCAGCTCATCGCGTTGTCTTTTCATCCAGTCTTATTGTTTAGGATTACCGGCTTTTTTTTTTAACTTACGAAGAAAATTATATAATTATTATATTTCTTATTGGCTCGAAGTAAACTTTTAAGTATACTTAATAGTTTATTAATGGTGAACGAATTATTGACCAAAATTTAAAAAACTAATTTAATTTAAATAGTAATTTGATTTTCTTATTCAATGTAAAGTGAGTTTGTTTGTTTTTATTTTTATTTTTCTGTTTTTGTTTTTAAATTTAATTAAAAAATTTTAGTTTAAGTTTTTGATTTCTATTTTTGGTTTTGAGTTCTTCCGATTTTCAAAAATTATGAAAACTATAAAAAGTAGTTTTTTTTAATAATATAATTTACTATCAACTAAATATGTATTATTTAATATAGTAATATATTAATTTTTAATAAAAATTATGAATAATATAATATAATATAATTAAAATTAATTATCATAAGAATTATGAACTATTTTATTTACAATTTCTAATTAAATTAAATTAATATATTAATAATTATTAATAAATATAATTAAATTTAAAATATCTTCAAATATATAAATTCAATTAAAATTGGATTTAATAATTACAAAATAATATTTATGTTATTTATTTTAATAAAATAAAATAATTTTGTTAATAATTTACTTATAAATATTATGTAAGATATTGAAATAAATTTATTTAATTAAAAATAATTTATTTTTAAGTTTGATATAATATGTAGCTATTATCAGTAATAAAAATATAACTACATTGATGTTAACAACTAAACAGATTTTTGTTTTGATTTTAAAGAAAAAAAGAAACAAAAAAGAAAAAAGAAAAAAGAAAAAATTACAATAAAAAATATGTAGAAGAACCTTATTTTCCAATACTTAAAAGTACGAACAGAATTTTATGAAGAATTTAAACTCAAAACTTCTAATCCCTAAAATTATTTGGAGAGTCACTACAAACTAATTGGATTGTATTGCTGCCGGTTAAAACACAGCGTGATTGGGCCAGCTGTTCCAACCAAGTATGGCCTGGACTAGTTCCCCTTCAATGGCTCAATGAAAGTTCGTGCATGAAAACCACCTGTTTGTCTAGGTGGGATACCTAAATAAATATGACTAGCAAAATGTTTCAAATTATAGTTACTTGGCAAAGACTAGTCAAATGCTGGTGACTTGTTAAAAGCAACCTGATATATGAACGGGACATGTGAGGGGTATGGGCACAGTCACTGGCTGAAAGCAAGAAGGGTACCCTGCTCAAGCTCATGCTCATGCGCTAGGTAAAGAGAATTGAACAGGCCGTGTCCCCGCACTTTACGCGATACGCAGAAGCGATTCAATTCTGTTTCTGAGATTGAATTTCCTGAAATAATGGCTGTTAACATTTTAGATTTTGTTCTCTAGCGCATTAATCTGAAATGGCAGGCAAACTCACAAAGATTCTTTACCCATATACTCACATAGATTCTTTGCCCATATGCATGCACACAGTACAAAAACATGTTAACAAAACAGAAACTCAGAAAGGCTCAAGTCGCCGGATAGTGGCTAATTGGGAAGATTTATGTATTAAAATCTGTCAGCTACGATTCATGTAATGGATAGCGCATTGAAATTGGTACAGAATTTAATTTTAGTACCAAAAGATAAATATATACTTAAATTACAAAATTATAATTAACTCAAAATAATAATAATAATAATAATAATAATAATAATAAGAAGTTGCTTTGGTTTCGATGACTAATATCTAAATCCATCTCTCCACTTTTTGAAGTTTCATAATAATCTCCAACATGAAAGTGGATTTTCTTCAATCCACTGAAGAGAAAGGATAGTACTCATCTGGATAATCTTGTTTATGGGATTCCACTTCTAAATTATAGTACATCTTAAGCCAAATATTCTCTCTTATTCATAAAAATTAAAAAGGTCATTTAAAGAAGTGCCAATAAAAATGAAGTGACTCCAAAGCAAGTCGCAAATAGAGGTATGATTTAATTAGATGAAGAATGCCACACAAGTATTAAAGAGAGGGTACTAACGTGACATGCAAGTTTTAGGAAGTGCTAAAAAGTAAAAAACAATAACATAGACACCCTTGTGATTTGTCGTTTTAGGCGATCCTATCTCTTGTGGAGATGTACACGCGTAATCGTAGAAAGAAATATCAAAATCACGTTTTGTGCTTCTTTTTAATAACTAAGCACAATCTTGTGGACAACATTATTCTTTTGCTTAACAAGTGCGGTACAAAGTTGGATTTTCAGATCCAATCTGAAAGATCTCCTAAACGATATATCAATTCAAAGTCAAATTGAGCATAACCCTGTTCTTAAAATAAAATTTAAATAATTACCTTCGTACATTTTTATTAATGCAAGTTAAATGTGGATATCATTAAAAAAATTCATCTTAAAATATATAAAATAAAATCTATATAATTACCTTCTTACATTTTATGCAATACTATACTAATGCAAGTTAAATGTGGATATCGTTAAAAAAATGTTAGACATTTTTTTCCCTAGGGATATTTTTGTCATTTTCATATTAAGTGGACAACTATTAATTGTAATTTTGGTTTTTAACTAAATTATCGGTTAAGTTACGTAATTTGATCCGAATAAAGATAATAAAGTGATTCAATAAATAATCTAAATCAATAGGTCGAAGTCCTGGTAAAAAATGGATGCCTTTTAGTGTGGACTTGGTCCATATCGAACTTGTAATAGGGAAGCCCGATATGAGAGCTATACATATAGGTTAAGGCCTCCTGTACTTGCTCATATTAATCGTAAACATAAAGATTTTTTGACTCGTTAAGAGATCTTACGTTTTGAAAAAACTATAGAAAGACCTAGACCACGTCTCGATGATGGATTCTCGTGAAGACGGCGGTAGATTTGGGCTCGTTTCGGCTTCGAAAAACTTGTTTGAAGTTTCAAAACCTAAATTAGGTACATTCCACATTTTTCCGTTTTTTGCCCTTTCGCGTTCGATCCAGAGTGTGCAACTAAGGTATCATTACACATTACACGTGATATCAGAGCAGTGACGTGATCAGGTGATTAAAAACGGAGATTTTTTTTGTTTTTTTCTCCATAAGATTTTCGGAGAGTTAACTTCCGTTTCTCGATTTTTTCTTGCTTTTCATTGTATGAAAGTAGTATATATGTGTTTAGCCTTGAGAAACGGGTTGAAGACAAGCCCGGAAGTGCAAAAACAAGGATTTGAAACTCACAGAAAATCGCCTTTTTTCAGCGAGGATCGTCTCACCGTTAGGCGTGTGTGCTACACGCACTCGACCGTGAACCGTACACGGGGAAAGGCGACGTGTATGGTGCGTGCATTGCATGCGACAGACACATGGCCTCATATAGACCAGACGCGTGTCTCATGTGTTCGCTGCATGCATTTGTATTGGTGGGCGTGTCTGTGCGTGACGTGCGCATACACGACATGTGTGAGACGTGTAACACGTGCCAGTCGTATCGACATCGTCTGATGTGGGTTGGCTAACGTCATAGTGACGTCAGCTGTACGGATGTCTGCTGCAGTAAATTAAAAAACAAAAAAAATTCAGATTTTTCGTAAGGATGCCTCGAGGTATTTTGCGTCAATTTTCGAGTCTGGGAAATTTATAAAGTGAAAATTTCCATTTTCTGGATTTATTACATTAGTAATAAATTAAAGTTTAACTCCAGAAAAAGGAATTAAAGTGTTCTAAATCTGATTTCAAGTGAATTTTCATACTTCAGACATCACATGAGGGAGATACTTAAAGTTTTCATATCTCGGGTCTCATATTTAAGGTTCGAGATAGCAGATAGTTAATCAGAAAAGGAATAAAGACATTCTAAAGCCATTTTGAGTGAATTTTCGTGCAACGAACTTGCAATAAGGGAGATACATGAGGTTCTTGTATCTTGGGTCGGTTCGGTGCCAAGTAATGCACGATAGTCATTCTACTGAGATTTTTCTTTTACGAAAGTCTCAAATGAAGTTTTCAGAGAATCTCTTCAGCACGAGTGTGTGACAATGAGACTGTGCATTCGGGTTTTCCATTTATTGAAGTTATATTGTCACATACCATATGCCCATAAATAATGTAAGGATAACATAAAGATGTATCCCTTATGTTTGTGGACTTTTTGAGTACTGATGAGAATGTAGTCACCAAAGTGGCCTTTCAAGTCAGTATTTTGAATTGTTCTGTTAGCATGTAAGGGGATGTCTCTGATTTTATGTTTGGTTATTTTGCCTAAAGGTGTTGGCCTTACATAACGTTTTGAGATGATCATAAAGGCATTAAATGGAGGAAAGTCATTGCTTAAATGATCTATTCACCCAAAGGTGGTAATGTCATGAGAGTTGAAAGTTTGTACTCTGATCGCTTTTATGTGGAGATTTAATTACATATATTATGTATTCATCCCAAAGGTGTTTTATAATATGTGTGATCAAATTTTCAGTAAAGATATTATTTAATAGCTTTGAGTATCGCTGTTGTTGATAACATTTGTGCTAATATAATCAAAGTTACTAAAGAGTCACCTTTTTGGTCAATAAAATCAGTGTCACCATTAAAACTCTGAACAATTTCAAGACAAAGAAGTAGACAGAGGATGTACTGAATGCTATGGAGATAGCTGATATTGATATGGCCATACAGATATATAGGCCATCTCCACCTACATCTATGAGCTCGAAAGCATATAAAGCGGCCTATGGAGCCCAGGATTGGTCTGATAGATTATGTCTGATGATCATTAGGAGATCCATACCTAACCATCTGCTAAGTGGACTTCCAAACACAGATATAGTGAAGTAATTTTTTAGTAATGTCTCCCAGAGGTACACAGTCTCACCTAGTGTTGAGATAAGTGCCTTAATGAAAGAATTATTCTCCATGAGGTATATGGGAAAAGAGGGAGTAAAGGAGTACATATTAAGAAAGATATATCTTCATAGTAGATTGAAGATGTTGCACATTCCTCTTCCTGATTTCTTTATAATTCACTAGACTCTGAATACACTCCCTTTAAAGTTAAGTAATCTAGTGATAACTTATTATTGGCAGGATAAGGAATAAGACTTCAATGCCTTAATTGCCCATTGTATTGCTGAAGGGGAGAAACTCAAGCTTGCTACTCCTACAGCCCTCAATGCAACTAAATGGAAGGAAAAGATGAAACCCACTAAGATCAAAGGTAGAAAGACTAAATCTTCTCCACATGCTGATGCTAGTCAATCTAGTGCTAGTGAGGGTCTTAGGGACATAAAGAAGCCAGCAGTATAAGGCCTAAAAGAAAAGACAGTGATCATTAGAGAACTTCTTGGCTTGTCAATTTATGAATCTGATTTACGATAGTCGCATTAGGTACTTGGTGGCTATATAGTGGAGCATCTGGTCAAGGTGCTTCCACAATGCAAGGGTTCATATCCAAGATAAAGCCAAATAAAAGGAAGGAGAAACTGATGGTTCATAGCAATGAAGAAGTGGAAGTAATATCTATAGGGGATGTATGTATTGAACTGTGTTGTAAGGTTCATTTTGGTTTTTTACACAACACACTTTATATATGATCTTTAGATCAATTTTGGATAAAAAAGGTTAACGTTTTGTATTTAATGCTTCTATTATACAGTTTTGTTTGATGCAAAACATAATAGCATCAAACAAAACCGTACAACTTTCTTATCATATGGTTTGTATAGAATGTGTTTTATCCCGAATTAGATATATGCTTCTTCGTATCTTGCTAAACAAGTCATAACATGAAGGACCCTGATGAATGAAAGGTCAAACATGGTGTGGCATAAAAGTTTAAGCCACATTTCCAAAGCTAGGATTAAGAGATTGATTAAGGAAAACATTATCTCAATTTTAGATTATGATGATATGGGAATATGTGTTGGACCCCGAATTTGCTTAGAACTTATTTTACGAAATTAGCAAGCATAAATATAAGTTAGAATTTATGAATTAGAAATTTTTAGAGTTTAATTTGGTCTATTATTATTTTCGTATGGTAGTATAGATTAAAAGGAAGAATTAAAATGAAGATAAGGATATAGAAGGCATTAGATTGAATAAGGAAGGGTAAGATTGAAAGGTTAAATTTTTGTCTTAAACTAATAAGATAAGAAGAGATAAGAGTCGTGAGTGTTAAGAAAGAAAAAAGAGAGAAAGTTGTAGAAGAAACTAGAAGAAGAGAAGGTGAAGCATAGAAAGAGAAGAAGAAGGAAAGAGCAAGGAGAAAGAAGAGGAAGAAGATTATCAGCTGAGTTTTCTTTTTTAGGTAAACCTTATTATTCTCTTTGTTTCAATAGAAGGAGGAAGTAGAGAAGATAGGTTATGTGCTGAAAATGAAGAGAAAAGTAGAGAATCAAAATTCTTCTCCTTATATTTTTATAAACCTTAACTAGATCTTAGTTCTTCTAGTTAGATAAACCAATAATAGATTAAGTTTAAGCACATTGATGAATATTTAAGCTTATGGACGGTTTATTCGTGTATGAAGATTAAATGAAAATATGTTTGTTCTTAGGGAACCAAGATTATCGAAGGCAAGAACAAGAGGAAAGATAAACTTGATCTTGGAAATATCAAGTAAATAGCTAGGTAGGTAATATGTTTATAGTTTTTGTGATGATGAGCTGAAAATTATTTGTTTGTATGTGTACTTAAATGCTCTTTTTTACTTATTGTGAATGTGGCAAAAATGTCCTATGAATTTGTTATCATATTTACTTTGAAAGAAACTATAATTTAGTATTGAGGCAAAGCAGAAAATTTAAAAAGCATGAAAATATGAATATGTTATGAAATATGTATGCATCTAAAACTTTGCTTATGTGGGCAAGAGAGATACCATTTCGTTCGTCACATGCACGTTGACTTAAAGCCTTATCCCGGCTGCCCACTTGTGGCATATGAGCTCCGAAAGATAGACTTATTTCATTCATGGTGTAACTTCAGTTTCGTCATTTTGTTTTATGGGATTTTCTCTAGCCATTATGTTTGTGCATTGCGTCTTGAATTGTTGAACATAAAGCATAATTGAGTTTTATGATTTGATTATTAATTGATTTTATGATTGGATTCGTGAGATGAAGTATCCATGTTTATGTAAAAAATTTTAAATTTAGAATGTGAATGTTATGATTTGTTGAAATTAAAATAATTCCATATATATATGTGTGTGTGTGTGTGTGCTTCATTTGTGTGTGGTTTGTTATCACTGGCTATAAACATATTAGCCATCGAGCTTCCCAGCTCATCCTATAAATTTTTCCACTCTTCAGGTACAGACAAAGTAGATCACTGAACTCTTGCAAGCTTTGGCAATCTCCACGAATTTCAGACTTTTTGTAACTAGTTAGTTTAGAGACTTTTGGTACTTAGAAGCATATCATGCATGAGCATTCAAGATTATAATTTTTGTATCATACTACTAATGTGGCTTCTGATTTGTAATATGAAGTTGTACACTAACTCTGTTTTGTTGAAAATTGACAGTGAAAGTTGTAAAGATTCTCTGATATATATGTGCAAAATTTTCTTTTCTGTTAAGTTGTCATTATGGCTGGAAGTGAGATTATTGGTTGTGTGATGATCTTTTGATGGGTTTCCTTTAAGTAAATTGTTTAAAGGGAGTTTTGTATGTATGAATTTAAATGTTAGATTCGGGTCTTTTGGTTATAGTTAATATATATATTGATAGTAGAAAGAAAAGAGGAAAAAGGAGATAAAATGTGATCTGAAACTTCAAGGAATAAATTGTATTGACCTAGGCAGAATTAGACAAAATTTCTTCACAAAAGTTGTAGATCTCTCTCTTAGCTTTCCAATGACATAAAGTTTGTAATTTTTCGATTTCTAGATTGAGAGTTATGAAGCTTTGAAGTTGGAATGCGCAACTAGAAAGTAGCGATCATGCTTAAGCACGATCGCGACAAACTTGATTTTCTGCTACTATTCACTGAAAGTCACGATCGTGTTTAAGCACGATCGCGACAAACCATGAAATTTTGCTACTGTTGACCATTTGTCGTAATAGGAAAGTCGCTATCGTGCCTCAACACGATCGCGACTCCCAATATCTGTCACAAGCATGAGAAATTTTCTCACTCCCGTGACGTTTCCTCTTCTGCACTTTGCTTTTAATTCATTAATTCAATTGCTATTTATTCCTTAATGCCCAATTCAATTTATTTTTATGTCCATTTTATTCTATGTTATTTTATTTAAATTGTTGGGCACTTGTTTTTACTCCCTTTATGATTTTTATTTATTTATATAATTATTTATTAAATTATTTATTCATTCATTTATTTATTATTTTATTTTATTTCATTATTATTTGTATATATTAAAAAGAGGTCCCTCTATGACGTCTTTTAATTTATTTTCATGTCAAATTTATTCTAGGCTATTTATTTTAATTGTTTATGTATTTGTTTTTGCTCCCA
>JAOTAY010000004.1:8815065-8826013 GCA_025629805.1 Erythroxylum baracoense
AATTTTGAAAATTTTAAAAAAAAAAGAAAAAAAGAGAAAAAAAGAAAAAAAAAGAAGAGGAAATTCTTATGTGAGTAAATGCATGAGAGGTAGTTTTGGTTTAACTTCATTATTATAGTTGAAGTTAAGTGAATGATGGATTTACGATATGGTATACTTGAATGAGCTTAATGGTTTAATCTTTTTATTTGTGTTAACTCAAAAATTGAAGATGTTGGCATGTGTCTACTTGGTACATTTCTTTGCTCTTCTCAACTCAATTTCCTTAGTAACCAACTAGCCCCATTACAACCCATTAAAAGACTTAGTTGACTAGTCTGGGTTTTAAACCCGAGCTAGTGGTAGAGATTTGAACTTGTGACAGTCATATGGAAAGAACAAATTTGTGCTAGATTTTTTAGGGAAACACTAACACCTAAATTTCCCATGAGAGAATGAGTGAAACATTGTGAGGGTGTGGATGCTATTACTTTTTACTTGGGCATTTATGAAGCGGTTAACATTCCTAATTAATTAGGAGATCTACTTTCATGGGTTTGTTTGTTTAACTCTAGAGTGCATACATTAACTTGAGAAGTGATGAGTGTAGTTGAAAGAATTGTGATAAGATGTTGAAGTGTCTTGATAATTTGAGTTGATTGACATACCAAGTTTTAATTCAGTGACCCGCTTTAATACAAATTGTAAATTTTCGAAGGGGTGTAGTTTTGTAAAAATTTTTATTTGGGCGCGGGTGTTTGTAGCATAAACAAAACAGAAAAAATAACTGTAAAATAAATAAATCAACACACGAAATTTGCTAACGCAGTTTGACATATCTTGCTTACATCTGCGGGGCCCTCACCCAACATAATTACTTTCACCTGTAATATAACAATAGTTTTACTCAAGGCATTACAGAGTCGACTCACCCATCCCTTGACATTATCCCTCGTCCTCGCTACCTGTGAAAGTAAACCACACCTAATAGTACGACTGCCTCATACTAACCTCAATAGAGGATTTTCTCAACAATGTTTAATGATAATGATACGAAATAAACAGCTCAAGTGATTAAACAACAAAGAATGTAAATAAAAACACTTGAAACAAGAAACAAACAACTTCCCTAATAATTCCAACTTCTTTAAAGAGAGATCAAAAAGTTGTTCACCAAGAAAAATAAACGTTTCTTCACTGAAATGTTGTAAACATTAGAGCTACAAAATTCATGATTGTTGCTAGAATTTTTCGCACACCTTCACCACTGTTAACAGGCACCAAAAATAGACCTAATCAACACTCAATCCACTCAAAAACATCATACTATCGACCAAGAAAAACAACTGCAACTTTTGGAATTTTCTTACACCACAACTCACAATCAGCTGCCACAAAACTACAACTATGAACAATAAGACAACCACCAAATATTCATGCACACATCAACAAATCCTAGCTGCAAAAATCAACACTTTCAACTTGTTCCACAGCCCACCTCAATAAATGTTCACAGCACAAGAAAACACAGCTCTAAGAATCACACAAAATCAACAACTTTTCAGCCCACTATTGTCATGCAAAGATGGAGAGTATGTAGCATTAATGACAACATAACAAAAGAAAAGTGGAGCACACACACATCAACCTAGGTTGTGTGAAGCCCCAATAGAAAAACATATGCTTTCTCATTCAATAAGAAATGACAGTTACAAATAAAACATAGCTAAAAAATCTACACAAGTCACGTGATTTAGCCTACAAAAGTTTGCAATAGGTAGAGTTGTAGCTAAACACAATTAGCTGGTAGAGATCATCGAAAATCACCTTAGGAATCTCAGTTGCTAAGTTATCTAAAAATGACAACGTTCATCCATATCACATATGAATTACAGCCATAATCTTGCTACCATAATCAAGTTAAATTTTCAGAAGATAACCATTATCACATCCCATCTTGATCAGAATTTGAAACTTATTAAACTTGTCTTGGAAGAGGCCCACAAAAACTCAACCTAGTCCAATTATGAAATAATGTCCAAAATTAAATAATTAAGATATTGTAATCTATATCTTAACAATTTCTTTATATTACCATAAGTTCATAGCTTTTTACATTTCTAGCATCTTTTAACTTTGTTTTCATCATCAAGAACTGGTACTTAATAATTAAATGAATTTAATATTCACATATATTTTATTTGTTCAACCCCATTAAAAAGTGGGAAAGTCACCCCTTTAAAATTTTGATATGGTACTTTTGCTTAATCTAGATTCCTCAATTAACAAAATGATTTGATAAACGTCATCTAAATATTAAAATTAAGTTTAAACTTAAAACTTAATTTTAATATTTAGATTTTAATTTATTGTATCCTTACCAATATGTATGTAAACTTTTATCTAATTTATCGTATGTTTTTATCATTATGTTATCTCTCATGGGATAATTGATTTCAGCACAAGCTTGGTTGGATTGTCGAACCCTCAAAATAATATCGATTCTCCAACTTCTTATAGTAGTTGTGGAACCAGGACGAATCACATGAGAACTAAACAATAACTTCTTAATTTCAATTAATAAAATAAAATAGGGGTTTTTGATTAAATAGCTGATTAACTAAAATTAATAAGAAATCAAATTGAATCAACTGAGTAAAAAAGGGGGAATTTGATAATACACAACTCTTATTTAAGGGAAAGATCTCATCTAATTGTAACAGTAAGCATTGGTCTAAAAAGAATATATTTCATAATTCAAGCAGTTAGTCTGAAACATATTAGGATAGTCGTAATAAGTCTAAAAATTTTCTAAATTAATTGGTTTAAACCTAGTTTCCAAACCAAAACTTACCATCCATTTGACTGGTTGTGATAGCATTCTATATCAAATAAATGATAGCAATAAGTTTAGTGAAAAAGGCTAACCCTAAATCAAATAATAATCAAGATAAATGCAATTATTCAACTTAATTTTTTTGTTTATCATAAGTTAAATATGCAAATTCATAAGTAATCTATTTGCTACTTGTAACAATCCTTTATGACAATTATGAATAATTGAATTCATGGATAGCAATAGAATAATAAATTAAATTGTCAGATTAATCAAAATTAATCATTCATCAAATATAAGAACTTAAAACAAAAAATACTTTAATTAAAACATGAATAAAGGTTAAGAACACAAAATCTCACAAAGTTACAACTAGGATATCAAATCCTCTTGAATTAGAGCAATTGAGTTTAGTCACACATAACTTTTACTCCAATAACAAAAATAGAAGAAAGACAAAGAATTGAGAGAAAAGTAAGAAGAGAACTATTCATTCTACTGTGAGGATCGTTCCTTTTATATGATTTTTCTAATCTAATTCTACCTTGCAAAGATGTCTATCAAAACAAATTCAAATTCAAATTCCTACATGATAAGAATAAAAGGAAGTTTCTCAGTTAAACTCCAACTCTTCAAGTGATCAGTTTTATCCACTGAAACAATCTCTTCACTTTATCCAAAATTCGTGATTATCATCAATGATGTCTCAATTTGATGCAATCTCTATTTTTCATCTCCTAAAGCAAAGCAAACGTTAATTTTCATATTCAAGAACCAAAATAAATATAAAAAGAGATAATATCAAATAATAAATCAAGATAGCATCTTATCAAATAAAATTATGGTGATATTATAATTATGAGATTCATATTACATTTATATATTATCTCTAAATTATTCCTAGTCATTGTTCTATTCAAAATTGATATTAATAGAACATAAAAAGACTAGCACACATTATTTTTACAAAAGAAGTAGTCATTCTCATAGACTAAAGTATAAAAATATATAAACAAATGTATGGATACTTGTTAGAGAATAAGTTCACTGAACTGATCTTGCATGAGAAATTCATTTGGAACATTAATTGTATGTCTATGAAAATTCTCACTGTGATGATTGTATAAATGATATTTTGACTTGAGATCCCTAACGTGTCTGAGTGATCTTTTGACTTGAGATCCTCAAAATTATCTTATATAGGAATGATTATGTTTTGATACCTATTCTAGTCAAAGTAACTTGGTCGGTAGTCATTGGATATAGCATGAACTATAGGGAGGAAGTTGAGTGATCAATATAGGATTCATCACCCTAAAGTAATTAGGAAGACTGTTTCATTATTCTCGATTAGTATTGATTCAAAAAATCCTTAACCAAGGTAAAATGAAACTTTGTAAAATAGTTTTCAAATGTAATTAATTAAATCAATTACTAATAGTAGAGAACTAACATGATTAGATTCAAATAAAGTAAGTATTAATTTTATGCTCTATGTCTAATCAAAACATTGTGTGATGCAAAAATTGAATTATACGAAAAAGTGATGCATGGAAAGGTTAGTAAGGGTAACTTTTACATTCTTAAATATTTTGGTGATCATAATATATTGTTAGACGTCAATCTTGATTTATAAATATAAATTGTTTAATTAGATTATTAAAGATAAATTAAAAGAGTTTAATTTATCTAATCTTAAATATGATTTAAGGTTATAATATATATCCATTGTCAACATATTTAAGAACATAATTAGTCACATACAAATAACGTGTTGAAGAGAGAAAAGTGTTTTAATCAAGTTGGATTTGATTGTAAAGTTTGAGAAACTTTATTATAACATCTCATATTAATATTTATTTATTAAATATTTCTTATTTAGGCATAATTGGTATTCAATTAGAATTACAAATTAAATTAAATTAATTTCAATTAAATTACTAAAATTTCCAAAACCTATTATAAATAGGCTTAAGCTCTAAAGAAGCTAATACTCCTTGCCTAACTCTCTCTATAATAGTTACAAAGTTCTCTTAATTTATTTTGTGAATACTATTAAAAGCTGGACACTTGTGCAGCTAAGGTGTTTGATATGAGCCCATTTTAAAATTGTTCAAGGGACACGACAAAAAAAGGATTAAGCTCCGTAATAAGGTACGAATTTCAAATTATGTTTTATTGTGATTTATGTGTTAATCATTTATAGAATTTAAATTGACTTTGGCTTTTGGAAAATCAAAACGAAAATATTTCATTATCATTTTGTTACATGTTGGATCAAACCCCACCCCGATTTTTCTACAATAATATCAGAGCCAACTTTAATTCTATAATTTGATTAAACCTTTTGATTGTTATTGATTTTAAATTTTGAAATTGAAGTTAAACCCTAATCTTATAATCATATTTGGATACGAAGGAATGTTCCTCAAATCTGAATTGTTCGTATTGTGCCATCCACCCTAATTCTTTAGACAAGTTGGATTTGTTTAAAGAGTTCAAACCTGTAAACGAGGGGTTGAGAACCCAAGTCCTTCAGACATATAGAAAAGGGTTTTAGAACCCTCAAGCACACAAAAGACCTTGAATGATGCATTGGGTTCTAGAGTTGTGCAATGGTTAGAGTTTTGGTTGTGTTATTGTGTTGTTTGGTCACAAACGAAGTAAAGCTCTATAAGATGGGGCTAGTGGTCGTCGTTAGAGAAGCTGACAAGAGGCACAATGTTTATGGATGCAAGCTAGCTGCGTTAGAGATGCTTGGCTAGCGGGGCAGTTCGTGGTTGGAGAAGTCCATCCATCAACGTTGAGTTGTGATGCGTGGGAAGGTGAGCTTTGTGTTCATACTAGCGGTGACTGTTGGTGGCATAAGGAACCACTGCAAGTGATAAGGATTTTAAGAGAGCCACACTTCAAAAGCTAGCTTATGAGAGTTGAGAGTTCAAAGTCCTTATAAATCTCACACCAACTTTGTATTTAATAGATGTGGGATTCAAGTCTCATATCTTGCAATTGGATCAAACCGTATTATTGGTCCCCCCATAAGGACCAACGTCCTCGTTGGTCACGGCCATGTTGGTCACGACTGACACTTTCAGCTCACCACTCTATAAGCCACCACTCTGAGATTCTTGTTGGTCACGGCCACGTTGGTCACGGTTGGCACTCCGAGGCCACCACTCCGCGGATCACCACTCCAAGACTGGCTCTGATACCAATTGATAAGGACTTTAAGAGAGCCACACTCTAAAAGCTAGCTTATGAGGGTGGAGAGCCCAAAATTCTTATAAATCTCACATCAACTTTGTATTTAATCGATGTGGGATTCAAGTCCCACACCTTACAATTGGATCAAACCGTATCAGCAAGACAGACATGATGGCCAACCAGCGGTAATAGAAGATGCGTCCAGAGAACTTGGTGTCCCGCTAGTGGCTAAAGCAGGCTAAATGGCAACGTCAAGCTACAGCCGCGGTGGCTGCATTTAAACAAGAACACTGCTAGCGATAATTCTTGAAGGTGGCCATGACTTGGTATCATGGAAGGCTAGGGTTCGTTTAAGTAGGAAGAAGGTGGTGTTTGGAGCAAAGGATAAAACTGTTCTAGGGTTAGAGTAGTGGGTGTTTGGAAATAGTATTAAGATTGTTCTAAGTTAAAAATAAGATATTCCTAACGTAAAATAAGACTTGTTTGGGTACAAGGATATATAGGTCTATTCTAGTTTTAGAATAAGCTACAAAAGTTGAATAAATTTATCCTTAGTTCAGAAGAGAGTATTCCAAGCCATATTATGAAACAAATTAAAATCAAAATTTTAATTGTAAAATTAAAGTAATTATTTTTCTTAATGTGATTAAGATTAATTAAATTAATTCATAATTAAATTTTAAAAAAGATTTTTCTAGAATTAAATTTAATTATATTTCAATTAAATTGAAATTAATAAATTTGACTCCTTAAAATTAAGAAAAATATTTTCTTAAATAATTAAGAAAGATGTTTATTAAAATTTATTTATATCAATTTGATTGATATAAATTAAATTTATTTTTATTTAGATAATTATTATTTTATTTATTTAGAACTTATTTCATTATTTATGAAGAATAAGTTTCTTCATTTATTAGAAAAATTATTTTCTTGATTAAATTTTGAAAAAAATCAATTATTAATTAAAAAATGAGATTTTAATAGTTTTGAAAAACATATCTCTAATTTATTAAAAAAATATTTTTTAATTAAAAAGAAATCGATCTCTAAATAAATAATGCAAAGGACTTTATTAATTAAATTGAAAGTGTTTTAATTTAATTTTGAAAGTATTTTTATTTTAATATTAACAAACAGTTTCTAGCTAAAGAAAAGTATTAGAAATAATTTCTAATTAGATTAGATTGTCTTATTTGTTAAATTTTGAAAAAACAATAATTTTCTAAATTATAGTAAGTAAAATGTATAATTTATTAAAAATTTGTTTTCAATAATATTTTGTTAAAGGAATCGAGATAATTGAAAATAGTTTCAAAATTGAATTTGAAAATTATTTTCAAATCAAATTAAATTTCTATTTAGAATATAAAATTTTTTTTAAAGAATCAATGAGTTTAATCTAATTTAATTATCCAAGGTATTGGAAATATATTTTAGATTGTGAAGATTAATAACTAGAACCAAACGAAGCTTGATATTTTATGCGTATAATTTGATTATAAGTACATAAGTTGCATACTTTATTTATATGATTGATATATATACATGTTAAATTGTATCTTTTATATGAGTGATATTTTACATACAATTTTGCGTTTGATGAGACAAACAAAATATTAGGTACACATTAAGAACGTGATTGTTGTCTTTCATTATTTAAGAATAAAACTATAGTTCTATTTAATGTAAGACTTGTTGAGTGACTCAAGGTCCTTTTAACTTGAACATGCTTTTTGTTAAATTAATGGTTCTTACTTAACTAAATTTATATGATTTATATGAGTGACCCATTATCATATAAATTTAGAGGCAAATAAGATATGTTTAGGTAAGAGATTTCACTTAAAGGATTTAGGAATAATAAGAGATGTGATTGATAAAGTTATTATCTATCTAATTTAAATTTAGTTGGTTTGTTGACTGATTTAAAGTCAAGTCAATTTAAATAGGATCCTAGCCCACTAGAAAGATTAAAATAATCTTTCTGAATAGTAGCAAGAGCTATTATTTCAAATAAAATAATGGGTTTAACCAAATAAATGATTAAATTCTTAATCTTATTTGATAGTCATGACATATAATTAATTACTTGCTTTTCTTACTTTTATATTTTGTTATGAGTGGAATTTACCTTGTTTATTATAGTTGATAATAGGTGAACTTGATTCATTAGACATGTTTAAGTTCGAGAAAAGTTCTCAAAGTTAGATAGAAAAGGTGTATATCCATTATGCAATTTCGCTATCAATCCTTGTTGAGAATTTGATGTTAAGGTTTTAGAGATATGTCAAAAATGATATAGATGATAAAATATAATGACATTTTGAGTAAACTAATATCTCATAAACTTTATCAAAATCATATTAGATGTATGTCAACACCATAATAGTAAAATGCAAGAAGTTACAAGAAGTAGTGCTAAAAGGTATAGTTCCTTGACAGAATTGTTCCACTCAATTTAGCCTACTAAAAGCATAAACACGGACATTAGTTGAAGGCTTTGCTATAGTATAAGAATAGTTGTCGTAAGAATAAAATGATTGAACAAATTTTCTTGTCTATATGTAATATGACAAAGATCATATGTATTTCTAATTAGTGCTTTTAAGTATTTGATGTTGAATTTAGATTTAATATTCTTACGATGTTCAAGGCATGATAAGAAAATAAATTGTTGAGTAAAAGGAATTGATCAAAGTTTATACAAATATTTTGTACGTATTGGATCAAGGAAAACTTACACTTACCATAGGTGACAATAATACAAATTTAGATAAATGAGACTATTCTTTGATGTCATGTTGGTTAATAATGAGAATCATAAAGTTATATATAAGGATATATCTATCTTTTAAAATATAAATCATATAAAACTTATGAAACTTGTTAAATTGATTAATAACCAAATCAAACTTTGATGAAAGAATATGATGGCATTGAATTGTTAAATCTTATACATATGATGTATTGGATGTGATAACAATTCATAAAAGGATAATACTTTGTATTTCGTTTAATATATATAACTATATGTATTAAATTGTTAAATCTGATACACGTGATGTATTGGATGTGATAGCAATTCATAAAAGGAGGATACTTGTATTTCATTATATTATGAATGACTTTATGTGATATAATCATATGTATTAAATGAAATATAATTAAAAATTATTAAAAATTCAAATTGTTTAAATCTATGTAGAAATTAAGCATTGAGAATGCTGAAGTACTTTGAGTTTTAAATTTTTTAGTTATCTATAAAGAATGAGATTCTCTATTGACTACCTTCATAAAAAAAGTCCATAAGTGTTCATATTTATGTAAGGAGAAAAATATCATATCAGATATTATATGATGCAATATTTATTTCTTCTATAGCTATTCACAGTAAAATAACTTATCGTCAATAGTTTCAATTAAATCAATTAGCAAGATTTCATATGATATGAAACACTAAGTATTTGAAAGAGTCAGGTTAATGATTTAAGGATGTGATGCTTAGTTGAAGCATACATTATCTAGTAATTTTAGAATTAAATTTGGGTAATAAAAGGTTATAAGATAGTTAAAAGGTCAGATATGTTATAAGATATTCAAAACGTCAGATATAATCTTACAAACCTATTGAACAAATTGTTTGTTTCAATGAACACTTATAGGACAATGATTCTAAAGATAAATAGTGGGAGTAAGATGAAATTTAAAAGGTTTAAATCATATAACAATGCATCTAATTAGAACTAGTAACTTTATTGATATATTTAATGTATAGTTATGAAACGTTAAAAGATTCCATTTCATGATGAATTCAAAGAGTTTGTTTTAGAAAAAATTGTAGAATTTATTATGTCTATAAGAATGTTAATAGGAGTATAATTGTCCTCTTTAGTGGGAGTATGTGTAACATCCCGTTTCCATACTAAGGGTTAGAACCCTAAATTTCTGTAAAAGAGGAAAAGCAATTAGAAATTAGAAAATGCATTCATGTTCATGCATAATGTTAGCATACACACACGTTAAATTGATTGTTTTGCACACATTATAATGACTGTACATGCACTCATTTGACATTTTCTAGGTGTAAATGATTCTAATGTGATTATGATGTGAATGGTGAATAAATTGTGTCGAGAATTTGGTTTGATGAACTATAATATTGATTTAGAATTTTTGGTGAAATTTTGGAAAATTTTAGATATTTATGAGTATTTTGGACTAAGAAAAATATCAAATAGCAAGACAATTAATAAATAGTAGTAGAATTAAGTGTCAAATGATAGTAGAAGTTATCGATAAGTGACATTACGATTTAATGACAAGCATCATAGAAAATTGGGAGATAATTGGATTAGAAATATAGAGACAAATGGACTGATTACGAAGAACTGTGTAGTAGTGTAAGCAAAAAGACATTAGCATTTAGTTTGGTTATTAAGAGGTGAGTGTCATGACATGTGTCACGAGACTCACCATGCAATCAACCTCTTTGCTTATGATTAACGAATTATCTAATTAAATGACCATCTATCCACTGTCTTTCGTTTGTAAGAAATACTCTCATCTTCTTCATCTCTTCTTCTCTCCATTTTGACCCACTCACGATCTTTATATCCTCACCCTCTCAATGTTGAGTTTTGTTATCATTTTTCATTAGCCATCCCAAGATGTTATCTCCTCCATCTTGTTACTCAAAGTCTAACCTAATATACCTTTAAAAGAAGATGATCGTGTGGTGTGGGAGAGCTAGGTTAGCCCATGTTTTGAAGAGGCTTAGACTTAAACTAGTAAGTATCTTATTGATCTTTATGGTTTGTTAAATAGAGGCATATATGATGAGAGTTTAAAGATGGATTAATCATGTTAATGGAGTTGAAAGAGTATTATATGTTAATGAAGAAAAGAATATGTTTATGTTATGTTTTT
>JAOTAY010000004.1:8826113-8844590 GCA_025629805.1 Erythroxylum baracoense
CATGATGAATTAATGAAGTGATGTGTTATATGTGTTAATACTTATCTGCAAATTGAATGTGAACTGTGAACTATTTGCGTTATGTGATATGAGTGAGCCATCGAGGATGGTCCGCTCACTGAGTTCGTAAAACTCATAAAAATTGAAACGTTGTCTTTCAGGTTTAAGGGATACCCAGTTAGACCAATTAGAGTATAACCACTGCATTCGGATAAGAGTTTTGAGGTCAGAATCAGTTGGCATCTGCATATGTTTCCCATTATTTTTATTTTAAAGAATGTATTCTGCAAATATTGTACCATATGCATGTGAATAATTATGCTATGTAATATCAGTTATGACTTGAAAGCATTTTGTATTTGTAATGGGCCCAAATGACTACTGGAATTCTGATGGTATGTTTATTGTTTGTAACACTTTTGACTAAAAATGTTTATGAATAAAATGGGCTGAAAAAGATTATTGATTTTCTGAGCATGTGTGTAAAATTTGTATTGAGTATGATTGATTGACTGCACTAGCATACCACCCTCATAGAGTATATTCTCGAATACTGACGGTATGTTAGGGAATATGCCCTATAAGAGTGTGGTGCTACAGTATGTCGATACATATTACTCATAGAGAGAACAATAATTTGTATTTTGAATTGTTGAAAATATAATTGCATAAGAATGACTCTTATTGGATATGAATATGTAAAAACTTAATTATAGGAATTAGATTTATAGAGATGGAAACAGAAGTTTTTTACCTATTAAATTCAAGTACATAGATATTGTACAAAAGATGTTTAGTATTTGAGATATCTACTATTCTATGTATGAGTTGATATTTGAGTTCAAGGTTATACGGATATTAACTTTAGAGTAAGTCTTGATTGAGTTATATTTAACTTAGAACAATATTATTTTGATATTAAAGAGGTTTCAATATAGCAATGGTTATTTTCATTGTTTAAAAAAGTAACGTACTATAGAACACTAGAGCCATTGGGCATACGAAATGAGCTAAAGGTCTCATCAAAGATACTAAGTATGTATTTAGGCAATTTCTCTTAATTATGATGATAATTAAGATGAAAATTGTAAGATTTAAATAAATACTCCCTATAGAGAATCTTGTAGAATTCTCTCACTAAACCACTATCCCATTAGTAGCATAATTGTCATATGGTGATATAGTATAAGATAAAACAATTGGCCTAGTGCAAGTGGGAGATTATTGGTTTATGTCATCCAGCTAATTTGTTAGTTGTAGTTTAATGACATAATTATTTGAAGGCATTTTTATTTTATACATATTTAGATGCATATGATAAAGTACATGAGATAAATATAAATTACAAATAAAATTATAATGAGATTATAATTATAATATTCATGTTGCATTTTTATATTATCTATAAATTGTTCATAAACATTGTTATATAAAGATTGAATATTAACATAATGTAAAAAGACTATCACACGTTATGTCTTTCTTGTGAAGGAAGTAGTCAATTTCATAGACTAAAGTATGAAGATACTTAAACAAACGTATAAGTTCTTGTTAGAGAACAAATTCACTCAGTTAACCCATATAAGAAATCTATTTAGAACATTACTTGTATGTCTATAAAAATTCTCATTGTAATGATTGTATAAGTGATCATTTGACTTAGATCATTAATTTTTTCTCATATAGAAATTGTTATATTTTGTTACTACTTATGACCTATTCTAATCAAGGATTGCTCAATCGGTAGTCATTAGATATAACATGAACTATATAGAGTTAGTTGTGATATGATTTATCACCCTAAATTTATTATGGAAAATGTTATATTATTCTCAATTAGTATTATTTTATATTATTCTCAATTAGTATTGATTTGAAAAATTCTTGACCAAGGTAAAATGACACTTTGTAAAATAGTTTTCAAATTTCATTAATTGAATTAATTACTAATGATGGAGAACTATCATGATTAGACTCAAATATAGTAAACATTAGTTTCATGCTCTATGTCTAATCGGAATATTTTATGATGAAATGATTGAATTATATGAAAAATTCATGCATGAAAAGGTTAGTCAAATCACTTTGACATTTTTAAATATTTAGGTGGTCGTAATATGTTGCTAGACACCAATCTTGATTTATAGATATAAATTGTCAATTAGAGAATTAAAGATAAATTACAAGAGTTTAATTTATCTAATCTTAAATATGAATTAAGATTATAATTTATATCCATTGCCAACATATTTATGAACTTAATGAGTCACACATAAAAAATGGTTGAAGAGAGAAAAGTGTTTTAATCAAGTTGGAGTTGATTGTAAAGTTTGAAAAACTTTATGATTAAATGTGAGATATTTAATAAATAAGGATCTTATTTGAGCATAATTGGTATTTAATTAGAATTAATTGTAATTATCATTAAAGATTACTTGAAATTATAATTTAATTTCAATTAAATTACAAAAATGTTTAAAACCTATTATAAATAGGCTTAAGCTTTAAAGAACCTAACGTTGTTTTTCTAACCATTTCTATAATAATTACAGAGTTCTCTCAACTTGTTATGTTAGATATTGTCAGATGCCTGACACTTTTGCAATTATGGTGGCTGAGAGGAGCCAATTTCATAAATGGTTTGAGGAATATGACAAGAAAAGAATCAAGTTCTGTAATAAGATACAAATTACGATTCATGCTTTATTATCATTTATCTGTTAATCATTCTATAAATTTTAAAATGATTTAGTTTTTGGAAAATTAAATTGAAAATGTGTTGTTATCATTCCATTGCGCATAGGATCGAATCCCACCCTAATTTTTTAATAAAAGGTACAAATATGCATATAGCTCTTTTAGGGATTTTAAAATAGCATTCACAGGAGACAATGCATTTCTTCGAGGATGTTTTCCAACAACAATATATTTGAAATATTATTAAAATTGGCCTTTACCATGTTTTAATTGAATTCTTAATATTATAATATGCATTCATGATACTGAAGCATTATTTCAATTTTATGTTAACATCTTATTGAAGATTAAATATTTATTAATTAAATTTAAAATAAAATAAAATACTACCTTTTAATTACTATTTTACATTATTATAAAATATTTAATTGACAAAAATCCTTTCTAAAGTTTACCCAAGGTTGAAGTTTTGAGGGGAAAAAAAAGTCCATTCAAACTTGTTGATAAAGAAATTAATGACACATATAAAGAAGAAACAACACAATCCAAGTGCAATTAAAAGATATGGTGTAGGAATTGGTCTATTGGATGCTTCTATTTTTGACTTTGCGAGTTGGAGGAGAACTCTTTTCGCCATTTATTACGAGCAACTTGGTTATTTGCTTATTTTATTTAGAAAAGTCAATATTGTCTGTGTTATCAATATGCAAAATAATGACGTCAAATCAAAGAGCTGTATGGAGCTGGACAAGAACTAACAATTTTAATTTGCTCTCGCTTTGAAACCTTTTAATTCCAGAAGTTATGTTCAACGAAACAAAATTGATTAATTGATATATGAAAAGTAACTCGCAAGTCCGAACTCGATCGATGACGTATTTAAGAGTGAAGGTATCTCGACATCTAAACCTAAAAAGATCAACCATTTGACATTGTTTTAAAAAATATTGACTTCTAAAGTTAAGACGGAAAATTAAATTAATAAAATAAAAATTTTAAGTTTAAAAAGAAACATTATAAAATCAGTTAAATATTAAATAAAATTATAAATATAAAATATGTTTGAAAGAAATTATTTTTATTTATTAAAAATTATTTATTAAAAATTTTATTAATTAAAAAAATCGATAAACTTATTATTACTTAAAGCGTGGTTTTTCTTAATAACTTCTTAATTAATTTCACAAAAAAAAAACCCCTATTTGGAGACTTGTGGGAAGGGAGGAAGAGTAAGACAAAGAGGATAATTTATGTAATTGACCTCCTTCCAGTGTGTTCTTCATGGCCATTAAACATTTACCATTTTATCCCCGTCTACTATCGACGAATCCCCTCTAACGGATCGATATGTATGAAAAGTTAGGTAACGGATCTACGATGAGTCTTCTACTCTATACGCGGTTGAAAAAACATTTGGGAAACGTTTATACCTTATTCGGTGCGTAAGCATAACAAAAATTTTAATATAAGAAAACATATTACTAATCAAGAGGCAACCCGCGGTTCTCTTTTTCTCTGATCGAAGCACCGACACTGTCACTCCGAGGAGGAACCCTAAATCTATCTGATTCGATCCTCTCTGGTCTTCCTTTTATGGCTTTTTAATCCAGTACTCTTCTCCATATTTTCCTTTCCTTTTTATTTTTTTTCCCTTTCTGTTGTGTCGGTTCTTGTTTTTCTATTTATTTTGATTATCTTACCGTTCAGATTTAGGGTTTAGGAAGATTCAGTTGAATTCGTGTATTTCCTTCCTTCTTTTAGCTATTATTTATTTAACGGTACATGATTTTTTTTCTCCCTGATATTATTTCTTTTTTTAGAGATGATAATAACAAGAGAAATGGTTGCGAGATATTATGGTTTTGGTTTTTCTTGGATTCTAACTTGTATTTATTATGTAACTTGTATCAGATTCCAATGTTGGATGTGGAACTGTTGTATGTACTTTACTTTGTTTCGGGGACTCTGTAGCGGTTGATTAACCTGCACTCAATTTACAGCTCTTAGGAAGCGACGCGATTTTGACGCAAATTCGTGGAGGTCAGTGAGACAGTGTAAACGATCATAGTAGTTAATTGTCATTAGATGCCAAATCCGAATTCACAGTTCTATGCTTTTAATATCATTGTGCGCTTTCTTCTTTTCTTTTTCCCATTTTTGCCTTTTCTGTTCCTATATTTGGATGCTGCATTTGGAGTTCAGGCTGTGACGTAGAGCCTAAGTATCGATGGCTGAAGGAGACGAGCGTATTGAGCTCAAATTCCGCATATACGATGGGACAGATATTGCTCATACTACTTACGCATCGTCTATGACTGTTGCATCTCTCAAGCAAAAGCTAGTTGCCGAGTGGCCACAAGGTTTTCTGCCCATATAACTTTTTTTATTTTTAACTTTTTTTAAAAAAAATTCTATTGAATCATGAGGCTCGAGGAGTGTCTGTTTTTCTTTTCTTTCAATTGTAGCTTGTAACTGGGGTCCATCGGTCCTGTTGTTCATAACAATTATCTTGCAGCAGGGTACTTGGAACTTGAAAACGTTTAGGACTTCTAGCTTGTTTCTAATGACCAACTGAAACTAAGAGACATGACAATGACTTTAAGGAACTGTTTTCTTCGTACATCAAATTTCTAATTATCCATGTAATGTTGAGTTAACCAGAAATATTTTGATGGGGGCTCACGACCCTTGTACTGTCTCTATTTCCTGCCTTGTTCATTATACAGTAAAACGACGTAATCTGACATGACTTTGCAGGAGGCGTGATTATTAAATAAGATGGCTTGACAAATTAGATTTTTGTTGTAGTTAGATGATCATCATTTCATTTTACCATGACCTAGCAGGTACTCATCATTCTTTTGGACTTACAGATAAAACAGTATCGCCCAAGTCGGCCAATGATCTTAAGCTAATACATGCTGGTAAAGTTCTGGATAATAGCAAGACACTTGCTGATTCAAGAATAAGTTATGGTGACTTTCCTGGTGGGGTTATCACCATGCATGTGGTAGTGCAGCCTCCTCCTTTGAAAAAGAAGACAGGTTCTCTTATTCGTTTACAGTATGCCTTCAAGGAAATCTATTATTGTTTCTGCATTCTATTAAGATCTGTAACATTTCATTTAGATACATTAATCACTTCAGTAACTAGATCAGAACGTTAGAATACTTTGTTATTGAGTGAGACCCCTCCCTATTTCATTATATAAGACCTGAACGCTGCTTATTTGTTTTTTTTTTTTTTGTGACTTCGGTGGGGCTTTTTAAAGGTGTGGTCTGATAAGATAACTCCCCCCAAAATTCAAGGAAACCAACAATGAGAAATGAATGATAGATATGATTATTACCTCATGGCTACTCTTAACTCTAATGCCTGATTTCACAAAAATCATGATTTCAATTGCCATGGCCTACACAACTGATGAAAAAGGTTGAATCCGATAATGAATGGAATTAACTTTTCACATTGCTTATTCCTGCTTCTTGAAGCCAGGGTAAGCTAGTTCAGCTCATGAACTTTGTTCTTAAATTTGTTTTCTTTTATGTTGCATGGGAGGTATTATAAATATTTGGGTTTTGAGCCTCAACTGGCAGATAGGTTGCAATTCTTTTGGCTTTACTTTATGACAAAGAATGATACTGATAGTCAACTTCTGATAGCTGCTAATAATTGGTCAATTAATTGTTAATTTGTTTGTTTCTTTTGCATGCAATGGGCTACAGACAAGAGCCAAGAAGATATGCAAAAGCAGAGTTCGTGTGCTTGTGTCATCCTGTGAATTGGGTCGGTATTTCAAACAGAATCACCTTTGTACATCTCATTTACTTAAGAATACTAGGATAGTTTTTACAGCGTAAGTGATGTGTATGCTCACACTTGCCGTTGGTATTTGTAATTGTTTTCTGTTCATGTTTTGTAACGAGTCCTTTGAAAATTAGAGTCATTTGTTAATCTTGTGCCGAAGCTGTTTTGAACATATCCAGATCTAAAGAAGACGAGTTTTGAGTGCTTGGTGATGTTTGTTTGTTTCGTGACCCCAGTGAAAGATGGAGCAAAGATCAGGGGAAAATTATTCAATAAATACTGGATGGGTTTTTTTTCATTTTTACTGATACTGTTTTACAATGATTACACGTTTGTGCTTGTTGAGTTGTTACAGAATGCTTACATGTTTGTGATTTGGCAAGTAGCATCACTTTGCTCAATTATATGATTCCAGATGATTGCTCGATTCACTCCAGGTAATGAAAATTGCCTATAAGGAGTAAGGGCAACTGAGAGAGGGGTGTTACTGGTTCCAAAAGGTTAGGAATTATCATTGATGGCCTACAGAGATAAAAGGTAAGCATTTGTAGTTGAATGTCGAGGGATTCATGTCTCTCGTGCCAAAAAGGAATCCATGCTTTAAAACTTTTACAGCTTGTTTGGCATGATAAGAAAAGAAAATGGAATTCAACCTAGGGTTTATAGAATTTTATTAATAATTCTTGGCCTATAAAACTTGTTATGTTACTGAAACGTTTTTTTCTCGATATCCTTATATTATCTCTACTTTCATTTCTATGTTTACGTGGCTTTTGTGTTTCTATTGCAGAATTGTTTATTTATCCAAATTGTGGCTGATAGTATATCACCTAATGTTTTTCCTAATTTTATGCTTCCTCCTTGCCTTTGTTGTCTTTTGAGTAATCACGTTTTACTTCCATCGAAGCTTCCTTCAACAGCTCATTATGGTTTTGGTTAATGTTAAAAATTGCCAGTATCATATGGGATCGATACAAGTCGGATCCTAGATGTAGAAATACATCACACTAGATAGATATCATATTCATGGAATACGATTCACTTTCAAGATGCCTTGGTGATGAAATGGATCTATTACTTAATAAAGGTACTTAAGACAATTATAAAATCAATCTAATTTTATTATTAAAAAAAAGTGTCAATTAGACCACGAGCTAATTTTAGATGAAATTCCGGAGAGTTTTATTCGAAATCACCTCTAATGAAAATTGAAGCCAAAAATGTAACGAAAACATGCAATTCAACTTCTGTATCAATTGCATCGTGGCCACGCGGATTATATTATACGACCTGGAGCACAGCATGGGATACATTGACTTGAGATTTTGTTAATTGTTGTACACGATCCCTGTGAAATTGCTAATAGAGCTCGTCGACTGGGGAACGAGTTCTGCTGAAATGAAATTGAATCTCTACTCCATGGTACGGAAACATTGTGTGATGGACGGTATAATCATTCTTACTAATGCTACGTGGACCGAACGTGAAAAAAGGCAGGTCGCAGAATTGTGATCAGTAAATACGGCGTAGGTCTGGTCTTGGCTTCATGAAACTCTGTTTTAACTTAGTATTTGATTCAAACTTTGTAAGGTGGTATTGACAAAATTTTTTTCTAATCATTTTTAATGGTTCCTACACTTTTTTTAGTTGATTTTGTTTAACTAATCCTTCTTAAGCTAAAATTCATTGTGTATAAGATTTGTTATTCAATTTATTTTTGAACATACCGGAAGATTCTTCTCATTGATGACTAATGCTTGTGACTGGAGAGCCCCTATGAGCCCATTTGCGCTAACCTATACTTTTTGGTTCACTCCCCACGTGCCCCACGTGTTGAAACCATCTGCCAGTATCACGTCAACATCTTACATCTAAGCACGAGTGCCCAGTAGTCATCCCTCCCCTAATTGATCCAGTTGAACCGAATCAGTTCAGATAGGCGTGATCAGTAGGTTTAGTCCCTTTTTTTTTTTGGGTTGACTTTCTTGCAACCCAAATTAGTTTTCAAGGTTTTGGGCCCTCTTAAGTTTATTTTTGAGATCTGTTTTTCCTAAATTTTGCCTCTCTTTCAATTCCAAGTTTGGGTGTGTTATTTTTCATACTGCATTTTTTGGTTTCCATAGTTGCTTCGAGTAATCCTCACTTTATAACTTATCCTATTAATGTGATTTTTGATGGTTCGAATTATGATTTGTAAGTTTAACGGATGGTGAGGTTACCAAACACATCAAATAAGATGATGAGACAAAAACTAAGTTCAATGAGAGGTTCAATCAACAGGATAGAAAATCACAATGCCTATCAACTTAGTACTAAGCTAGAATTTCGTCATTTTAGTTGTGCTAAAGATTTTTTACATGCATGTTATGCACTATCAGATGATGTTTATCAATTTTAGCTGTATTGTCACTTTCATAATATATATCATCATCTTAATCAGACAATTCATAGTTATGCTTTAGAGTTGTAAACTTCATAGGATCAATTGTCATCTTTTGATCCAATTTGACTTTATATAGCCTTTACAAAAATTTATGTTGCTTTTCAAATCACCAACGTGTATGGCATTTACTTATGATTCTTCGTATTGAGTTTGAGTCAATTAGTAGTGCTCTTCTTCACCATACTTTACTACTTAAAACTTAACACAACTGTTTGATAGGTACTCTTTGAGGAAAATTGACTTATCTGTGCAATCTCTCCCTTCTACGTATATGGTTCTTACAGCTCTTTCTGCTACTTCAGCCACCTCTACTTCTTTTAAAGGATTTTATAGATATTGGAAAAAATATGAGCGTTATATTTCTGCTTTTCCTAAACTTGAAGCTAAGAATAAGAATGATAGCTAAGAAATCCACGTTATTCTTTAACAAATACAACCTAATTTTGGTACTATTACTTTCCTTGTCTTGTTTATCACTCCAAGTAAATCTACTTCTTGGTTCTTTAGTTTTACCTATTGTAATCATATGACCTTTGAGTCTAAGCTATTTAGCTCTATTTTCACTACCTCTCATATACTAATTGTTCGCACTGCTGATAATTCTATTTTACCCATTCAACACGTAGGCAATATTTTTTATTCTGACTTATCCTTATTTGATGCCTTTTGTGTGCCCATCCTATATCTTAAATCTTATTTCCGTTATTTAGTAATATAAACTTGGTGCTAATGTAACCTTTTCGGTTCATGATTATACTGTGCAGGACTCATAAACGAGCAAGGTTCTTAGAATAAAGCGTAAGGTTGGTCGTTTGTTTAAACTTTTTGTCTCTAGTTGCCATTTAGAGTTGTTGTTGTTGTCACTTATTCCAATATTTAACACTTAATGTTTTGATCATATTTTCTCTTCTAAATTACAACCTTTAATTTCTGGTGGATGTTGTCTCTTCTACACCATTTGTTCTTTACTCATTTTGATATTTAGGGTCCTGCTCCTAATATTATCATGCATGATTCTCGATATTTTATTATTTTTATTGATGATTATTCTCAATATGTATGGATTATCTTATGAAAAATTTGAGTTGCCTTGAATTTTTATTCAATTTGCTAATATGATTAAAATTTAATTTTCTTGTAATATCAAAACTTTTCGTATAGATAATGTTATAGAATACTGAAACACTACCCTTTGTCAATTTTTTACTACTCATGCCACTATTATTTAATGTTCCTATCCTATTACCTCTCAATAGAATGGTTGTGTAGAATGTAAACACATGCACATTATGGAAACTATCTGATTTATCCTTATGTCATCTTTTTGTCTTGAATCTTTTTTCGTTTGAAGTTGTTTTTACAAGAATTTATACAATTAATTGTGTCTCTTCTCTTGTCATTAATAATATTTTCCCTTATGAACATCTCTATGGTCATTTTCATGATTATCACAATCTTTAAGTTTTTGATTCTTCTTGTTTTGTCATCTTCAATTAAATGAATACACCAAATTAAAACCTTGAGCATGTTTGTGTTGTTTTTTGGGATATGGCATTGAACATAAGGGTCATTGGTATTAAGATCGTCACTACTAGTTATGGATAAGGCTATGTACTTATGGACTTCTTCAGACTCCACATCTTAATTGGACTTACACTAAGATGTTGTTGACGTTGTATTTTCTGTCATATCACTATTTGTGATCATAAGATGTTTTCTTCCTTATTTATCTTTTAAGTCGCTTCATCTCTTGATTTCCTTACTGATCTTACTATTACTTTACTTCCTAATAACTCTCTTGTAGGTCTAGATTGCTCAAACATTTTTGATCCACCTTCTCTCAAATTTGATGATCTTTCATGTGGATCTTTATTATCCTTCTTCTTTTAATGTTCAGTCTTCTTTTGATCCTCCCTTTCATCATTCTTCTCATATAAGTCAACCCAATATCACTTGTTATTTTATTTTTATTTTTATTTTGCTCTTGTTTCTCTTTATAAGCCTCAATTTATCGTGAGGCTAGTATTTATCCTTTATGGCATCAAGCAATAAAAGGAGAACTCAATGCACTTACTTATACATTGGATTTCATTGATTTATTTATGGACAAATCTATGCTTAGTTATAAATGGGTCTACAAAATCAAGACCAAGGTTGATGGTTTAATAGAACGATGCAAAGCTCAGTTTATAGCTAAAAGTTTCATTCAGAAATATAGGATTAATTATGAGAAGACTTTTGCTTATGTAATCCACATCAATTTTGTTTGTACTCTCGTTGCCATTATTGTTGTTAAGTATTGGACTTTATTTTAGATGGATGTCAAGTATGACTTCTTAAACGATGATCTTATTGAAGAGGTCTATATGCTACCTTCTATTGGATATGATCATCCTCCAGATAAAGTCTATCTTCTTCAAAAGACTTTATATAGACTTAAACAAGCTCCTCATACTTGATTTACTAATTTCAAACCACTATTTGTCAATTTGGTTTTCAGTTTGTATTATTCATTTAAAAGATAGGGTGGGATCTTATTATGTTAGTGTTATATATTGACGATATGATTATTACGAGTGATGATACATAAGATAGTTATGATCTCTCAAGAACTTCATTAGTTGCCAATTCAAGATGAGAGATCTTGGGTATTGGAATTATCCATTAAGGTTACTTCCGATTCTGTAGGGTATTAGTTATCTCAGCTAAGTATGGTACCAATCTTATCTTTCGTGTAGATCTTATTGATGATAAATTTTCCAATACTCTTGTTGAAGCTAATGT
This sequence comes from Erythroxylum baracoense, assembly GCA_025629805.1. NCBI lineage: Eukaryota > Viridiplantae > Streptophyta > Magnoliopsida > Malpighiales > Erythroxylaceae > Erythroxylum > Erythroxylum baracoense. Next base: position 8,837,845 of record JAOTAY010000004.1, read on the forward strand.
TGATATTTCTACATTTGATGGCTCTCCTCTTCCTAACATTACTTTGTATAGTCAACTTGTTAGCAATCTTATTTATCTTACTGTTATTCTTCATGAAATTATTTATACTATTCATATTGTGAGTCAATTCACGATAGCTCCTTGTACCACTCATTATGCGGTTATTCTTTGTATTCTTCATTACAGTGAAGATACCTTGTTTTATAGTATTTATTACCCTTAACTAATCTTATCTTCAATTATGAGGTCATAGGTTGATGATCCCACATATCATTGATCTACTAGTGGTTACTACATTTTACTTGGCGATTCACTTATTTCTTGGTGCAGTAAAAATTGTTTTCTCGATTCAATCCAAAGTTGAATATCGAGCTCTAACTGATACTACTTTTGAGCTTTAATGGCTTTGCTGGTTACTTCATACTCTGACTATTCCATGTCCATCTGCTACTCCTATTCAATGTGATAATTGAAGTGTTATGTAAATTCCCTATAATGATATTTTTCAGGAACACTCGAAGTATACTGAGATCGATTACCACTTTGTGTGTCATCATGTTCATCATAATACAATTGATTTTGTCTATTTCTCCTCTCAAGACTAAATTGTTGATCTATTTAACAAAGCTTACTCTATTCCTTGATTTCATGATCTTGTTTCCAAACTAAAACTGTTTGTTTCTTTATCACCTTGAGTTTGAGGGGGAGATAACGATAATATTCATTGTAATCAATATAAATATTTAGACATCAATTAGGTTCTTCCTTATTTAAGTATAATATATTTAGACACTAATTAGGCTCTTCTTATTATGTTATATAAGTTTTTTCCTAATGGATAATACTTTTGTGTATAAATCAGTACGACACACAACACATATATATAAATCAATTCAATCTCTATTAATTTAACTGTCATTATAACAAATTAAAAAAATATGATAAGATTTTCTTAGCTCGACCATCTTTAGAGAAAATCTCATGTAGAGTGGTAGTCGTGAAATGAGTTTTTTTTGCATTAATTGTATTCAAGTAATATTGATTAGCTAAAATATTTTTAAATTGCAATATTTACATAGAAAACCATTAAAAAATAATGTGAGAAAATTACACTTTAGTAATCTTTGAGCTTAATTAAGAAATATAAGGATTTCTATTTAAAAAATTATATGGAATTCTTCACTATTAACTCTTAGTATTATATGCATACTATTGAACATACGAAAAAGTTTTACACGTTATTAAATACATGAAAAGTGAAATTTAATTCAAATTTTAATAATTTTATTTAAACTTAGATTTTATATTTACACAAAAATATGTAAGTATCTATTTTACCTAATACCTGATTAAAAATTTATAATAAATAAAATTTATCATAAAGTAATATATATTCACTATTTATAAAATTATTTTATTATATTCAATTATTCTAAATTTCTCTCTCTATATATATATATAAAGAAAACTGAAAACATCTTGTAGAATTATAGTTGTGAAAATGACCATTTTTATATTAGTTCATTAATTATTATTTATATATTTAATGAATTTTGTTCAATATTTTAAAATATACATTAAATTACAATATCATCAAGACAATTTTACAAAGTTACGTCGTCACCTTCTTCTAGAATTCAACTTTATGGTCAGATTGAGAGGTACGCGTTGATAATTCAGCAAATTATGTGTTGGGAGATTTGTTAATTCGTTGTTTGCCATAATCTTCCTTCAAGTAAAGAACGAGTTTTTACTGTATGCTTTGTGATTGATCGGAATTAGTTGTATATTCGGATCCAGATATGCTGCATAAAGAAACGGGAATGTATTGATGGCCTTCAATAATAAGATACGCAATTTGATGACTGAATATATATAGTAGGCATCGATAAGAGTTTCACGTCCTCTTTATCTTGCAACACACCGCCTGCGATGATGAGAGAGAGGAGATGACGATGGCCAAAAAGTTAGGTCAAAATTTTCGTTAGTTTTTGGACAAGCTTAAATCATAGACTTTTTTCGAAAAGGTGATGATTTTGAATTTTGAATTTACATGTTAAATATATAAAGTAAGAATTTTTAATTCTAAATTGATGATTTTAAAGCCGAACCAAGCTGGTCGATTCAACTGAAATGAATATAAACCGGCATAAATTTTAGTCTGGTTTGTGTTTATAATTTTTAAGAGAAAAAATCAATCGATTAAATAACAAATTGACTAGTTATGAACAAATAGGAATTTGGGAAGAAATTTTGTCTTATATGCTAGATATAAATTTCTTGAACATCTAATAAATATTGCATGTCTTCAAATTATGAAGCTTCTAGGTTTTATTTCACAATTGTTTCATTTCAAATTCTTAATAATTAGTGGGTTATCATAACATGAGATTTTTTTAATTGTTGCCTTTAATTTTAGGACAAGGTTATAAATTTTTTGAATGGGTTGATTTTCTCATCTGGTTTGCTAAAGAAGATTAACAAGTACTTTATATGTGAAGACATATTTTGTTTGGTTTAGTTTGTACGTGATCTATTAACATACTTCGTTAACTATGACATCAAAGATAAATTTAAGTATAAAAGTATTGTTTATGTTATTGTAACTATATTGCTAATAATTAATCTTATTAAATTGTAACTTGAATAAGCATATATAAAAAAATTACTAATAGTTAATGTTACAGTTTATACATTGAAATTTTATTAAGATGTGTCTTGCATAAAAAATGTTTGTTTTTAATTATCTAAAACTATAAAATTAGAATACAAATATACTTAACATTTACAAAATAGTATTTTACAATCTCATTTTATATACTATATTTGAATTGATTCCAAACATTCAGCTTCTTTTAGGCATAAATTTTGATGGGTATTGTGAATTTGTTGATTTCTTTTCAAACCTTCGCTTATCGCTGCTGAAGTTTGCAAGTTGTCGTCAGTGGTATTGTCGGAGTCAACTTCAGATGTTTTTTGGTTGTCGAATCATTAAACTATCTCGTGCCTCTCAAGTGGGTCGCCTAATGCTCGTGCTACCCGGTCACTCGTGGTGGTTGCTTGCTTGATGGGTCGCTACCCGAATCTTGACACTTCAAATCTGGGTTATGTCGCCTCCGCTCCTCACTCGGTGGATCGTAGATCTGGCTTGCTCGATGGTCTCTAGGATAAACATATCTGGGTCGCATTTGGGTTATGGGAAAGGCGTGAGATGGAGGAGCTGCAATGTGAGAATAACGGTGTAAGGAGACACGATGAGGGGCAGGAGGACAACAACGTGAATTTCATGAAAGGGGATGGGGCACCTTCACCCTTATCTATCAAAGATTTCCTTGTGCTCACCCGAGAGGTTTGTCAAAAGCATGCATTTAGAAAGGGGGTAACTCACTAGCTTCAAATTCCATAACCCCTCCCCCAAAACTGGTGCTTGGACAAAGAAAATTCACGTGCAGCAACCTAAGATACATATGAAATACTACTCAGATGCTATGAAGGATGGTGTTGTCAATCCACTGATTGAATTGTTGCAAGCTAGAGCGAGGGCTCGGTCAACTGCCCTGATTGGATCCTTCTAGAGTAAGAGGCCCGCATTTCCAATCATCAATGCCTGGGCCACTGAACGATGGGGTAAGAAAGGTTTAGAAAAACCTTTACTCATGGATGATGACACTATTCTGTTTAAATTTGTTGTTGATAGTAATTTGAATGAAATACTATAAATGAGACCTTGGAATATAGGGGGCCAACCCATGTTTATTCTGTTTAAATGCAAATTTTTTCTTATATTCATGTCTTCCAAGTCTAGTCTAGCCTTAATTATGTCTTTCAATTTACCATCAATTCCCATCACAGTTCTTAAAATATTCTCACAAATATTTTTCAATATATATCACATCAAGATTATCCCTTAATAAAAATTCCTTCTAATATGAAAAATTGAAAAAATGCTTTTTTAAATCCAATTGAGCTCAATAACTTTCTATTACTTAGGTATTTGCTAGGTATAATGTCACCTAAATATGATAGTTGTATAACCACATAATCACCAAGCAACTGCAATGGAGCTTCACCCAATTCTACTTTGAATTAAACAATTTGCTTCTTCGCCATCTATGCCAATGTTCTAAGTAACGATGATGTCCCGTATAACATATTTTACTTCTAGCCTCATTGAATAAGCTTGATGGTTATATGTAGGATAGGCCATATGCCCTTTTGTTTTCCATCCAAAAAAATTCCCATAAGTTGGAAAATCATTTATAATCCACAAAACAGTCGAATGCATTATAATTGTTTCACCTTTAACAACGTCAAAGGTTTCTAATCCAACCTCCCATAGATCGTTTAAGTCATCAATTAATGGTTGTATGTATACATCGATATCCTTACAGGAGCAATAGGCCCTGGAATAAGCAAAGACAATAACATAAAAGGCTCCTTTATACACTTCCATAGAGGTAAATTATACGGCACTAGAATTACCGGCCACATATTGTAAAAAGTACTCATATTATCGAAAGGATTAAATCCATCTGAGGTTAAACCAAGTTGAATGTTACGACAATCATGTGCAAACCATGGAAACTTTACATCAAAGTCTTTCTATGCCATTGAATCTGCTAGATGACACATAATGTTATCATCAATGCGTTTCTCTTTAGCCCACCTCATATCTATAGCTGTTTTTTTGACATAATAAGCCTTTGTAGTTATGGTTTAATAAGAAAGTATCTCAAGATTTTATGCAGTATCTTTTTCTTTCTCCCATCATCCACTCACCACCTTGATGTACTACAAATGGGACACTCTTCAAGATCTTTACTATCCTTCCAAAATATAGCATAATCATACTTACAAGCATGTATTGATATATATCCTAATCCAAGGTCCCTTAAAATTTTCTTTGCATCATAGTAAGATTAGGGCAATTTATGTCTAACAGGTAATGCATTATTGAGCAAGTTAACTAACATGTCAAAAGACTTGTTACTCCATTTATTATAGACATTCAAATGCAACAACTTGATAATAAAAGATAGCTGTGAGAAATTTGAGCACCTTGAATATAATTCTTCTTGAGCAACTTTCAATAACTTCGTAAAATTATCTTATATAATACTACCAATTATGTTAGGAAAACTAGTTTCATTCATAGTCTCCATATAATTCCCATAATCTGTTAACATCTCGCCAATTCCATCACCATCATCACCATCACCATCATTATTGTTACTATCATCAACACTTGTACCAACACTTCTACTACAACTTGCTTCTTTACGTTCGCCATGATAAAGCCATGAAGTATAGAATTTATCTATGCCTCAGATTAGCAAGTGATTATATCCCACTTCTTGACTTTGAATGTCGACATTTAAGTAATATATACATGGACAACGAATACAACATTCATCATCTATTTGATCTTTTACAAATTGCATGAAACTCTTAAATTCTTTTACGTATTTAGTGGACCATTTCTGATTAGGCATCCAACTTTTATCCATCTACCTATACAATTAAAAGTAAATAATTGAATTATTAAATGCAATGCTAACATAATGATAAATCAATAGAAGTTACTATTTCTTTATTAATCAGTACAATTTCGTATACTAAGTTTGAATTCAAACAAACACTAACGTATATGTCATTGCTACACCACATGAATCGAGAAAGCAAGTTCTTGCTGTGACTCCTAGGCTCATGGAATATTTCACTAATAAGCCTCATGGGATCTACATCACGGGGGTTTAGTATGCAAAGGATTGTACATAATTGTAGGTGAATTTCTAATGTTAATACTTTTCCATTAATCAGTACAAATTCATAAATTAAGTTTAAATTTAAATAAGCACTATGGTACATGACATTGTTATGCCACATGAATCGAGAAAGCAAGTTCTCGCTATAACTCTTAGGCTTTTGGAATATTTCACAGATAAGCCTCATAGGAGCTGCATCATAGGTTTCCAATCTATATACCATCCTAGGGATTTATTATGCCTCAAATCATCCTTAATTACACAAGTCCATATACTAAGGTACGTGTAATAAATAGTTATGTAATTCATACATCTACTCATCAATTATCCAAATAAAACTCGAACATAAATACTTAGACTATTAAAGCAGAACATAAAAATTCATCAATGATTTTAAGAATTTTGCAAACAACAACACAAAGCCAACAACTTCTTTGCATTCATACAAAACTAAAAGACAAATACTCATACTATTAAAGCAAAACATATGGTAGACATTAGTTGGAAGACTTACCTGGACAGACGGATAACCACAAAATATAAAGAAAAAGGAAGAGGTTGGATGATTACTGTCAAACTCTTGAAGGTAAGAAACGGCCTGCGAAAAAGACAATTTCATATTTAATATAACACACTTGTTCATAGAATTATAGTGTGTGTTATTTGACTTATTTCATGTTTAAGAATTGACTAAGATAGTTGTTATATTTTTATTGAAAAATTGCTCTCTCTACTGATACAAGTTCCTTATTGTTTGAGAATTAGATAGTTATTGTATTTTTATTAATAATTATATCGGAATTTAGAGTTTATGAGTTTCACCTTTAAGTTCATAAAAAATTAAATTCATCTTTGTCTTTAATTATCACTAATTAGGAGGTGACATGAAATAGTCATGTGTTCATTATAAAATTTAATCAACTATGATTTGTTTGTGTAAATGATCCAAAAGTATTAAAGTTAACTTGTTTATGTTCTTGG
>JAOTAY010000004.1:8877572-8903182 GCA_025629805.1 Erythroxylum baracoense
TTTGCTCTAACATACCATTATCATAGGTTATGTTCCTGAAAGTTTGGGTATGTACCCTATGGTAGTGGGATGTTGCATAATTGGTGTAATAGACAATTATGTTATAGATGTAGGCTACAACTTACTATTAGTGTCTTTAATAACCTCATAGTCTATTGGTGTTCACATTTGGAAATACTTAAGGGAATAATAAAGAGAACTGAAAATTTGGTAAGGAATTTCATATAGAAGGCAAACACAAATGGATCTAAAGTTTCACATGTTATATGGAGTACCTTATGTCTCTCTAAGATCAATGTAGGACTTGAACTGACCTTTGTGAAAATTATGGCTAAATCCCTATTAACAAAAAGATTATAGAGAACTTATGCATACAAGGAAAACATATAGGTCAAATGGATATATGTATATCACTTGAAGGATGAGAGCATATAGACAGTTCAATCAATGTCAAATCAATCCTATGCTTTTCTAAACAATTACGAAAGTCATTATGCTCATACAACCTGAAACTAAGCATCATATTGGTGATGGAAAATTAATATAATTCTAGTTTGACAATTGGCTTCTTTTTGGTCCATTATGCAATCTTAGAGAGTTTTAATTATTAAAAGCAACAGTCCCAATATCAACCAAGGTTAGTAACCTCATCATACAAGGGCATCTGAAATCATACAATCACTATAAACTTTCTCTTTTAATACTACCAAACCTAAAGCACCTTGTTGGACTTTAGAGAGAACCTCAAAATTCACTGTTGCTTCATGTAAAAAGCTGATAATGGAACCCTTAACTAGAGTTAACTAGGCCATCTTTATCTAAGATTCTCACATAATACCTACACAATCTTTTATTATATAGTTAGCAGCTTCCAAGAGACTCCCTGTTAACGATCGAATCAAGTTTATAATTGATAGTTATGACCATGTCTTATGTGGAGAAGTTAAAAATTGCCATAGTCATCTTTTCTTCATGTGTTCTATCTCCAATAGACATTAAAAGGAGTTTCTCAATCTATTCAACATACAATGCACAGCTACAAAATGGTTAGACATTATGAAATGAGCCACCATATTCAAAATAAGGAATATAGCATATATAAACCTCTTCAAGGTTAGCCTAAGGATGATGGTGCATCATATATGGAGAGCAAGAAACTAGATAATGTTTACTGATGGAAGCTTGGATATTAATGCCACTTTTAACAAGTTTCAATCTAAAATCCAAATGTTGTGTTGGTGAATATGATGATATAAGCTAATCTTGAGTCTAGAACCTCTTTATAACTTTTAAATTTAGTGTAAAGGTGCATTAGATCAAACTAGGAATTCCTTTTGGATGGACACCCGAGTTAGGTGTGCTTTTCTAAACTGTTGCATTATATGTTCTCTGTACTACTCATTTGCTTGTTTATTAATCATGAATTGTCTTTACTTTCCTTTAAAAAATCCATTTACAACCAATAAGTATCACACCTTCAGGTAATGGGATAAGATCTCAAACTTCTTTATCTCTCTTAGATTGCACTTCCTCATCTATAACGTTAATCCACTTATGAGAGTTAGAACTTGTAATTGATTTATAGAAGATAAGTAGATCATCTCTCATTAAATCAATATTCTTGGAGAAATAAAATATAATCATCTGGAAGCTTCTCCTTTCCCTCTTAGATCTTCTTAAAGGAACTAGTTTTATGTGAATTTGAGTTTGTTAAGTTTGATGCTCATACTCCTTATGAACAATGGATTAGGGAACAATCAAATGATTTTAATAAGTAGGAAGCTCAATATTGTCATGTATTTGTATCAGATGATGTTAAATCACATTAGAAATGAAAACTTAATCATGATAAATAATAACTGCAGGAAGATGAACATTGACCGACTCTTTTTTAAAGACAAAGTCATTACCCTTATCTTCACCCTAAAACCTAACATCATTAAAGAACTAGGCATTTCTCTTCTCAAAGAATGTTCTTGCTTTAGGATCATAGAATTTAAATCTCTGTGACCTTTTAGAGTATCCTACAAAATAACTATTAATAGTGCTTGCATCTAGTTTCTTTCTATTTTCTTATAGGGCCTTACGTCAATTGGACATCTCAAAAGAGTAAATGCTTTAAGAAATATTTCTTATCTTTCCATAACTCATACAAGTTTCAGTTTGTAGCTTTCATAAGAACTTTATTTAGTATGTATATTGCAATTCTTAATACATCTCCTTATAGTGAGTGAGGTATAGTTATACCACAAATCAAACCTCGTACCATATCCTGAAGGGTTCAATTTCATCTCTCTGTTAAACCATTCATGTTTGGAGAACCTAGCATAGTGTATTGAGGGATAATCCCACACTCACTTAGGAAATGAGTAGACGGACCTAAACATTGTTCACTTACTCCCTAATATTCACCACCACAATCAAATCTTATAATAACTAAGTTGATTTTCAATTTCGGCCTTAAACAACTTAAAACGTCCAATGCATGTGACTTCTCATAAATTAAGTATATATAGCCATAGCAAGAGTAATCGTCTATGATTATGGTAAAATATTGTTCAACATTCCATGAAGCTATAGGAAATGGCCCATAAATATTTGTATGTATCAATGTTAAGACATCTTTGGCTCTCTCAACTTCTATTTTTCTATTGTTTGTAGTTTTTCCCTTTATTGCACTAAACACTAACATCATAATCAAATTCATCTATTGATTTAAGAATTCTTCCCAACACAAGCTTGCCAATTCTATTTTTAGAGATATGACCCGAACTCTTATGCTATAATTATAAAGGGTTCTCGTTTGAAATTTGCTTTTAACACCTTTGGTTTCAACATTGTGGGACTCACTATCTAAATTTACTGTATCAAGTAAATAAAGGTTATCATAATTAGATAAATTGTAGGTTCCAACAAGAATACAATTAAAATAAACATCACTTTTTTCCCAAATGAACAAACAAATCCTTCTTTATCCAATACAAAAATTGAAATCAAATTTTATTTAAAAGATGATACAATAAGTGTGTTCTTTAATTCTAAATCAAAATCAGTACATAATAACAACCAATAGTTCCTTATGCCTAAAACTTCCACCAGATTTCCAGCCCCCATATAGATGATCATGTTATCATCACCGGGCTTTCGGTAGTTTAGGCAACCCTACATTGATATACTTATGTGAGTTATAACATCAGAATCCAACCATTAAGTATATCTTGGTGCTAAAACCCAATTAGCTTTAGTACAAACAAAAATGAAAGACATACCTTTCTTTACTTACCAAGCATAGTCTTTGGCACAATCTTTCTTTATATGAGAATGGTCCTTGTAAAAGAAGCATTTCTTTTCCTTATATCCTTAGAAATATGCTTATGCTTCTTTTATAGTTTTGATACTACAATCTCTTTACTTTTCTACTTCTTACCATGTCCTAAAAAGTTTTATCCCAAATGAGCACTCTCAGTCTTGTTTTTGTCTCATCCTATCTTCTTCTTACACCAAGTGAGAGATAAGCTCATTCAATGTCTATTTTTTCTTTTGAAAATTGTAGCTAACCTCAAATTGATTGAATTGCAAAGGAAGAGATATCAATATTAAATGACCAAGTAAGTCTTCAAACAATTATATCTTTAGTGTCTTTAGTTTTCTTGTAAGATTGAAACATTTTAAGTATGTGCTCTCTCATGCTCCCATTACCTTTAAAACCCCATAGAGACAAGTTTCCTTAAAGCTCCACTTGTCTTCACCTTATTGCTTTTACAAAATGCTTCTCAAGGGCGTCAATGAACATTTTGGCGTCCATTTCCTTAGACATAGTATCCAGAAACATCTTTAAGATAACATTCCTTATGATTATAGGACTCAAGTGATTAGAGCTATCCTGTCTCTAAAAAATCCTCCAACCTCAAGAGAGCTTTGATCTGTACAAGGTGCAAGACACAATTCTCTCAATGCGAGGTCCAAATCCATACATCCCAAGACCATAAACCACTTTGTTTTTCCAAGTCTTAAAGTTACAAAAAGTTGCAACCACTAAGCACCAGAATGCTATTATTGTTGGCAGTTACAAAAAAAGCATTAACAATATCAGATATATAGAGAACAAGATATAAAACGCAATAGCTCACAGATACATGTGACTATAATTAAGTAATTAATTATATTAATAACATCCCATCTCAAGATAACTGAAGTGACATTGAATATAGTCTTTGGATAGAGAATCGACTTGTAATTAGTTTTCTTAATGTAGTAATTGAGTATTACTGATAAGATCCAGTCTAGTGCTTAGCCTTCTTTTGGATTGACTTAGCACTCACAACGAACACCTAATAACCATCACACACTCGTTATCACATGTGGTCGTAAGTCTTTATGAAACAACGGTCCTTCATAGTAAAAAATTTTCACAGCAGAGTCACTTTGGTGACTATATTGTTAGCTCAAGATCTATTATTAATGATTTTGATGATGACCATATAATATTTCAAAATTCAATTTGGATTTATTTCCTTATATTATTAACGGTCTAATTCTCAAAAGGAAATAAAATCATAGAATGAATGCTTCAATCAAATTGGATTTGTTTCCTTGTATAGGTAACATTATAATTCTCAAAAAGAAATAAAATCATTGGATAAATGCTTCCTTTCTTATAGGAACTTTTTCTATAAACTGACCTTATTTATTTTACAAAATTCGGAAGGATCCTGCTACTCATATGTTTCGTCAATCAGCTCCAGATTTCTCTTAACAATTGATTATTACAAGATTCTAGCAGAGACAATATTGAAGATTCAAAGTTAACTTGAAATAAAAATAAAGCAACGACTAGTTGAAGAGAATGCCTATTTAAAGAAGAGTCACTACATTTTGAGAAAAAGGGAGCCATATGTCAGATTCTTGAAATACTTCAGCAACATTAAAAGTTATATCTATATCAAACTCTTTATGCCTTAGATAGTGAAAATACTCTATTAAGAGAATTCATTGAAGCTCATATTCAGCAAATTACTTCTTCATTTGTTGAGAGCTTGTAGAGACTAGCTAAATACTACTAGTTTGGAAGGTTACAGAACTTTGAAAAATATGTACTCGTGAGCTTGAAGAGGCTCGTCAAATTACTACTTGGGATTTTAGTAAAACACTTAAATTGGATACTTGGGCACTAGACGTAGGCTTGAGTTGTAAGCCGAACCAGTATAAATTGATTGCGTCCTTCTCTCTCTTCTCTTAACTTTTAAATTTTTTGCATTATATTGTGTGTGTGTGTGTGTGTGTGTGTGTGTGTGTGTGTGTGTGTGTGTGTGTGTGTGTGTGTTTATTTTAGCAAGAGGCTCCTTCACTTTATAACAGGCTCCTTCTGTTTTCAACTTGCAAGAGGTTCTTTTCAGTTTTAACAAGCCCCTGTCTTTATACGAATTGAAAGTAACTTGTAAATTTTTTTAAGTCACCCATAATTCACCCTCGTTAAGTCACACACAATTCACACCCTCTTGCATATGTTTGCTTTATCATTTGGTATCAGAGAAAGGTTTCACATTTATAGTATTTTATAGCACATGATAGATCATGGAAAACAACTTAAGAAGCTTTAAAGGACAATCCATCTCAAAGCCTCCTTACTTCAATGAAAATAACTACTCTTATTGGAAAGAGAAAGTGACCATATATCTCCAATTTGTAGATATTGAAGTCTAGCATGCCATCAGCTCCACTTCCCGCTATTAATAACGTAAAAGTGTGGTCTGATACTGCCAGAAGAAATGCATAGCTAACAAGAGAAACATCATCTGATCTGTGCACTATCTCCAAAAGAGTAAGAAAAGATATCCTACAATTTTACAGCAAAAGAAATGTGTGACAAGCTTCAAGTTACTTTTGAGGGAACAAATGAGGTAAAGAAACATAGAATAACTTTTTAGTGCATCAATACGAAACTATTAGCGTGAAACAGGGTGAAACCATAGATGAATTCTTCAGACTATTCAGTAAAATCATCACGGCCTTAAAGAACTTAGGAAAGATATATCCCAATGATTAGCTTGTAACAAAGATTCTAAGGTCACTACTAAAGGAACGGAGACCTAAGGTAACAGCTCCAGAAATTGCAAAGGATCTAGACACTATTTCACTCGACTAGCTACAAGCAAACTTGATGATCCATAAAATCGAGCTTAGACGAGATAAAGGATCCTCTTATAGAAGAGGAATGACACTAAAAGCAGCCTGGTCAGATGAGGATTTTGAAAGATTTGAAGAAGAAGAGCTTGAAGAAGTCAGCAACGTCTGCCTTATGGCTAAATCAATAGATGATAAAGTATATTATTCTGACTTTGATATTGAAGTTGATGAATTGCATATCATGAATTGTATGATCAGTACAAAAGGTTGACAGTGAAGTATTTCAAAAAGGTTGAGAATTCCAAGAACAATGATGCATCTATAAAGAGACAGATTAAATTATTGGAATCTGCGAATGAGAATTTGATGACTAAGAATATGTCTCTTAAGGTTGATTATAAGTAAAAGGTCTCTGAAAAGGAAGTTCTGGAAGAAAGTATGGTTAAGTTGAAAAATACGTTGCTAAAAAATGATCATGAAAAGGTGAGACGGTTAGAAGAAAAAGTTGCCTCCTTAGAACTTGAGAAAGAGAAAAATACTGGAAAGATCTTATCTCTAGAAAAAGATCTAGCAAATTTCATTGATGGAAGGAATAACCTTAATGCATTGCTTGGTAGTGGTAAATGCGTTTTTGGTAAGGCCAAAATAGGATACAATGAAAACAAGAACATCAGGCCATACAAGAACTTCTTTGTCAAATCTAGCGGTAGCTATAGCCAAAACAGCAAGAACCTAATACATGGTAGAAATTATATCAATTGTCATTCATCTATTCTATGCTTCTATTGTGGTAAATATGGTCATATTTGTCATTCCTGTAACTTTTGCAGAATGAGAAAATTATCTTGAATGCATGTTTGGAGACCGAAAGGTCAAACTACTAACCTAAAAGGACCCAAACAAATTTGGGTGCTTAAAACAAGATAATACTTTCTCCATATATGCTTCAAAACGAAGATAAAAGAAAATCAATGGATAGTTGATAGTGAGTGTTTAAGAAACATAACAGGTGAAATATCACATTTCAACTACATTGGAAGAAAAGATGAAGTTTTGCAAAAAAATCATATTGAAAAAGGGTACTGCATTTCATCAATTTGGAGCGATCGTGGAAGAAAATTTGAAGATTTCTGTGATGAAAATAGTAAGATGGTAAAAAACAAAGCTAAACTTGTAGCTCAAGGTTATAATCAATAAGGTGGTATTGATTTTGATGAGACTTATGCACCTGTTACTAGGTTAGAGTTGATTAGAAATCTACTTGCTTTCCCTTATTATAGAAATTTTAAATTATTCCAAATGGATGTCAAAAGCACCTTCTTAAATAAATACATTAACAAATAAATGTTTATTAAGCAACCTCTAGGTTTTGAAAACGAAGATCATCCAGATTACGTGATGAAGTTATCTAAAGCCTTGTATGGTCTAAAGCAGGCTCCTCGAGCATGGTATGAGAGGTTAAGTAATTTTTTGCTTGAGAATAACTTCGAAAGAGGAAAGGTAGATAAAACTCTTATTTTTTCAGAGAAAAGGGAATGATTTACTTATAGTACAAATATATGTTGATGACATAATATTTGGTGATACTAATTCATCCTTCTGTGAATCTCAGCTTTAATGTAGGGGAAGAGTAGTTTTTTTTTTAAAAAATGGGGAGAGTTAAAAGTTAATCATATATTTTCGCCTTGCATGATTTTGAGCATGACATGTTATATATCTCTTTGATAACTTTATTGCTATTTTTACTTGATTCATTCTTTTCCCTCTATTTCTTGATAATGATAAAGAGGGAGAATTAAGATGACGATATATTTTAGTGAAAGCATGACTTTTACTTGCATGATTTGTGAGCATGATTAATTTGTGATATATGTTACTAAGGCTATCTTTGATTGGACGTAAAGTTTTTAATAGAATGGAACGGAACGGAACGGAATGATTTATAATAGATGGAATTTAAATGGATGTAATATTAGAAAATTGTTGTTTAGGAGGTATGGAAGAGTTCATAATGTAATAAAGTGAAATATTGTTTGGACGAAGTGTTTATAATGTAATATAGTGTAAAGTTGTTTATTATTTTACATTTCATCCTAAACCTCCCAGATTGGAGGTTTTTCATTTTTACAGTTTAGGATAGAATGAGATGTAATATAAACCCCTCATCTTCCATCTCATTCCTTTTTATTCCATTATAAACCCTCCTTCCAAAAGATAGAATAATATTACATTCTATTCTATTCCATTAATACACCCTCAACCAAACATATCATAACTGAATCTGTGAAGTTTTAATCTGTGATTTGTTAACGATAGGCTCCTTACTAAGAAAGGAAAGGCTCCTTCTAATTAGTAAGAACTTAATATGTATCTTTCTAAATCCTTCATTATTAGTTGAATTTTGAAAATATATCTGTTATTGTTTGTCATCATCAAAAAGGGGGAGATTGTTAGCTCAAGATCTGTTATTAATGATTTTAATGACGACCATATGATATTTCAAAATTCAAATTAGATTTATTTCCTTATATTATTAACAATTTATTTCTCAAAAGGAAATAAAATCATAGGATAACTACTTTCTTTCTTGCAAGAACCTTTTTTATGAACTGACCTTATTTATTTACAAAATCTGGAAGGATTCTGCTAATCATATATTTCATCCATTAACTCCAGATTTCTCTTAACAGTTGATTATTGTAAGATTCTAGTAGAGATAATATTAAAAATTCAAAGTCAACTTGAAATAGAAATGAAGCAATGACTAGTTGAAGAAAATGGCTATTTAAAGAAGAGCCACTGCATTTTGCAAAAAGGGGACATATGTCAGATTCTTGAAATACTTCAACAGCATCAAAAGTCATATCTATATCAAACTCCTTGCGTCTCAGAAAGTGAAAAGACTTTATTGAGAGAAATCATTGAAGCTCATATTCGGCAAATTACTTCTTCATTTATTGAGAGTTTGTAGAGACTAGCAAAATACTATTAGTTTAGAAGGTTGGAGAACGTTGAAAAATATGTACTCGTGAGCTTAAAAAGGCTCGTTAAATTACTACTTAGGATTTTAGTGAAACACTCAAGTTGGATACTTGGAGATCAAACGTAAGCTTGGGTTGTAATTAACTGCGTCCTTCTCTCTCTTCTCTTAACTTTTAAATTTTTACATTATATTATGTGTGTGTTTATTTCTGTAAGAGGCTTCTTCACTTTATAATAGACTCTTTCTGTTTTCAACTTACAAGAGGTTCTTTTCAGTTTTAACAGGCCCCTGTCATTATATTAATTGAAAATAACTTGCAAATTTTTTAAATCACACATGATTCACTCTCCTCTTGTGTTTGTTTGCTTTATCATATATCGCTTCAACCAATCCAAGTGAAGAATTAAGTATATTTAAATTAGATATCCAAAATTAATTACTGAATCCATAAGAAGATAAAATATATGCAACACTAAATACACATAAAATAGGCATAATTAATCTATATAAATAGAAACATAATAAACTAAAATAATGAAATTGTTCTAAAATATATTATGCCAAAAATAGTTGTTATTGTTGTTGTTGTTGTTATTGTTATTGTTATGGTAGTAACAGTATCCAAAATTAGTAATAACATGTCACTAAAATGAAATAATTATTATAGTTCTAATAATAATAATAGTCATTGGAAATATATTATCAATGTCTGCTGATCTGAAATGCAGATGACATAATGCATATGAGTCCCAAAAATATTATAGTTTTGTCAAATACTCTCCTTATAAAATATATAAACCCAATTTCATATACACAAAAATGTCACTTCATAAAGTTATTTTTCTTTGCTTATTCCAAGACCTACTACTCTTGTAAGGACATCGATGTATACATACAATCATTAATTGATGACTTAAACGATATATGGGAGGTTGAATTATAAACCTTTGACGTTGTTAAAGTTCATCGAAAAATTTGCACAAATAAAGCCAAACATTGATTTTAACCTGAACAAAAATAACCATAAACTCATATATTTAAACCCAAATGATTATTTGAATAAAACCCATTATCAAAACTTAACCTAAATGATTATTTGTACATAAATCATTATCAAAACTTCAAATAATCCTATATTCAAACAATTTAGGATAAGATTGGCTTTGATATTACGTAAAGGGTTTTGAGGAAGTCCGAGGAAAAATTGTATCGACTCTAAATAAGCTTGTATACAACTAGAATATTATATTTCAATTAAAAATCTTAAGATAATTGGTTATAAGTTATACCGTTATATATAATTTACTTCATCCTTATATTTCTTTGCAATGTAAAATTGCTCTATTTATGATTTTTTAACGTCTTCTTCTTAAAAATGGATCAATCCATATTGAATTAGCTCTACTAATCTACCACTTAGATGGCATAATCAAGTGCTCACACAACAAAACTACCAATGATATATAAATTTCTATAACCGATCTTTATGTGCATAAAATGTCCTTTCATGAAGTTCTTCACAACATTATGTTTGAAGAATGGAAGATCTTATCATCTTTAACTCATTAAATTAATATTCTTAAAGGGGCTGGTCTTCGCTTAAGCAAGGTTAGGGGTTCGACTTCCACTTGTGAATGCAACAATGTTAAATAATTGATGGTAGTATTGAGCAGCCCCTCAGGATCCCACAAGCCACGAGCGAGGATTAATCTGGGCATAATAATAACTTAAAGATGCTACCGACAATTTGGATCTACCCAAAATACAGCATGGGTTAACCTAAAAAAGAATTCATAAAGTAAAAGGGGTCGTTAAAAACACCGAGTGTAGAACAAATAAAGGAAAAAAAATACATGAGCTATGTCCCCGGGAGAATAACTAAAATAAGAAATGATAAATTTGCCTTGAAACAAAACAAAGAGATAATACAACTTTAACAATTGTGTTGCCATCGTCTTCAATTTTAGTGGACGAATTCTAGATCTTATTTTAAATTAACGTACAACATAAAAATATAACTTCATCATATAAAGCTTCCATGATTATGGCTTTAGTTATTCTGAATCAAAGTAACAAGATAATTTGCACAAACAAAGTCAACACATTGACTTAAACCTAATTGAACAAAAATCACGACAAACTCATAGATTTTTAATTCCAGATCTTGTGCCTTAGCGAGACTACAACTGGATGTTAATGATAATGACTATTTGAATGCAATTTATTATCAAAATTTCAAATAATCATCACTTTTTCTTTATCCTCTTTTTGATATAACATTATTTCACTTGTAAGTTTCCACCGAGAACATATTAGGAATTAAAATGTAGTTGAATTGTTGATAGTTATCAATTTTTTCTTTTGGGAATGTAAATGACCGGGTTTTGGTTAGGGATGGCTCAACTTGGTCCAAGTTAGGGCTCAATTTTTTTAAATTTTAAATTCAAAAAATGATACCGGTTTAAATAAAACAACCTCTTTTTTTTTTTTTAAGTCGAATGCTGAATTTTTTTAAAAAGTTACTTTTTTTTAAAGTCCAAGTTCAGTAAAAAGTCGGATCAAACCAGGCTAATTTGCCATTAAAAATGCTTGATGCTTCTGGTGAAGTCCTGGCCTTGGCATTGTCAATTATGAATAGTAATAACATGACTACTTGAGCGAGAACCACCACTTTGCCACCTTTGTCAATTATCAGCTCCAACAGACTTTGTAAGTCAATTATTTAAACAAGCAGTCAAAGAATGTACTCCCAAAATATCTTATGCATTATGATGTCCCGAGGAAAAAAAAAATTGCACAAAAACGAACTAGATGAAATAACTATTTTAATAATTAATTAGTTGTCATAAGAATAAAATTCTCTCTTAGGACATTGCCGCTATAACCTTCTCCCACATTTGTTTCCCCGCTTATTCGACGCCGGCGACTAGCCAATGGAACAAGCAATAGGGCCTGCTGCTTCATCTGAAAGAGACGATATTGCGAAATTGGAATATGGGTATCCTTTGAAATCTCTCCTCTCTCGCTCTATAACTCTATTACTCGATATGAAATACATTTGTGTTTGCATTTATATAGATGCGAGCATTACCGTCGAAGATGCAAGATCAGAGCTCCATGTTGCGACCGGGTTTTCTCTTGCCGCCATTGCCACAACGAAGCTACGGTGACTTTTTTTCCCCATCTCTGGTTCTTTATGGACATTATGCCATGTGAGCCTGGTTTTGGCAATCTTTTTTTTTTTAATATTCGTTTATGTTCGCAGAGCTCGCTCAGCAATCCCAAAGATCGTCATGAAATACTGAGACACGATATTATACAAGTCTGTTTCTTTTCTTGTAAATTCTCCCCTTTTCTGGTTTCTTGGTTCTTTCCCAGAATTGTCATTGAGTTAAGACCCTTTTTTTTATGTTACAGGTCATATGTTCACTTTGTGATACCGAGCAGCAGGTGTACTTTTCTACTCTAGTATATAATCCATTTAATTGTTAAATATAAGTTTTAACTGAGGTGTCTCTGCTCTGTTTCAGGTCGCTCAGGACTGCAAAAAATGTGGTGTGAGGATGGGTGAATACTTCTGTGACGTCTGCAAGTTCTATGATGATGATGTAACTCAATTCACTGGTGAATTGCTTCCTTAAGTAAAGTGGAATAAGAAGTTCTTATGATTTTGTTGTGGTTCTTTGTTCTTTGGATACATTGTAGACGAGCAAAGGGCAGTTTCATTGCGATAGATGCGGAATTTGTAGGTTATTAACCAACCTTGTATCCAGTTTTTTGGACTTTTGCATTAATAGTTAAGAACTGCTTCTGTCCTTGAACTTTTAATTTAAAGATATGAGTTGTGAATTACAGAGTTGGAGGTCGTGACAACTTTTTCCACTGTGATAAATGTGGTATGTGATCTTTCTCTCTCTTGCTGGTGCTGTTCCGGAATGGTCCTTATTTACTTTGTTTTTGGCTGATTGTGGAATCTCTGATAACCAGCCACATGCCTTTGATTTTGAATCTTGTTATGATGTTTTGTTTGTGTGTCATGACCTCCGAGTTCTCATGCGATTACAATCTCTAAGATCTAAGCTTGTCAGCTTCCTTTTTGTTTATGCGTCATGACCTCTGAGTTTTCATGCAATTACAGTCTCTAAGATCTATGCTTATCAAGTTGCAACTCTAATACAACTACTGCCTTGTCGCAAAACTGGCTTAGCTCTCTCTTGTTTTTTTGTTTTTTTTGGTATCAGGATTTTGAGTGGGTTTATTGTTTTCTGGTGGGGAGAGTTTTACACACTCATATTGCATGAACATGTGCATATGTGCGAGTTCTGCACCTACAACGGTGGAATTTCCTTTAACCTTTTAGGATTCTTGCCTTTGTGGACTTTTTGTAGGATATTGCACAAGCTCTTTATCCTTCAGATTGACACTTTTTGTAGCATTTATACCTCCCCTGTGATGCTCCTCTAATTCTCTTATGGACACAGGATCTTGTTATCAAGTGAGTTTGCATAATAATCATGCATGTGTTGAGAACTCGATGAAGAATTACTGCCCAATTTGCTATGAGGTTTGTGCTTCCTGGAAAACTTGGATTTGCCTATTAGTTGAGAAAACTTTTGTGCTCTAACATTGTGCCATGGCAACAGTACATGTTTGATTCAATTAAAGGTGCTACAATTATGAAATGTGGACACACTATGCATATGGATTGCTTCAGGGACATGGAAAAACAAAATCAGTAAACTCCAGATAAACTTTCCATTAAGTCTTTTTTCTTTGCTTCATTACTTTAGAAAGTGGAGTACTTACCTAATGCACATGACCCACCAAATCCTCACCTAGGTATCGTTGCCCAATTTGCTCGAAGACAGTTTTAGACATGTCCTTTGTTTGGAGTTTGTTAGATCGGGAGGTATGACAATTTTTCTTCTATATTTTGAATATGTTTTTTCTCAACTTTTTGATGACGCAGAGCTTACTTTAAATTTCTTGGTTGGTAGTTTTCTTTCTTAAAACTAATTGCCTCTTAGACCTTTTAGATTTCCATATTTGGTATGTTTAAGAGTGCGTACATGAGAATCATATGCTATGCAATAATACTTTGGCTTTATACAGTGATATTTTGGCTTTGTTTTGGTAGATTTGGTAATATCAGCTTGAAACAAGTTGTATTTATCCTAGCGTAGCATTTATACTTATATGCCTTACTAGTAATATTTTCGCTATATATTTTCAGATTAGGAATGTTTTTATTTTTTTTATATTTCATGTGGGTTATTTGGAAATAGCTTCTCTACTAATTAGGGGTAAAGTTGCGTAATACTGGACCTCCCCAAATTTCGTATCTTAGCAAGATTTTTATTGAGTATTATTGTTGTTGTTGTTATTATTGAGTTATAGTGGGGCACCGTATATACTTTCAAGATGCCAATACATAGTTGTGAGAATTAGTTGTAATATCAGGGAACTTGGTTTTAGTGGTGTGGTGAGCACTGAAGAAGTTTGTTATGCTTGAAAGGTTAACGGACCATCTATTATATATGTAGTTTGAGGAGAGTGTTACAGAGCTTGTAACTTGAAAATATGATAGTAACTCAACCTACAAGTTAGTCTTTTTTGAAATTAACCTACAAGTTAGTCTTGATAGACCTTCTCTACCTATTTTGAAATTAGACCTCCTCCCTTTCAACATACTCTGAAAACAAAGATCTAAGAGCTGGTTCTATATAGAACAATCTAAGAGAAACTGACTCCACCTTTCATTTGTCTAGGAGCACATGGAAAGAATTTCCTTCACATATTCAGGACATGATCAACACAAATACAAAGAAGAAAAAACTCAGTCCTTGTTTACTCCATTTTCTTCTTTTCCCCATATGTAAAACAATTATGCACTTGGTCAAATGGGACCCCTTTGAGTGAATTGGGTTCATTTGGACTTGTTACCTTAAGAAGTGCTAATGCAACCAAATGGGGCAATTTTATGAAATGGAAAAAATTTTGTTGGATGATGAAGTGCTATCAGTCACACATGGGTCTAGTTGTTCAGGCTCGAACTTTATCAAGACACAATTGCCTATCTTAATGGATTTGCTAACCTAACCTTGCCAAGCTTGATTTTTTTGAACAACTTTGATGCGGATGGAGTCAACTAATTGGTTATAGATTTTGTATGCTGTATAGGAATGCTCTATATACTACTTGTAATATCATGGTGTTTGACACGAACAATTGAAATCTGAATGTTGAATGTTTAATCTTGTTGATTAGGTGATATTTACTTTGCCTTTAATGCTGATCTGCAGTTGCTTTGCTCTATAATTATTATCTTGTATAACATAGTGATTCTGCTCTGACTTTGCAAATTTGTATCATAGATTGCAGCTATTCCAATGCCTGCAGAATACCAGTATAAGGTAATTTCTGCATCCATGAATTCTTGCTTTATTCACTTGTTGAAATATGCAATTACGACCAATATTATTGTTATAAACCATGCTCATCTATTCTAGTATAATATTTCTTCTTATTGTTAAGGTGACTCCCGAAATTATTTGCTGCAATTTGTACCTATGGTGTTTGTTACTGTTTGTATTAAATTCTTACAAGGTGTTTGGTTTACCTGCATAATAGATAAGGAATAAAATGATGATTCTTTAGGAATAGAATAGATAAGAAATACATAGAATATATATTATTTAATTTGGTTTATTCCTAAGAATTTTTAATGATGATGTAATGTTAGTGTTTAGTTTGAAAACATAAATTTAGAATGACAAAAGAATTACTAATAAAAAAACCAAATACCCAGTTGGTTTCGACCCACCAACACAAGATTGAGTGACTGAAAAGCAAAACCTTTCCCAATGCCGTCAGTTGCAACAAGAACAAACTTCAAAAATGAGAAGAACCTAAACCAAATAAAACAAGAACCCACAAAGGTTGACCCTCTAGCTTCTCAACAAAACAGAGCTCCATTTTTGAAAAGTTCTAACCTTTTTGAATCAGAAAGCAAAATAAGCAGATATGATAACCAATTTTTGCTCGACAAAACTAAATATAGAGACCCAAACACAGGATTTTGAGTTGGGTAGAGATTGGTAGGATTGGATTGAACAAACAGAGATCCCGAGGGAAAGAAGAAGAAAACACAGGAGAGTATGACAAACCAGTAGAAGGAGACGGGCAGTTAGGCAAAGGAGATAGGTGTGTAAAATTTAATGAGAACTGATGTGACAAAGAAATATAGGAGAAGAGATAGCCTCACCACCGCATCGCGGTCGAACAGTGAAAAAGAAGGAGAAGAAGTAAGAAACAATAAAATAGGCTTTAGTTTTTTGTTTTTATAGCTAAGTAATCATGTGGATTCCTTAAGAATATTTTTGTCTAACATGTTCTCAATTTTATTTCCAACCCACTTGGAATAAATAAAGATAGGGGTTGATGGGTTTACTTTTTACCCAAACTGAAGGAATAAAGATGCAGCTTGGATTATATATTATGTATGTTTTCTTTAACCAAACAAGGTCATAACCTATTACTAAGAATATATCAGTAATAGAATGATCATTCCTATACTAAATAAACGGCTCAATGTCTCTAATTAATTTATCTTTAAGTTTAAGTTAAGTTAGTGAAACAAAAGGGTAAATAATTGCATTGCAAACCCTTGGAAAGAAAGTGGTAGAATTAATAAAAAAAGAGAAACAAATTGTTCACCTTCATTCACTTCTGGTAGAGTATATATTATGTATGTTTTCTTCAACTAAACAGAGGAATAACCTATTGTTAAGAATATATCAGTAATACCATGATCATTCCAATCAACCAAACTTCCTGTCATAGGAGACAATATTCAATGTACTACATAAACGGGTCAATGTCTCTTATAAATTTATCTTTAAGTTTAAGTTAAGTTAGTGAAACAAAAGGGTAATCCATTGCATTGCAAGCCCTTGGAAAGAAAGTGGCAAAATCAACAAAAAAGAGAAACAAGTTGTTCACTTTCATTCACTTCTAGAAGAGCATATATTATGTAAGTGTTCTTCAACTAAACAGACTTATTGTCAAGAATATGTCAGTAATAGAATGATCATTCCAATCAACCAAACATCCTGTCATAGGAGACAATATTCAATGTACTACATAAACGGGTCACTGTCTGTCATTAATTGTCTTTAAGCTAAGTTAGTGAAACAAAAGTGTAAGCAATTGCATTGCAAGCCCTTGGAAAGAAAGTGGTAGAATCAACAAAAAAGAGAAACAAGTTGTTAGCCTTCATTCACTTTTGGTAGAGTATATGCAGTATATCAAAACCTGAATTTGAAAAAATAAATTTTAGTTAAAACAAGTCAAATGTGTGAATGTTCTAACTTCTTTATTAAATAACTCATATTTAATCGTAAAGTTTCTCAAACTTTATAATCAAGTCAAACTTGATTAAATTAACTTTGTTCTTTTCAACTCATTCTATATGTGAGATTTATTAGATTCCCAAATATGTTTGGCAATGATTATAAATTATAATTATAATTCATAATTAGTATTAGATAAATTAAAACTTCTTTTAATTTATCTTTAATTCTCCTATTAAACAATTTATAATCATATATCAAGATTAATGTCTAGCAACGCATCATGACCACCCAAATATTTAGGAATGTCAAAGTGATTTTGACTAACCTTTCCGTGCATGATTTTTTTGTAAAATTCAATCATTTCATCAAACAATGTTCTGATTAAACATAGAGTATGAAATTAATGTCTATTCTATTTTGAATATAATCATATTAGTTCTCCACCATTAGCTATCGATTTAATTAATGACATTTGTAAATTATTTACAAAGCGTCATTTTACCTTAGTCAAGGATTTCCCGAATCAATACTAATCGAGAACAACAGAACATTCTCTCTAATTACTTTAGGGTGATGAATCCTATTTTAATTACTCAACTACCTCCATATAATTCATATTACATCCAATGACTACTAATTAAGCGATCTATGATTAAATAAATCGTAAGTAGTATCAAAACATAGCAATCCTTATACAAGATAACTTTGGTGACTTCAAATCAAAGAGTCACTTATATAATCATCACAATGAGAATTCTATAGACATATAAGTAATGTTCCAAATGGATTTTTCATATTGAGTCTATTCAGTGAACTTGTTCTCTAACAAACATCCACATGTTTGTTTAAGTATCTCTATACTTCAGCCTATGAGATCGACTATTTCCTTCATAAGAAAAAACAAAACGTATGTTATTTTTTTTATATTCTATTAATGTCCAGTCTTAATAAAATGACTAGGAACATTTAGAAATAATACATAAATGCAATATGAATCTCATAATTATAATTTTATAAATCTCATTTATAATGTACAATTATTTCATGGACTTTATCATGTACATCTAAATATGTACAAGATAAAGAATGTCTTTAAATAATTTGTCACTAAACTACAACTAAAGCGATTAGCTGGAGGCATAAACTAACAAAATGAAAGCCTTTATTAATCAATTTTAGTTGCTTAGTAGTATATGTTGAATTATTGTGCCTGGTTTATGATGTGGATCGATTTCAGTTTAGTTAAAGTGCATTTATATTTTACAGGCTTCAATCCTCTGTAACGATTGCAACAGTACAAGTGAAGTTACATTTCACATTGCTGGGCTCAAGTGCAGTCACTGCAAATCATATAATACGCGTAGGGTTACAAAACCGGAGCAACACTTGGATTCTTCAACGTAACAGGATGCTGACATGTTATAGCAGATTCAGTCGTTCTTAATTTTTGATAGTTTATTTCAGTTGATTGATTTTTTTTTCCAAATTTGTTCGTAATAACATGAAAGAAGTCATCTGGCGTTGCAAGCTTCTTCAATCTGTTATAATAACAGAGAAGAAAATGGGTATTCAATAGAGAAAAGTGAGTATGTGTTAAATCTTCGGTTGGTAGAGGTAGATGCCTGACGTTATAAGTAGGTGCGTTAAATTTTATTACATTGACTTTTTCTTCTTCAGAAATGGTCGTAACAGGTCCACCTGGAAAACTTCATGTCGAGTTTCTTCAGGCACGAGCATCACGAGTGGATTTGGAAAACACATGACATGTCATTTCCGATGTGTCGAAAAACAAAAAAACACATGACATGGGATCCAATGTTTTTTACGAATGATCCCGAGTCCAACCACGAAACTTCCGAATTCAACCAGTCACACTCACACGCGTGATAAACGCTCATGAAAAACGGCTTAGCCTAGCTCGATCTTTACAGGTGATTTAGTGTAAAATGCCAAGCCCCAGGTGCCAATTTCATTGTATGTGAGGTCCTCATCATGGGGACAACGTCTTCGGTTCCTCTCCTCTATTCTTACTCTGTGCATGTAAGGGCATAACAAAACTTGCTCATCAAGGACCATCTACCAATCATGGCACTAACAATCGGATCCTTATGATCGCCTATTCCTTGATTTGTGTTCATAGTCAACATCGGCAAGGCACCCTTTTCTCCACATCGGAACGGATCTGCAACAATTGGATCCTTATGATCACCTATTCCTTAATTCATGTTCATTGTCAATATCAGCAAGGGACCCTTTCCTCCACGTCGGGAATAGATCTTATGTTCTGAAGATAAATTAATCTCATTCATCCATTGCAATAAGTAAATTAAAATTAGATTGATGAAATTTCGTAGGAACAGAAGGAATAGGATATTTGGGAACCCTCCACATTTTTCAATTGCATGGGTGTAGCTAAGACATTGGCATCAACATTACAGTGCAAGTACAAATCGCCTTTAAACGTAGGACACTGCCGCTAACTTCTAAGAATGTTGGATGACAAGTCAACCCTTTTGGCATTTGAGCTTAAAGTTGCCAAGATCAATATTATGTGTTTCATATTATACCAGTTTTGTTTAATGGTACCAGTTTGTAGTGGCAATTTCTTATAGTGCTGTGTCTCGTATTGTATCGGTGGAAAAACTGTACAAAACTTGGTTTAATAATACTGATCATTGGTAACGATATCGACAATTTCGCATGGTATTAGTCGGTTTCGTAAAATTTTAAAATTTGGAGGACTATTTTGCAAAAAAAAAAAAACTAACACCCCCCCCCCAACATCCCGACTATCTACTGCTACTCTCTCATCTCTCTCACACATTTCTCTCTCACTTAGTCACTCTCTCTCTCGGTTCTCCTCTCCGGCAGTGACTATCTTCTCCCTCTCCAGCAACTATCCTCTCCAGTGTCTCTCTTATTTCCTTTCTTCCTAACAGCCATAGACTTCTGTTTCTGCTCTCCTTAACGCACCACACTACCACCGACCACCACTGCCTAGCTGCTCTTTAGCCATCGCTTCCAACTGTCCACTTCCGTGTCCAATACATGTAAAGTGTAAAGTGTAGCAGAATCTGCAGATTTGGAACTTCAATTTTCCAGTTCTAAATCCAAACCTGGCCTGA
The DNA here is from genome assembly GCA_025629805.1 of Erythroxylum baracoense. Classification (NCBI taxonomy): domain Eukaryota; kingdom Viridiplantae; phylum Streptophyta; class Magnoliopsida; order Malpighiales; family Erythroxylaceae; genus Erythroxylum; species Erythroxylum baracoense. Next base: position 8,898,161 of record JAOTAY010000004.1, read on the forward strand.
CTTGAATTGAACCTAATCGACCCAACTTTTAATTGCATTTTCTATTTTTTTGGATTTTTTTAATAGCAATTGCATTATACTTGGTTGTGTATGTATTTTTGGTGATGGTTGGAATTGTTAGCATGAGTTGGGAAATTTGGGTTTGAAAGTTGGAATTGTTTGTGTGAATTGGTTCAATTTCAATATAATTTAAGCATTGTCAATTTAGGAAGAAAATTAATGCATTGAAAAATTTGGATTTGAAATTTGGAATTGTTTATATGAGTTAGTTCATTTTCAATATAATTTGGACATTGTCAATTTAGGGGAAAAAATTAATGCATTGGAAAATCTGGGTAAAAACTAAGAATGTTGATTAAATTTGGTGAATAAAATATTATTAAATCACAGTTGGAAATTAGAATTTTAGTAACAATATTGATTAAAATTAGTTAAGAACACAAATTAATTATAAGCATTATAAATTGAATTCTATAAGTAAACAAAATATATTAGTTTATAATTGAATCATGAGATTATATTAAGTAAGTTGAAAACTTATAGTTGTGAGTTATGGTTGAAGTTGAATATGTTATAATTGTGAGTATATGTCTTTAGTTTATGATCGAATGATGTAATCATATAAAATGAGTTATATTATATAAGTTGTATAAATGTATTATGTAATTTTATATGTTGAATACTTCAATTGCTAGTTTTTAACCTAATGGTGAATTGTATTAAATGAAATTAAATTATGTATGATGTAATCTTACAAAAGAGTTATATTATATAAGATGGATATGTGTATTGTGTCATTGCGTATGATAAATTGTTGATTTTTGACTTATTGGTGAATTGTGTTTGATGAAATTGCATTGTGTATAATGTAATCTTATAAAATGAGTTCTATTAAATAAGATGGACATGTGTATTGTATAATTGTATATGTTGAATACTTGAATTGTTAGTTTTTGACTTACTGATCAATTGTATTGGATGAAATTGAATTGTGCATGATGTAATCATACAAAATGAGTTATATTATATAAGATGTATATTTGTAATTATGTTAGTTTGGAATTTTGAGTTAAACAATATATATTTTATGATAGTTGTTGATAATGAAATTATGTGTCCTTTATTTTGAAATATGCCTTTGTTTATTTTTACAGATAAATGAAAGGAAGTTAAAGCAGTCCTAATAATTCAACCACTTTAGGAAGATACAATGATCCAACTTGGACTTATGCTGCATTGGTCCCTAGTATGAAGAACCATACTATTTGTTTATTTTGTAACAAGCATTTGACAGTGGAAGAATCACTAAATTAAAGAAGCATTTAACTGGGGTTAAAGGAGATGTTGAACCTTGTAAAAAAGTGAGTCATGATGTGAAATGACAAATAAAGACTTTGCTTGAAGAGTATCAATACGAGAAAGATAGAAAGGAGAGATTGAATTATGAATTGGTAGTGGAAGTTCGTTTGTTGATATTCAGAATGATAGTGGAAATTTTGAAGGTGGTAGTGTTCCTACCTAGCAATAAGTGAATGTTTCATTTGGACCTAATGTTAAGAAAAGAAGAAGGCAAATGTCAATTTTTTTCACCACGAACAACTCCTAGAGCTCAGTTTTCAATTTGCAGTGACCTGTAATTAAGAGAAGTTGCTCACAATGTAGATATAACAATGGCTAGATGATGGTATGATTTAGGTATATCATTCGATGCTTCCTAATCTTATTATTATTAGCCTATGGTGGAGGTTATAGCTTGTTACGATATAAGATACAAAGCTCCTTCTATTGATGACAACAAAGATAAACTTTTGTGTAGTTTGTTTATGAAATTAAAAGTTATTTGGATGAAAGAAGAATGACTTGGGCTATTTATGTGTTCAATCATGTGTGATGGTTTGACAAATAGGAGACATAAGCCTATTATTAATTTTTAGGTTTATTTTACAAAGTGCTCAATATTTTTGAAGTCTATTGATGCATCTATCCTTATTAGGAATGTTAATACTTTTTTTGAAATATTTGATGAAGTTGTGAAATAAGTAAGGCTATAAAATATTGTTCAGTTCATTACTAACAATGATTCCACTTATAAAGTGACTGGAAGAAGATTACAAAGCAAATATAATTCTTTTTTAGACTCCTTATATTGCACATTGCATTGATTGGAAAATATAGTGGAAGTTAGGTATTTTCCTATTATTGATGAGATGTGAAGAAAGCAAAAAAGGTGATCAAGTTCATCTACAATCGTGCACGAATCTTGAATTTAATGAGAAAGAACTTTACCAAAGGTAGGAATTTATTTCGTCTTGCTGTTACAAAATTTGCAACAAATTTTTTATCACTTCAATGTTGTATTATGATGAAGAAAGAGTTAAGATAGATGTTTACATGTGATAAGTGAGTTACATCTCAACATGCTAGGTCTAATGTTGGGTTGGAGGTTTCTAGAATTATACTTGAAGATACTGAATTTTGTTACCAATGTCAATTTGTTATTCGAACTTGTAAACCTTTAGTAAGGGTACTTTGTCTAGTTAATAGTGATGAAAAAGTAACAATGAATTATTTTTATGATGCTATAGAGAGGGCGAAGGAAGCAATCAAGGCTAATTTAAAAAATAAGTCTTCTTTGTACACACCTTATCTTGCAGTCATTAACGAGAAATGAGAAAGGCAACTTTACTCTCTGTTGTGTCCAGTTGAGGCATTTTTTAATCTTAGTGTCTATTTCAGATCATGTTTTACAAAGAAAGTTAAAGTTAACAGGAGAATGCTATTAACTATTACAACAATTGTTACCCCATGAGATGATGCAAGATCTCCTAAGCTCATAAATGAAGATTTATAAGGAGGCCTCTGGGGATTTTAAGATGTCAATTGCTATTCGACAAAGAGCAAAACTGAATTTAGGAATATATTTTTTACTTTTATTACTTGTTGAAAATTAATTATGATTTTTTGGTCTATAACGCTACTTTTATTGTCTTACGACTTACAGTTTCTTAATGGGACCAATTCAAAAGTTGTGTTCAAGAATTACAAAAGTTTACAATTCGAATTCTAAGTTAATATGTGAGTACAATAAGTTGTGAAAGGAATTAGAGCACATTTAAATTCATTCATTCCAAGAAAAGGAATATATTAGAACACAAAATATTGAATGACTTGGTTTTGTTTGATATAATTTAAAGCTTCGAGAAAGGTATGCTATTATCATTATTAAGTTAGATATAATTTCTTATAATTTTTTAGTAAGTTAGATATATTGATGTCCAGTCCCAGTTACATTTGAAAGGGAGTGTTAAAATATCTCACATGAATTAAAAATGAAAATGTTAAAGGGTTAATAAATAGTAAGGGCCAACTAACCAAATGAGTAGTTTTGACCATTTTGATAATGATTAGACCCAAGTCCAAATCTTATTAATGAATTCTACACTCTACCCTTATTAAAATTTTTAATATGTTATCAGAGCAAGGCTGGTTCAAAATCTTAATTTCTCGATTGTCCATCTAGATGTCTAGTCACAGTAGTTTGGTTCGGTTATCGCTGCATTTATTTCAAGTGATAACTGAATATCCAGTTTCAGTTACACTTAAACTAATGGACTATTTTTCAATTTTGAAAAAATTCAAAAACAATTTCATAAATTTAAAAAATTATCCAAAACGGTATTTAATATTAATTGATACTGTTAGATATATGGTATATATCTTCTTATTTTATTTTGGCATATTTATTATTAATTGGACCTATAAGATATTAATTGGATAATGATAGTTAATCATGTATCTTTGTTTGACTTGGATTCAAAAAGATATTGGGGATAATCTTCCAGTTGTGATAAAGTTATATCTCTAATTGATGTATATCTTGACTAAATGTTTGGTTGATTATGACCATATGGGCTGAAGGGATTAACGAAAATTTCTTTGTGTAAGCATTGTTTATTTTTCGGGAAAAAGAGCCGAAGGATATATTGGAGTTGTGTGGTGAAAACATGGATAAATAATATTGCTGGATTTTCGGTGGTGTGGATCACGTGAATTGATTTTGGTGTAAACATTTGTAGCTCTTCAAGTGAAGTATCTTGTTAGTCTATATTAGGGGTATAAAGTGAATAAGTTGAGATTGTGTCAATAGTGCAGCATGAGAAAATTGGAAATTTGAAAATAGTTGAGGGTGTGTTAATTGGTTTATACGCAGGTGTGGCTTTGTGAGAAATAATCCTACGGTTCATTCATGAGAGTGGTGTGCGTGAGTGCCCATGTGCAGTGCATGTTTTGTTGTTGGATTTTATTTTGATATTGAATGTTAGAGTAACCTACGACTGAGGTGTCTGTGGTAGTGTGCGTGAGTGTTTTGGTGGGTGTATTAAAGTTAATTGTTCACAATCCATCTTATACTTGGGTGTAGGGGTGAGACGATAGTGTGTTGACTGATGGGTTGTGATTGTAGATGTGAGTTGTATTGACATCTGCGTATGGGGGCTGAATTTCTATGTGTTCTGCGCTGTTCTTTATCAATCGTGTGGTAGTTGATTATACTGGACAATTATCCTTGTGAAGTGACTCACAGTTGGACCGATTAGAGTGTTGTGTGCGACTACTATTGTGAGTTGTTTGGTGACTGTGCAGCTGTAACTCTGTTTTGTGTTTTTGTGTAAATCAACCTATGGTGCTGGAACAACTTTCAGATCTTTCTTGGAGGACCTACGTCTATAGGGAAGTTGTTCTGTTTGAATCTCAAGTATGTTAAGTTTTTGTTATTAATTCTTTAAATACTTATGGGGTGTTTGGTTGAGGGTAATAGAAATTCTATTACCCTTCTATTCCCACCTATTACTTATTCCCTTGTTTGGTTTATTTTATGACCCAAGGAATAGCATTCCTAAAGATTACCTATTCCTTACATCAAGGAATAGCTAAAGACAACCCCTCTCTCATCTTTACCTATTCCATGCAAGAGGGAATACCTCAAACATAACTCTCTTTCTTTTGGACAACTTATACCCCTCA
>JAOTAY010000004.1:8911365-8926373 GCA_025629805.1 Erythroxylum baracoense
GTGAGAGCGCGAGGCCCGAGAGGCCGAGGCTCAAAGCGGACAATATCTGCAAGCGGGTGGTCTGGGCTGTTACACCACTGATCCAATTACTATCTTTCCAGTTAAGACATAGATGCCATGTTATAATTCCTTAAGTTTTCCATCATCAATAGAAAACTTATACCCTTGTCTATCAAGAGTACCCATAGAAATTAGATTCTTTCGAAACTCAGGAACATACCGAGCAACCAATGTTCTAACAATTTCATTATGCATTTGAATCTGTATTGAACTACTACCTTTGATAGCACGCTCTGCGTCTTCACCCAATATGATAAATACTATTCCATTCTTTAAAAGTACAAAACTAGTCCTTATTGAAAGTTATATGATAGCGTTGACAATGTTTATTACCCACTGATTTATAAAATCATAATTACTCATTATTAAAATATCATTGCTTTTTCCATCCTCTTTGTTGAAATTCTCCTAGATTATACAATATGTTTCCTTTTTCAAGTTTCCATTCTTCTATTATGGACAATCCCTCTTAAAGTGCCCTTTAACTTTATAGTTAAAACATCGAACAAATTTATCCTTCGATCTGGATTGCAACTTACTCATGTTTTCGGAATCCCTTTCCTCTTTCCTTCCTCTGCTAACAACTAAACTCATATTTGATATGTATTCATATGTGCTAGAGATCTTTTTCTTTAAATCATTGGACTACAGAACATCCTTCACATCACTAGCATAAATAGTCTATCCACCGTACAATATGGTATCAATAAAATTCTCATGTGAAGTGGTTAAAGAACACAAAAGGATTATTACTTGATCCTCATCCTCAATTTTAACCTCAACACCTTATAGATCCAAGATCATATAATTAAAATTATCAGTATGATCTTTCACTTTTGCATTTTCTAACATCCTCAAGGTATACAAGCGCTACTTTTGATATAAACAATTTGTAAGTAATCTCTTTTGATATTTACTTTTAAGTTGTTTCCACAACAAAGTAGCACTAGTTTCTTTAATCACCTCTCTTAGGATCTCATCTCCCAGTCTCAATATTATTGTGTTATGTGCCCCAGATAAATTTTTTTATTTCTCTGACGCCCCTAAATTCTTCAACATTTTTTCTTCTCCTTCTACAGCTGATATACATCCCTGCTAAAGAAACAGTGCTCTCATCTTCAAGTTCTATAAAGTCATTCGACGTATTGAACTTCTCAATATCGAACTTATGTAGAGACATCTTAATAGTAAACCTTTGCTCTAATACCAATTATTGTGCAAATGAACGCAATATATATATAATAAAGAAGCAAAAAACACAAGAATGTATGGGCAAGAAAATAAATCCTTTTATTACTTTAAAAAAGATATTTCTTGTATAACCAAAATTATTACCTTGTCCAACTCTTAACAATGTATTTACAAAATTACATGTAAGAAGTTTAGTTAAAGTGAAAGTTTATTACCATGTGATCTTAAGATGACTAATATTTTATTTCATGAAAATTAGGCTAAAATATCTTTTAACTGTCCTGTGTTTTATCCCTTAGTACGTTATGCCCCCCTCTATTTTAAAAATGGACTCATTACCTCCTTTGACCACCATTCAAAGGAGCTTAAAATTCAAAAAGACTTTTTTACTCTATATTATGATAACATCACCACAACCGTACATGTTGCATTTTTTGGACAAAAATACTCTTTTAGTCTTTTGTTAACTAAAATACATTAAACCCTATATTTTTTACTTTATTTCATTATACCCTCTATTTCAAAAATAAAATTATTTTAAGTATGGATTACATTTTGACCATTAATAAATAAAAAAGAAAAATTGTTAAAAATATCATTTTTCTTCACAATTGTACTTCATGACCGTTAATTTATGGAAAGAAACTAAAAAAAGAAATTTATTTATGAAATAAATTTAAAAACTATAAATTATCTTCTTTTTGCGCTTTTTCGGTTTTCTAAGCCATTCCCTTACCCATTGTCTCTCTCTCATTCACTGTTTGTTTCTCTCTCCTCTTTTTTCCTGTTTATTTCTCTCTCCTCTTTTTTCTCTCTACCTTCCATCCGAAAATTCCCTTGCTTCGCTGGAAAATCAATTCCAATTTTGGCAATATCTCTCCCTTTCTTGATGGAAAACAACCTATTTTCTTCAAATTGAGGTTTCTCCCATTCATTCAGGTACGTTTTCAGGACCCTATTCGTCGACAATTTTAGATCTCCTCACTTAGCTTTGTGTCTCTGTGTTTTGCTCGTTTTGTGAGAATGTGGGTTTTTTGGTTCCTGTTTTGTGCATTGCTTTAAAGTTTAACCATTGAAGATTGTGATCTAGGGTTCAGGTTTTGAGTTTCGGGTTTTCCGATCTTTCTCATTATATGGACAAGAGAGAGAGAGCCGATGGGTAAGGGAATGGTTTAGAAAATCGAAAAAAGCCAAAACAAGATAATTTATAGTTTTATAAAGCAAAAGGGAAACATAAAATTGGTAATATTTTATTTTATTATTTTAAATTATTTCTTTTTTAATTTTGTTTCGGAAATAAATTTTCTTTTAAATTTTTTTTACATAAATTAATGTCATGAAGTACAATTGTGAAGACAATGATATTTTTAGTAATTTTTTCCTTTTGTAATTTATTAACAATCACAATGTAATCCATGCTTAAAATAATTTTTATTTTTGAAATAAAGGGCATATTGAAATAAAGCAAAAAATATAGGGGTTTAATGTCTGTAAGTCAACAAAAGACTAAAAGGGTATTTTTGTCTAAAAAATGCGACATGTACAGTTGTGTGGATATCTTCATAATATTGGATAAAAAAGTCTTTTAAAATTCTAAACTCCTCTGAATAGTGGTCAAAGGGAGTAATAAGTCTATTTTTAAAATAAAAGGGGGCATAACATACTTAATAGGATGAACCAACAAACTTTAACCTGAGTCCACATTTTGTTGTAACAACCTCCTATTGTAGATATAGATTCTGTTATTTCCTATCATTAAATAGCAATTGTAAAACCTTGGAAACATAATAATACAATTCATCATTTATCATTTTATCTCGCTATAGTATTAGTGCTCTAAAGCTCACAACTCTAATTTTCTTTCGATTTTGTCCTATGTGCCAGGCACACTGCTACTTGAGAAAGTTGCCAGTTCACCATTGCTATTATCAAGATTTTTTTTACTGAGCAAAACTACGTCTAGCTGCTCGAGAGTCTTTGTCGAAGAGTTCAACTCATCTCCGAAGTTATTACCTACTGAGTGGTTTACACAACCACTTAACTTCATCATTAACACCTTACTGAGCCTACTGTTACACTCTTCAAACTCGAGATTTCGAAATGGCACCTAACAATTCGTCTTCCTCTACTACTATTGACACCAACCATTCTACAACATTTGTGATCATCAATCCAGGCTTCTCATCCGAAGCTAAGCTCTCTGGTGCTAACTATCCCTCGTGGAAAGCGATGATGGAGTCTTTGTTCATAGGATATGGTGTCGAAGGGTTCATTGACGGTTCTATTCCTTGTCCAGATGCTACAACTGCCGAATGTAAAGTTTGGATTAGGCAGAACAAGTTCCTGATCTAGGCACTGACGTCATTAGTGTCTCCTTCAGTGGCTACGTTACTCCGTGTAGTGAAAACATCCAAGGAGGGATGGGATCTCCTTGCTAAAACTTTAGCTGGCAAGTCGAGGTCACGACTAACGTCGCTCAAAGAGCGATTACTCACTGTTAACAAAGGTGATTCAACAGTGACAGACTACCTGAAGAAGGTTCGTGAACTTGCCGAAGAGATTGCTGTCATCCCCTCCTCGATTGATGACACCGATCTCGTACTCAACATGCTCAATGGACTATCGTTGGATTTCAAGGAGCTCAGTATCGCCCTACAGGCCAGAGATGCTCCAATTGCCTTTAATGAATTATATGAGAAATTGGTTAATTTTGAATCTTTTTTTAATCACAAATCTCTAACCTCTAAACTACAGGGACCACCGAGTGCATTCGTTACTCATCGTGGACCTCCAGGCCACCAGTCTCAGCAGTCACTCCCTCATCATGGTCATGGACGCTTGACTCCTGGTTATGGCTACCGCTCGAGCAACTCAGGCAATCGCCCAGGCACTGGTGCCGTATCAACTGCAAATTGCTCAAGCCCCGTTGCACATCATCACTTTGACAGTGGCCAAGGCTCTATAACCTGCCAATATTGTGAGAAGCCTGGTCACTCGGCCAAGATGTGCTGGGATTTGCACAGATGTCCTGCTCGGTTCTGTCATGCACCAGCTAGACATTTCACGCGAAGCGGTCCTACGTCTACTAATTCTCTAAAGTGGATACTTGATTTCGGGACTACGCATCATGTGACGGTCCATACTCCGTATATTGGTGATGATGACTTACAAGTTAGTGACGGCTATTCTCTACCAATTGACAATACCGGTAGTTTCCATCTACCTACGGATTCTAAGCCACTTTTGTGTGATAATGTGCTTCACGTACCTATGATTGATAAAAACTTAATTTCTGCAAAACATCTTTGTACTGTTAATAATGTATCTATTAAACTTTTCCCAAACTTCTTTCAGGTGAAGGATCTGTAGACGCGCTCAGTATTGTTTACGGGGGCATGTCACAATGAACTCTATGACTTCAACTCTTCAGTCATCAAACCTCAAGTGTTTCATTCCACAGTCTCAAGTCCTGGGATCCTTCATCATATCCTCAATCATCCATCCAAGAAAAGATTTCAGTTTCTTAAGTCTTAAAATAAAGTTTCGTCTAGGTCTTTTATTGATTCTGTTTATGTTTCATGTTAGTGCGTTAAAAGTCACAAACTACCTTTTTCAAAACAACATTTGATCAGCACTAAACTATTAGGAATTCTATTTTCAAATGTTTAGGGCCCAGCTCCGATTCCTTCCTTTGATGGTTTTAGATACTATGTAATATTTGTTGATCACTTCACCAAATATACTTGGCTCTATCTTCTCAAACAAAAATCTGATGTGTCGATCATTTTCTCAAATTTCAAAACTATCGTTGAAAATTTTTTTAAAACTCCCATCCTTACCCTTTACACAGATAATGGCGGAGAATACCTCAAACTCAATCCATTTCTCCAAACTCATGGTATCTCTCTTTAAACCACTCCACCATATACACCTGAACTAAATGGCACCTCTGAGCATCGTCATTGTCACATTATTGAAACTACCCGTGCACTCCTTCATCAGAGTCAACTCCCTCCTACCTTTTGGTCCCATGTTGTGCTCACCTCTGTCTATCTCATCAATCGCATGCCAACTCCCATTCTATCCATGAAAACTCCTCGTCAACTACTTTTTAGTCAACCTTCTTTAAATAGTCACCTTCACTCCTTTGGTTGTCTATGTTTTCCATGGCTTCGACCTTACATTACACACAAACTTCAAAATTGATCCACTCCATGCATCTTCCTAGGATACTCTCGGAAATTGCCTACATCTGTCTTGATCCTACAACCAACAAACTCTATGTCTCTCGTCATGTCACCTTTGTAGATGATCAGTTCCCTTATTCGTCCCTCACTTCCTCCTCCAAACAGACTGACACCTCACCTTCCTCCACGAGTCTCTCTCATCAACTTTTCCCTGTGGCACGATCTCTAGCTTCAGTACTGATTGCTCATGTTGATACTTTGTCACAACCTAGTACACCTTTATTAAATCCCACTTCCTCACTTTCACCGGTACAAAACTCCACTTCTTCACCTACACCACCTCCACAACCACCCGTTAACTGTCACCCCATAATAACCAGGGTAAAAAATAACATCCGAAAACCAAAAACCTACACTATATCTAAACACCCATTACCTCTCAGTGACAAACCCCACACTATACACTAAGCCCTACAGATACCTCACTGGCGTGACTCAACCTATGCAGAATACAATGCACTCATTAATAATGGTGCATGGACATTAGTTTAGGCAGAAGAAGCATAGAATGTGGTTAACTGCATGTGGCTCCTTAGAGTCAAACGCAATCCAGATGGCTCCGTATTGCTCTACAAATCTAGACTTGTTGCAAAAGTTTCAGTCAATGCCTTGGTATTGACTATAAGGAGATATTCTCACTGATTGCCAAGCATCAGACCATCAAAGTAATTCTCACTCTAGCTCTTGCGAATTCCTGGCATCTTCATCAATTGGATATCAACAATGCCTTTCTTCAAGGCTACTTATCTAAAACAGTTTACATGAAGCAACCACCGGGTTTTGTTGATATTACACAACCAACTCATGTCTGTAAATTACAAAAAGTCATCTATGGTCTCAAACAAGCCCCTCGAACCTAGTACCATGAACTTTGTCGCTTCCTGGTTGAATAGGGTTTTGTCAGCAGCACTTGTGATACTTCCATGTTTATACTTCATTGAGGATTAACGGTCTTATACTTTCTTGTCTATGTTGAGGACCTACTACTAATGAGGAATTCATCCCACGAATTGGATACTTTCATCTCTGTAATCTCCAAATGATTCTCCTTGAAGAACATGGGTACTCCTACCTATTTTCTCAAGATTGAACTCATTTCAAATCATCATGGACTTTTTCTTTTCCAACAACGTTATATTCATGATCTTCTCATAAAGTTTGATATGGCACATTGTAATCCATGCAACACTCTTTTGAGCACTATTGCTGCATTAACCCTACATGATGGTACAACCAATGCTGATGGCTCCAAGTTTCGTAGTATTTTAGGGACCCTCCAATATGTGACTCTCACATGTCCTGACATCAGTTTTGCGGTGAACAAGTTGTCTCAATTCATGCACAAGCCGATTGAATTTCATTTTCAACAACTCAAGTGCATACTACGGTACCTCAAACATACTCATGATTTTGGCATACGATTATATCTTCCTAAGACTTTACGGTTACATGCATTTACTGATGCTAACTGGGGAGGGGATGCTAACACTCGAACTTCCACACTTGGCGATATCATCTTTTTCGGCGTTAATCTTGTATCATGGAGTTCCAAACGTCAGCGCACCATTGCTAGATTAACTACTAAAGCGGAGTATCGTGCTCTCACCTCAACTGCATCGAAAGTTATGTGGCTTCGGAATCTTTTAATAGAACTTCAGGTGCCTCTCTCAAAAACACCACATCTGTTCAGTGACAACCTTAGCGCCATCTATATCTGTTCTAATCCCAAATTTAACTCACAGATGAAACATCTAGATCTAGATTATCATTTTGTCCGGTAACAAGTTCGGTCCAATATTCTCTCAGTTTCTCATATTTCCACTAATGATCAGGTTGCTGATACATTAACTAAAGCCCTCTCCAAATAGAAGTTTGATCAATTTCGAGCTAATACGCATATCGTCTGCCACAACATCATCTTGCGAGGGCATAATAGGATGAACCAACAAACTCTGGCCTGAGTCCACATTCTGTTGTAACAACCTCCTATTTTAGCTATAAGTTTTGTTATTTATTCTGTTGTTACAATCTCTTATTGTAGATATAGATCATGTTATTTCCTATCATTAAATAGCAATTGTAAAACCTTGGGAATGTAATAATACAATTCATCATCTATCATTTTATCTCTCTAATACTAAGGGATAAAACACAAGGGGGTTAAATATATTTTAACCTAAAAATTAAAGGTTACTGAAACTCTATTTCATTAAAACTTTAAAGTTGTTAAAATTAGTGGGGGTAACTGGAAGCCTATCAAACTGTCAAAGGGAGGGCCTGTTATTTCTCATGTGATGTTTGCAGATAATTTAATTTTGATGGGCCAAGCTTCAATTAAATAAAGCAAAACTATGGTTGCCTATTTAGATAAGTTTTGTGCTTTTTCACGTGAAAAGATTAATGTTGCTAAGTTTAGATTTTATGTTTCACCGAACACTGCCAAGACAATAGTAGACAGTATTCAAAGATATACAGGCATTGCTTTATGTTTTGATCTTGGATTGTGTCTTGGTGTTCCCCTTCATATGCAGCATGTTTCTCAATGAACCTATGACCATATTCTAACAAAGATCAAGAAGAAATTGACTGCTTAGAAGGTTGATTAACTCTTGCTTGCTAGTTGAGCCACTCTTATGCAATCTTTCTATAGTACCATGGCTACGTATACTGTGAAAACCATGAGACTTCCCATCGCTGTATCCAAAGAAATTAACTCTCTAAATAGGAAATTTCTTTAGGATTCAACGGCTAACAAACAGAAAGTGTCACTTCTTAAGTACTATATGGTGTGTCGTCCATATAAGGAAGGTGACTTAGGTTTTTTGAAAACTGTAGAAATGAATTTGGCTTTGTTGGATAAAATTGGTTGGAAAATTGAGGCCAATGATAGTAGTTTATGGGCTTGTGTTTTAAAGCCTAAATATTTTCAAGGCTCCACCTTTTTGCAATCGAAAATAAAACTTGTTGCTTCTTATACTTGGAGGAGCATTTACGCTAGTAAGAATATTATCATTCAGGGTTGTTCAAGGTTGGTTAGGTGTGATGATCAAACATCCTTTTGGTTTGATAAATGGCTTGATAAATCCGAATTGGCCTCATTAATTGATCAAAATTCCCTGCCCCCTCTGTAAGATGCGAAAGTCTCTGATTTATTAGTCAACGAAGCAGATTTTCAAGATATTGTACACTCCTTCCCCAAGGAAACCCGAAATCTTTTTTCTCTTTTCATGCATGTTCGTGTAGAAAAGGACAGAACTATTCGGTCTGCTTCTCCCTCTGGTGTGTTCTCGGTGAGTTCAGCTTATAATCTTCTACTTGGGACATCACCAGCGAATTTCAACTGGAATTTAGTGTGGAAGAAGAACTTGCCTCCTCGTATCAAATTTTTCTTGTGGCTGGTAGTTCATAACTGATTGTTGACACGTGAAGCTTGTGTCTGACGTCATATCACTACTATAGCCAATTGTCCAAGATATGATGATCCTTGTGAATCAATTTTATATTTACTTCGAGATTGTCAAAAGTCGCAAGTCATCTGGTCCTCTTGGCTCCAAGGTTGTCGGTTAGATGTTTTCAATTCTTTATCTCTTGTTGATTGCATTGGCGTAATTGTGTTATTTTTTAACCAGACTTTGTCTGGCCCCCCATGCTAGTGATATCATTTGTGTAAGTGTGCAAAATTTTCGCAGATATAGCACGATGCAAAAGGCCTTGGTGATGAAGCAGGATATGCTAATTGCTTGGAGTCCACCACCCACTGGTTACATCAAAATTAATGTGGATGTATTAGCACTCACAAATCTGGGAGACACAGCGATTGGAGGCCTTACAAGGAATGCTGAAGAAAGCTAGTTGTTCGGGTTTGTAAGGAGATTCGATTAGGGGAACATTACAAGAGCTGAATTGTTTGAAATTTATTATGGACTGCTTTTGGCTTAGGATCGAGGCTTCCGAAATGTGTTTATTGAATAAGACTCTCTTTTAGCCGTTAACAAAGTGAATGATGACCTTTGGCCTATAGATCAATTTTATCAAATTATTCGTGCCTGTAAGGAACTGCTTAGCTGACCTTGGCAGTATCGTGTTGTGCATATTTATCGCGAAGCAAATATGTGCACTGATTACTTGGCTACTTGGGCTTATGGAGGCATTTTTTATGTTACTCACCTTGATAATCCCTCTGGACAGCTCCACCATATTCTCCAAGAAGATCTCATGGGTGTTGCTTAGCCTAGGGCCGTCCCTGTTTGCACCTAGCAATCTTTGATTGCTCTCTTGTATCAAAAAAAAGAAAGAAATATTTTTGCCGATTCCTTGAATTAGAGAGTATATAGACAATTTTAGCATTTCTTAAAAAAAAAGGACTACATCAATCAATAATTTTTCTTATAATTGATTTCTATTTGCTTAAATTTTATGAATAAAGCTATGGTGTATATCAACTTACCCATTGTTCATGAAGCTTTCGCAATTGTGTTATATCAAATAAAATAAACATTTATAAAATTTTATATTTCAATATTCAGTCATATAGATGTCATGCATCAGATTTTCATTCTTAAATCTGACGGAATGTATTAAACATATAAATTCTTATTAACCATGATCAATAATTAAAAAGAATTTGTATACCAAAATGAATTCATAATCCAAAATTTTGATGGTTCTATTTGGTATATAAATTATCAAAAAAGATCATTATAAGAATTTAATATACATAACAAAATAGGATATGAGAGGCGACAATGCATAGCAATTGTTTAATGTAGGACGTTTGTCATTCCGTTGGTACACCAAATTAAAGTCACTTAGAACAACTGAATGTTTTATTTTTTTTAAGCGGGCGGTCCCCTCCCCTCTGGCCTCTGCGATGGGCCAAATTAGGCAGCAGATTAACAATTCAATAAGTAGCCACCTACGTGCAGAATGTTTTGGGGCCACTATCGCTTGTTTCAGAAAGAAGAATTTAATTCCCTTTTTGGATAGCCTGATAAATACAAATTGCCTTCCTTCCTATTTTTTATTCATGCAAGTTGAGGTAGTAGGACTGCTAAGTAATAACTTGAGATTGGACTGTGACCCCTCCACTTGACCCCACCCTGTTAAATCTTCGCTCAATATACCAAGCTGCTGCCCACTGGAGTTGATGTTTACATCTTTATAATGAGACAAGAAGGATGATTAAACTTGAATATGGCTTTTTTTAGGACAAAACAACCCAATTAAAGCAAATAAGCCCGCCTGGTTGTGACCCACTACAGATGCAAACCAACTCATGGCCGTATTGGACGGCAGTAATAGGAGGAACTTAAGCTGTATGCCTTACCTTGCTGTGCTGTCGATGGAGGCATGGAAAGTCCATGCACGCACCCCAAGTGAAGATTTAAATAATGACTTGGACGGTTAGATCCAATGTTACGAATACTGTACCGAATTTAGTACAGGATTAGATTTTGATATGGTATTATATCGGTACCAGTCAATACTGGGTATCGTTTCAGGTAATTTTTTAAATTTATAAAATAGTCCCTGAATTTTTTTTAAAATTGCAAAATGGCCTATAGTCATATTTTTGCACAGTTGTACTATATATTTTTAACTCTGACTTTACAAATCATAATAATAAATAATAATCACAATTAATATGAAATAATAATAATTTTTAGATATTTCATATATAAATAATAACCACAATTTTTATGGAAAAAAAGACAATCATCATCTTACAAATATAAAATTAAAAACAATACAAAGTAGTTAAATATTACAATTTCAATTTTCATTATATAATAAATAATAATTACGTAAAAATATCCAATAAAAAAATAATTATTCTTAACTCTCATATTATTACAATTTACAATAAGAGTTCGTGATAAGGAAACAATTAAGTAGAATTGAAACATGAAATAAAAACATATATTATTTAATTTATTATCAATTAAATATATTATATATTTAATTAATTAAAATTAATTATTACTAAAATTATAAATATCTTAATTTAATTTAATTTATAAAATTAATTATTACTAATTATTAATAAATATAATTAAATTTAAAAAAATTTAAAATATATATTTCAAAAAATTGATTTACTAATTAAAAATATATAAAATAAATATTAGTTTATAAATATTAATTTTTAAATTATTTATTTTTAAAAATAAAATATTTGTATTTATACTTTATTAGTAAATATTATATAAAGGATTAAAATAAATTTAAATAAAATAATTTATTTTTAAAATTTATTTAATGTATAATTATTATTACTAATAAAATATTTATTTTATTTTAAAAATAAAAATTAAAAAGCCATAATAAAAGTTTAATTAAATAACAAATTAAAAAAGTTTTGAAAAAAAGGAGGTTTAATATGGCCGCAGGGAGTTTAAATTTTCAAAAATTTTTGAAAATTTTTAAAAATTTAATCCCTATATTTTTCAAAATTTTCGGTACTGATCAGTATTTATTAATCACCGGAATAAGTTGGTACCGGCTGATATTTGTTCCCAGTATATAAGTCTTCAATTTCATACCCGAATTCGACTGATACGGTATGAAAAACAAAAACTTGCTACTACCTACTGGAGAGATGGCAAAAAAGCTAGGGCTCGCCTAAATTGACCTTAAGTTAACGGGCCTAGTCTGGTTTGATTGGATTTTGGGCTAAATTTAGGCTTTTTTAGTAAAATTTTGGAACTTTAGTTCTAGTTTGGACTTAGGTTGTCTAAATCCATGCCCGACCCAAAGTTTAAGATTTATAAGAAACTGATGTGATTTTGAATAAAATAATATATTTATCTATTTTTAATTAAAAAATTAGATTGGGGCTGTGACTTGTGCAAAAATCAGGTCCTCATTAGTGCAAAAATTTATAGATCAAATTTCGGCTCGACCCAATCTATTACCATCCTACCTATTTGGAGATAGGGATGACAACCTGACTCAGGCTTAAGCTTGACTTGATAACTTTTATTGAGACTCATAATAGCTATGCTCGATTGGACCTGAGACAACCTAACTTGGATTGATTTATTTATTTTTAAATTGAAAATAAAAATAGTCTTTTTTTATAAATGTCGGGTCTCAGGCTAAAGCCGGCCTATGCAGCTAGAGCCCTAGGCATATACGAGGCCCATTTTTTGAAAAATTCTTACATGAGCCATGATCAATTCAAGTCTAAATTGTTAACCTCAAGTTAGAACAAGATTGGCCGGGACCTAAATACCATCCCTACTTGGAGACTCTTAGTAGAATTTCCTTTATCCAGTCACGAAAGATTATTTACTGAAAATTTTTGGATAAGCATGAACCTTGAGAATTTATACTTCATTTCCTTTCCAATATTTTCTTATACGTAACGTAATTTGATGGCTTTTGACTAAAGAAACAACCTGAGAAAGATTGATGAGATAGCCAGCTTTGGATATGCTCGTTCTTCATTCATTTCTTAGAAAGAAAGGTATTACCTCTAGAAACAAGCAGCCTGTTTTCTGTTTTTCTGTGTATATTGTCATCTACTTGACGTAATTGGAAAATTATAAGTTGATGTAAGGGAGTATCATATATTAATTTGATTTTTATAATATTATAATTTGTTCATCCAATTAATAATTTTATTAATAAAAGTTCGATCAAATTCGACTTTTCGCCTCATACCTTATCCAAATAATATTGACTATCAAATTTTATATTACAACGATGTCACTTTAATATTTTATTTAAACCAATTTGAGCAGACTAAATCAATCTTTAAAATTTAAATTTGACCTAAAATTTAATTAATTCATAAGATTTTAATACTACATAGAGTTTTCTAAATGTGAAATGTAAAAGGAGCGTGTTCGTGGGGCCTCTTAAGGGGTGGTTGAGTTGGTGGAGTAAGAAGCATGAGGTCAAAACATCTTATGTTCGAATCTCCTTATCTATACTCTTTCGATCGAGTCTGTCGTACAAGACTTGCCTAGTGCAGAATACCTAATTCATATAATTTGCAGACTATTGCATCAATCTAAAAATTTACTCAATGCATATAAAAAAATAACAAATGCGAATTCCTCCGTAAAAAAAAAAGGTGTTCGTGGGTATAGTGTGTAGGTACATAATGTGAAAGGTCCTCTATATTAAAAAATATATGTACAACAATTTATATAATTTTTTAAATAATATTAAATGCAAGTTAGTCATTTTTTAATATTAATACAAAGTTATGAAGTCTCCTTTTCATATTATTTTTTAAATAAAATAATTGTTACTTTTAAGTCAATTAATATATATTTTGGGCAACTTTATTCTACTGCAAGTTGGTAACAGGCAAATCTCACACGCTAACTTTGAGAATTAAAAGTATATTTCATAATCAACTGCTTTTAATAAAATATAAATTTTTACAAATGTTTCGAGGGATGTGACCATAGCAATGTCGTGTGGCCGCGGTAAGGTTTTGAATGATGAAAACCCTTGGGGTACCAATGACAATTTTTATCCGAACTAATCTAGTTCGGTCGGAAATTAACAAATTCGATCGGAACTGACTAAAATTTAAGCTGAATTTAGAATTTTTTTATTTAAATTTTGAACTTCTGACTGAGTTCAGATTTATGCTATCTAACTTCACATGAAGCTTAAAATTTCAAATAAAACAATATCATTTTTAGAATTTAAATTAAAAGATTAGTCAAGCTTGACTCGTACTCATGTTTATATTGTTTGGCTTGACCTGAAGTTCAAAGCTCAAAAATTTTTTAATAAGACAAGTGCGTTTTTAAATTTTAATTAAAAATTTAATCAAATTTGAATTGACCTTCAGGTTACTTAAATCAAGTGTAGGTTTTGATTAGGAGCCTCAAACTCAAGGTTCGAGCTTGAACTAGCCTTACCAAGCTTAGGTTAGGGATAGAGAATGTTAAGATAATTATTAATCTCCTTTAATAGATTCATATATTCTTAATTATCTCAATGTTACAAAGTACAAATAATCTTAGATAAGAATAAATTCAATTTATTATTAATTCCATCAAATAATTTATTTATAATTTATAAATCACTATATATAAGAATAACAAATTAAGCTGAATGAGATTGAATTGATCAAAGCTATTTTTGGTACAATTCAATTTGACTCATTTAATTTACGATTGAATTCATCTCAAAATTTGAATAGATTTAGGTCGATATTAAAATAATATCGTTTAGTTGATTTCACTCAGGTCAATGCGATACGTGGACTTAGACATTTCTTTCTATTTTCCATCTTCATGATTATTCCATATGTATTTTACTCACCATGAATTTCCAAGCAAATACAATTTTGGTCCGATCTACAGTCAATTCTCATGATTCCTTAATTCCACGGGAATTCCTATTTAAGCAAACTCCATTTCTTCTTGTACTTCCCAACACCTTCTTCCTGATCTGTAAAGCTGTACCTCCATAATTAAGAAACAACCTCAGTTTCTTCTTCCTCCTTTCCCCGCAAGTTCCTTCTTGAGAAACCTCTCACTA
>JAOTAY010000004.1:8926473-8937438 GCA_025629805.1 Erythroxylum baracoense
GAACTTTTGTGTCCTTGTCATCCGTCCTCACTTATAAGGACGGCAACCAAACACTACATCAGTTCTGTTGTTTTAGAATAATTATCAATTTCTTTTGTCATTAAAACGAATTCTCTTATTGTAATAAACTGAATTTTTTTCTCCAACATAAATGCAGTTAAAATAGGGAATTCTGATACTAGATATGACCCTATCTACAAGCACTACTAAAGTATTAATTAGATAATATGGTATGTGGATCCAACAATAAATCACCATGGTTCTAACAAGTAGCTTTATTCGGTGTTCAAATATATCTTGTCCACTCCATATGTAACTTTTAACGATACATGTCTTTCCTCGTAAACGAGGAGAATCACGGAAACGTCAAACAAACAATTGCCTAAATGCTTGGAATCCTTATCTTGTCCAAGCAGGATTTACCTTCAAGTTGATTGGTTTGCTGGAGACGTATGTATTCTCTATACTTCATTCCAATGTACGCTGGAGGATTGGATTCTGCCTCTGTCAGGTCTGGTGCTGGACTGACCACCATATCAAGTGGCGGACCAATTCCGACAGCCAGGGACAACCTTGTAGTAGCATTGTTCACTACCGCTCGATGTAGTACACTCTTGTACTTCCCATTACTCAGAATCTATTGCACCATTAGAAAAACTAATTAAGTCTATGAACAACATTTCAGGAAACAAGCAATTACAAATGAAGAGCCACTGGCATAGGAAATCACCTCAAGATGGTCTCCAATGTTAATGACAAACGAATTGGGGATGGGATTCACGTTGATCCACTTATCATTATGAAGCAGTTGGAGACCTCCAATACCATTTTGTGTAAGAAGGGTCAAAAGACCAAAATCGGAATGAGGAGGCATCCCCATGGCACGTTCAGGCTGTGGGCATCGAGGGTAGAGATTAGCAACTAGGATATGAAAACTGTTTTCCATATTCAAGGCCTTCTCTATGTAACAAGCTTCCAACCCCAAGCTCTCAGTTATGCCTCTAAGTAATTCCTTCCCCATTTCTCTTATTCTCTTGCTATACTCTAATAAAAGCTCTCTGCACGAGAAGAAATTGTCTGTAAACCTCTTTTTTTATTATTTAAATAACAAACTAAAGTTTCGTGCATGATTGAACCATTTACGTGTATATACCTCCATGACATTATAAGAAGTTACAAGGAAGACAATCTGCTCTAACTAAAAATAATTGGGACAATGACCAGATTTCAACACTGAAGGGCAATTATGGCTCGAAAACCACAGCTTAAACATTTAGACTGTAAACGATGCACGTAAAACTAGTTACTGAGACTCAAGTAACATGTTAAATAATACAAGAGGATTAGATATCGGAAACAAATCGATTGGATGGGTTACTGCTGAGTGCTGAGGCTGTGGGTGGATTTGATGTGACAACGTGTCAAGCAAATGTGACTTAGTGGATGCAGACGAGAGCAAATAATTGAAGACTGAGAAGTGGGTAGCTTTATTAGGAATTGGTCAGAAGACGATCCAAGCAATTCTTGTGGTCAATTTTGATTATGCAGAACTGATATAAAATTTGAGCCGAAGTCTACAAAAGCTTTGTCGACTTTGTACTACATAGCCTGTAAGTCTACGCATTATTAGCGTACTGGACCGACAATTTGTGGGCACGGATCACTTATGCCTTATAGCCTGTTTCAATACTATATATCCCATTCATTTTTATCCGTATATTTATGTATATGTTTTATATAGATGTGTGGATAAAAATTAGCAGACTAACCCAGGTTAATAATAACAAAAAATCTGTTACCATTTTATGTACAATGAGATTCTCCGTACCTATTATATTATATTTATTTTATTTCACATAATTTCATTCATACATTTTTTAAGTCCTATATAAATTTCATATATTTATATAAATGAGATTGAGAGTAGATACATCACATCGTAACGATCTGAATTCTATGTTGATAGATTGTACTAGGCCGGCTGAAGGCGACACGATTGCCGAGCACCCATTTCAGTATAACATTTAACTTTTCATTGACCATTCTTCATAAATAATTTAATTAGGTCAATTCTCACCTTACCAAATCAATCACATCTCAAACTAAATTGTAAGTATAACAAGCCAAGGATCCTTTCTCCACGAGAAAAAGCATACTGAATTCACAGTCTAATTTTAAGATCAATCCCCGACGGGATATATGTTTGTTCAATCTCACTCCAAACAAATAGAACACTGTTAGGCTTTTCAGAAAGGTTTTGTTGGTATTGTTCAATTGGACATCTTCTGAACTGAGAACTGGTAAAGAAAAAACAGTATATATATATAACAAAAATTCGCATTCTAACACAGCGAAGTTTTAACTGGTGATACTTTGTGTGTATAGGTTTACGATTTGTCAATTAAAACAAATCAAGTTTCTAATGCCCAATCAAACTTTTGTACAACCGTATTTTTAGGATTAGTTATAAACATTATCATGCATAATATCTCCCCTATCATATTACTTTCATATAGGTATTCTAGATGCTCAATATACTTTAATTTTACAACAGCTACAAAAACAAATGCTTATATTAGTCAAATTCCTACGTTTAATTTCTGCTAATGTTTTGTCTGTTTATCAATTTTTTTTAACATGAATATCTTAATAATTGGAGTTAGACATGTGATCTAGGTCATTATTATTCAACTTCCCCTGGTTCCTATATATTTTTGGAATGTTTTGCTTAGTCCCCGCAAACAGATCAAATGTATAAAACATTTTGCAATTAGGTATATATTGATTTTCCGTGTAATGGGTAAGTAACGTATAAGATTATTAAAATTCATTACCAGGTACACGAAGGTTTCGCTCAAATGTACAGATGCATAAAAGAACAAAAGCAAAAACTGTATGAAGATTGGAAATTTATAACTGATGAATCGATTTAAAGTCAAGTTTAGTTACCTGAACCCAGCAGGCTTGTCGACTGAGTGAAATTCAGGATGTACAAAAAGTTTTAGATAATCCCGCCAATAGAATACCTTCTCCACTGAAGTATTGAAGCTGGTTCCACTCCTGATTGGATCCATCAAATCCTTTCCTTCATACTCTCTCTTCTCCTCCTCCGTTAGATCAAAAAACATCTCACAACTGCTGATCATGGCTTTCACGAGGCTCTCTGGTATACCGTGATTGATCACCTAATAAGAACAACAAGATCTTTATTTGTTCCTTGATCAATAAGCGTGCATGTATTTTCACGCAGTGGTGATGTTTATAATTAATTAATAACCGTATGTAAGAAAGGAGAGAACAAGCTCACGTATGTATACAGATATTCTAGGTACCATGAAGAAGCCATACTCCTGGCAAGCTTTGCCAAGTTGGTTGATGACCTTTTTATGTTCATCAGGATTACCAGAGAGCAAAGAGAAGTCAACGACAGGGAGTGACTCTTCTGGGTCTGAAAGGGGGCTTTCGTGGTCAGGATTCTTTGTGAAGGTGTAAGTGGGAGGGATAGAATTTAGCCCAGGCTTATCAGCCAAGGTCTTGACGCATCCAAATTTTGCGAGAGGCTGAATGCATGGTTGTGATGGCTGGGAAACCGATTCAACTTTTGATGACATTACTTCGCTCATCACTGTCTTCTCCGCCTCTCCGTTTCTGTATGTCTTGTACATCTGAAGTAGAATATTTATACTAGTGCGTAGCAAATGAGTTTTTGAAACGGGTTAAACGATAAAGATTATGTTATATTGAACGATTATAACGTTTAATTTCGGTGGAGCTTTAGGCCGTATTATGCATATCATGAGTGCTATCCGAATCCCATAATGCGGCAATAGGGGTTTGCCTCGTTGAACACGTTTTTGATGGTTTTTATAATATTTTTAAAGTGAAAATTTAAAATATTTAAAACATGTCATAATTTGAACTCGGTACTAAAATCGATATTTCGGTACCGTTTTTCGGCCGGTACGGTACCAAATTCAAAATATTGGTTAAGAGTTGCTGCTACCTTATAAATATTTATGTTGTATGACTTTTTAGATTATTGAATCATATTATAAATTATTTTTCTCTTTTTTAAATGATTTCTTTTTAGATGCAATTTAGTTAATTTGATGTTAAATATTTGATTCAAACTAATTAACTTAGGTACGTTGAATAATTTTGTATAAAATACTAAAATTTTATTTTAAGTTAAATGCAAATAATTCAACATAACATCAAACACACTAAGTCTTATTTTAGATCCGCACGAAATGACAAAGTCATATACATTATGTAAATCTTAATTATGGTGTTATAAACATATAAAAACTACCTTTATATTATAAATATAATAACAAACATTTATTCTTTTCTTTTTAAGAATTAATAGGTTTTTATATTAAATGCGCACACACATACACACACAAGCGCATGTACATGTACATGTATATATATATATATATATATATATATATATTCCGTAGCTACACTATTTGACTGATACATATGACTTATAGCAAGTTATATGCTATATATATAATTCCATAGCTACACTATTTGACTGATACATATGACTTATAGCAAGTTATAGGCTTAAAAAGAACTACTAGTAAAACTTATCAACTTATTGAAGGAGAATAAGAGGTAATGTTTAATTTTGAACTACATGAAAGAAAACAAAATCATAGGAACTAGTAAATTTCTGTTGAAAAATGTGGTTGTTATCAAATGCTGAACACTAATTGAAGAAAAGAATATTCTTTTATATTTTAGTTTTCTCAATAAATACTATTTTAATGCTATTTAAACAACTAAATAATATTTAATTATATTATCTTTTAATTTCTTTAGACAAAGTGGAACGAATTGTACAGATACACTTTAATGGTATTGACTTTGATGAAAATAACAGGCTCGGACTTGTGGTTGCAATTTCGTTCTCACTTAGAGCATGGAAAACATTTCAATAATAACTTTTGTGGGAACCTGCATAATAAACATGTTGCATAAAGTGCGACAAGCAACCGTACATGTATCTCTAAAAATTATAATGATAAATAATAATTATAATTAATATGAAATAATAATAATTTTTAGATATCTTATATATAAATAATAACTACAATTTTTATAAAAGGATAATCATAATCATATAAATATTAAATTAAAAATAATACACAATATTTAAAATATCACAATTTTAATTTTTATTATATAATAAATAATAATTATATCAAAACATTCCAGAGAAAGAATAATAAATATTTTTAACTCTTAAATTATTACAATTTACAGCAAGAGTTCGTGATAAGGAAACAACTGAGTAGAATTGAAATATGAAACAAAAACATATATTATTTAATTTACTATCAATTAAATATATTATATATTTCATTAATTAAAATTAATTATTACTAAAATTATAAATATCCTAAGTTAATTTATAAAATTAATTTAATAATTATTAATAAATATAATTAAATTTAAAATATTTTTAAAATATATAAATTTCAAATAAAATTTGATTTAATAATTAAAAATATATAGAATAAATATTAGTTTATAAATAATAAATTTTAAATTATTTATGTTAAAAAATAAAATATTTTTATTAATACTTTATTAATAAATATTGTATGAAAGATTTAAATCAATTTAAATAAAATAATTTAATTTTAAGTTTAATTTAATATATAATTATTGTTAGTAATAAAATATTTATTTTATTTTAAAATTTACAACTAAAAAATCACAATAAAAGTTTAACTAAATAATTAATTATAAAAACTTTGAAAAAAGAGAGGGAGGGAGAGAGGAGGGAGAGTTTTTTTTTAATTTGAAAATTTTACAAAAATGTCTCTATAGATTTTAAAATTTTCGGTACCGGCCTGTATACGGTTGATACCAGACGAAGCAGACCGGTACTAACCGCTATTTACCCACGGTACCAAAGACGTCGGTATCGTTCTTTTTTCTGGCTGATACCAGTTAATACAGAACGGTACCCACATCCATAGTTAGACCAATCAACTCTTTTTTAAATGCGAAATTGCCATTCCTATAATTGACGTGTATATTCATATTAAATTTTTCCATAAATATATTTAATAAATCTCTCACTTTACTACCATAAATCATCCACTTGAACTAGTTTTTCCTTATTTCAATGCCAAAAATGAAATTTCTGATTTAATTTGCCTCTTCTGATGCGCCCAAACAAAGCAAGTCGTGTGCCATAAGTATGTTATGTAACCTTCCTCATCTCCCACAAGGGGTAATAGCTACTTAAGCTTCATTTTGGCTGCTGACAATAAATTAAAGATAGGGCTTTTGTTATCCTCTAGAGTTAGATTAATCATCAGTGAATCGACCTTTGACCGATCGAACATTGTTCATTATGTTCCAGTGAATTAAATCCAATCAGTCAAATCTGAGAAAGTAATCGTGATTACATTCACGAAATGTTCTTACGGGAAAGTAATTACCCGACTGGAGAAAGCGTACTAAATTCGAAGCTATATATAATATATATAACAAGAAACCATCATAACATGAGGTCTACACTGCCAATGGCGTCTACTTTACTTCTCTTTGCCATTTTCAGTTCGTTCCAGGCAAAGATGGGGTCAGTAGATACATTGAAGAAAGTACGTAAAAACAGCTTGAGTTAAAGAAAGCAATTTCCTATAACAGAAAATCAAATTTTATACTTGGGAAGGTTATTAGCTGTTACTTGTTAGTGATAAAATTGGGGGCAGATCATCTGTAACCCTTATTCTGTGCCCTCTGTCCCCTTAATTGGATGGTTGAGATCAAATAGTTACTGGATAGGTACAGAATAAGGGGTACAGAAGATCTGCACCTATAAAATTATAGTACTCCACTAGAATTATTGTCTCCCTTTGCTATTGATTAAATTAACAATTCCAAGAAATTTTTAAGAAACTAATTACTCAATTTTAATAAATTTTCAATGAAAAAAATTATAAAATAATGAAATATGAAGTGACTCAAAAAGTTGTGGATTGATTTTGAGGCTAATTTAAAATAAAAAAATTATATATAAGCCCATTCTAATTATGAATTAGTTATATTTAATTTAAGTTATTTAATTTATGTTCTCTTCATTTAGATAGTTAACACCAGAGATATTACGTTTGAAAGTACCATTTCATACATCCTTGAGACAATGCCGTAACTTTGGTTTTATTTGACTAATCGATCGTGATCTTTTATACGGATTGATAACATACCCCTAAATAAGAAACTTACATATAATAATGTTATGATTTCACGTTCAAGTGTCATTAGTAACTTTTAGTATATAGTGTATTTAGGTTTGATTTAAACATTTTAATTACTAGATGTTATCTTCTTTTCTAATAAAAAGTTTCCATTAGGTTTTGAAAGAAAAATAAATAATTGCTAATTCCATTAGATCTAGAAGAAATAATTGGAAGATGATGGATGATGATTAAGTAGAAGCCCTAATCGTAAACGACTCGTAGTTTCCATAACAATGTTTTTCTTCTCACTTTCGCGTTTTAACCGTCACGCTCGTTTCTTCACACTACCAAATTTAGCTCAATGTTTAAGCTAAGCTTTGTTTAATTGGAGCCTCAAGCTGCCTCGAGCCGGGCGCCCAACATGTATGTACTAACTTACAAGATTCAATGATAATTCTCATAAAAATGTTATTTTCATTAATTAAATGTTTGATAAGTATGAATAATCATGATCATTAGATATTAAAATTCACTATCATCGGCAATACTCAATTAAAATCCTGTTGAGTCTGTGAGATTTGGGAAGATATTAAAATCTGACAGTAATCTATTCAATTACATTGCAACTAATTTAAAAGAATATGAGCACGTTCAAACATAACAGGTTAGGTTTTAGATGCCTAGAAGTGAGTTTCAATTTTTAGCATGCTTGGCAATTGAGTATATTAGCCAAGTTGCATATATACTGCTTAGATGTCACTCATCTTCAGCAATGCAAGTAGAAGTGACAAACTTAGTCTTTATCCTTTAGTTGTCTGAGGGTCAAAGATGCAAGGTAAATACTACAAATGTCTACAAACAGTAAATAGCCCATATTATAAAAATGGAGTGACAAATCATTAAGGTCTCAGAAGCCTAAAATTATAGGATCTGGCCATGATGTTAGCCACTGCAGAGGTTTGTCCAATAGTCCATGGCCAAATGTCCAAAGAAAAATTGCTGAAATGGGAATTAAAATGTTGTTATAAACTTGATAGCTCGCTCTGTATATATATGTTAGAATACAAGAAAGGAAAGGATTGACCGTCTTAATGACAGGATCAATCCTTTCCCCAAATCATGCTTAATCAGTCCTAGAATAGTGCCTAGTCTATCTATAAGATATAAGAATGTATGTTTGAATCAATACACTGAAATAACATAAATAGCCTATTCCTATTGTTCTAAAAATATACGCATAATATAACACATCATGGAAAGACCTTCCTATCCTATAAGCTCTTCTGTTGGTTGGCCTCCACATAATTCTCAACTAGCAAAAGAGCTTCTTATTGTGAGAAATGGCATTTCGTGATCGTCGCTTGGCTCTTGTTCTTGGTGTTCTCGGTACCCTCAACTCTCTCATGAGTCATGATTCAACTAAACTAACTAGCTAGACTTGAGTGCTTCCGTTTTTTCAGTTAATGCTAACATGAGTACTAAAATATTACAGGCAACGTGGTTTCCTTGTTTGTGTATATAGCCCTAGTGTAAGTCTCTCACTTTTCTTGATAGCACTACACTTCTATGGCCACTTTCGTAGTTTTTGTGTGTTTTCACTACACAATTTTGACTTTTACTAGGTCAACTTTCTACAGAATTTTCAGAAAGAAATCAATTGAAGGATTCCAATCTATACCATATTCTGTTGCACTGTTTAGTGCCATGTTATTGCTCTATTATGCGTCACTCAAGAACGACGCCTATATGCTTATTACTATCAATTACATTGGTTGTGCCATTGAATCCTCATACTTGATCTTCTACATGATATATGCAACAAAGAGCTCTAAGGTATGCACTTTGTGAACATAAAACTCATGTCCTTAATCTTCAGTGATGACCTATGTAGCACGATCACGGCAAAATAGAGCCGTGTCCGTGTGTTGGACACGTGTCCGTGTCGGACACCACCTGACACGCGGCCGACACATGTCTGACACATGTCCTTATGTGTCGGAATTAAAAAATAATTTTTATCGGCTCAGACACAGCTTAAATACATCTGGACACAGCTTGGACACGACTGGATTCAAAATCTCGACCGTTTACCATCCGAGCAAATTATTTTTAATCCTAACCTTTGACTATTTATTTCTTTGTCTACTTTTGAATAGGATATTGTAGACAAATTGTTTAATGGAATATACGCTCTATGTTTTTTTAGAAGGGGCTTATAAAGTACCAAATATGTATGAACTATCAAGACGTTAGAAGTCTTAAAACACATCAATCATTATATATAATATTATGAATTCTGATTTTTTTTCTTAATTATATATATATATATATATTGTCGTGTCCGTGTCCACCAAATTTTAGAAGTTGGTGTGTCCCCGTGTCCGTGTCCGTGTCGTGTTGCGTGTCCGTGTCCGTATCCGTGCTTCTTAGGTGATGACCATTTGAGGCTTGAACAATTGTTTGACATGTGAAGGTTTTCACCTTGAAGCTGCTTATCTTGTTTAATGTTGGAGCATATGGGTTAATTGTTTTGTTGACAACCCTGTTGGCACATGGCTCCTTGAGAACGAACATTGTTGGATGGATCTGTGTTGTCTTCTCTGTCTGTGTATTTGCGGCTCCTTTGAGTATCATTGTATGTCAAAATTTTGTTTCTTTGATTTGCAAACGTTGAATTGCTTAATTGACTGCTAGCTATCAGCTTAAACTGCTTCTGTGCAAATGATTGATCATGCCTTGTTTAATATCAGAGGCTAGTCATAAGAACAAAAAGTGTATAGTACATGCCATTCTCATTGTCATTCTTGCTCACAATATGTGCTATATGTTGGCTAGTATATGGGCTTGAGCGAGAAGATTACTATATTGTTGTAAGTAGATCATCACCAGACCACCTTCAATGGCTTGAACAGTTTCCCATTCATCAAGTTCTATTACATTATTGCTTATCAAATGCTTGTCTGTTTTTGCTTGTCCAGACGCCAAATATATTAGGTTTCATATTTGGGTTGATCCAGATAGTACTCTACTTCATATACAAGGATAGAAAAAGTCAGATCTTACCTAAAATTCAATCACAAGAAATAGCAGATGCAGCCCAACCGTGCAAAGACGGGGGGAGAACACAGCAATCAAATTTCAAGACGAATCAATCTCAAAAAACAGGAACCAGTATTGTTGGAGAGGTTTGTTATAAGCTTCCACAGTCAAACCAAATCACTGCAAATCAGGAGTTAAATGAGGAGAGAATATTTCCACAATTAAATGTGATTATTGTACGATTATTACCATAGTTAGAGGAGATGTAATACTATAAGCGTAGTGACTGTAAACAATGATGAGATCAATAAAAAAATGGAAATGATTTCCAGCCTTTTCAGACTATTACCATCGTAAGATGGTATCAGAGCCGAGTTATGGTCTTGGACCTAGTGTTCAATTGCTCATCATCTACCATATTTGAAGCTACACACCGTTTTCTTTCCAAACCACCTCCTTCGAAACCTGCAAACAAGAAACAATGTCAGAGGGCTCTTCCAATAATCAAACCAATCAAAACAATCAAACAGGTCCTACAAACCAAACAGCTCTTGATGACATAACTGCTGGAACCCCACCTGGACGAGTCACGGGCCCGACGTCCTACGTGACATCTGGACGCGTGTCCCACGAGGGAGGAATTTCCCACCAGGTCAAACTTAAACAAAACAAATTCATTTAACCTACCTCCGAACAAAATCCGAGGTAGATCATAAGAAAA
>JAOTAY010000004.1:8944092-8961349 GCA_025629805.1 Erythroxylum baracoense
TGTTTTGGTGACTCGAACTCAAGACCTCCTTAGTCTTTAAGTGAGGAGTTAACCAACTAGGCTACTCCTTCTTGTCTCCAATTAGACATACATCATGGAATTAATATCTAATTTATTTTGAGTCTAATTATATTAGTTCTCCACCATTAGCTATTGATTCAATTAATGACATTTATAAACTATTTACAAAACGTCATTCCACCTCAACCAAGGATTTTTCGAATCAATACTAATCAAGAACATCTGAACATTCTCCCTGATTATTTTAGGGTGATGAATCATATCTTGATCACTTAACTACCTTTATATAGTTCATGTTATATCCAATGACTACCGTTTGAACTACCTATGATTCAAATAAGTCACGAGTAGTATAAAAACATATCAATCCATATACAAGATAACTTTGGAGACATTAAGTCAAATGATCACTTATACATTCATCATATTGAGAATTTTCATAGACATATAAGTAATGTTTCAAATGGATTCTCATATGGGATCAGTTCAGTGAACTTGTTCTCTGATAAGCAAACTCATATTTATTTAAGTATCTCTATATTTTAGTCTATGAAATCAACTACTTCCTTCATAAGGAAAAACATAATATATGCTAGTCCTTTTATATTCTATTAATATCCAGTCTTAATAAAAAATGACTATAAATAATTTAGAGATAATACATAAGTACAATATAAATCTTATAATTATAATCTCATCATAATTTTATTTTTAATGTATAATTATCCCATAAATTTTATCACATACATCTAAATATGTACAAGATAAAAAATATCTTTAAATATTTTGTCATTAAACTAGAACTAAACTGATTGAATGTAAGGTATAAACCAACACATAGATTCAGATATGTATGAATAATAAGATGTGCCAATGTAAAAAATGTAGAAGCTAACCGAGAAATGAAGAATATCTTGCTCTTTTGACAATTCTTTAAAGTCACAAGATCAAAGCCATATAAAGCATATCAACAATCACTATCAAGTAAGGCAATAGTGAAAGCCTCATATTTGATATTTCTTAGTTATTTATTGGATCGTCTTTCCATCTATTTTAAACATCACAAATCAATATATAAAACAAGGCATTTTGTTGACTCATTTTATATATTGATTTATATCTTATGATAAAATTTTTAGAATTTATTATGTAAATAAGACGTGTTGATTTATATATTTTTTTTTAAATTTTGAATTATTTGAATAATGATATTCAAATCTTAATTCAATAAAAGAATTTATATTATTTTAATTTAGATTAAGTTCAAATCTTGGTAACTTCAATTTGAGTTTAGTCAGTTTAAAATGAGTCAAACTCTTTATCCTTCTTACTACGGATATTGTGTTTTTTCCTTACAAAATAATTTCTTCTTAGATTACAAAAAATAATTTTCTTCAAAACTTTGATTGACGTAATTTTCCCACTATATTCTATTCTCTTAGGCCCGTGTGTTTTTATTTATTTTTTTTATTTTTGATTTTTATTTTCAAATTAAAAAAAAAACTATTTGTTTGAGTTTTTAGTTTTTATTTTTAGTTTCAGTTTCTTCCTACTTTTAAAATTTATAAAAATCATAAAAAGTAATTTTTTTTTTCTCATAATTTGATTTACTATCAACAAAATATATATTAATTATTTAATTTGTTAATTATTAATAAAATTATTAATAATTTAATATTATATTTAATTTAATTTAAATAAAATTATGAATAATTTTATTTTTATTTAATTTATAATTTAATTAATCTAATAATCATTAATTAATATTATTAAATTTATTTATAAAATAATACTTATTTTAATAAGATAAAATATTTTTATTGATTATTATTAATAAGTATTGTATAAGAGATTAAATCAAATTTAAATAATTAAAAATAATTTATTTAAATTTTATATAACATGTACTTATCACAAATAATCAAAATATAATTATATTCAAATTAGCAATCAAATATATTTTTATTTTTATTTGAAAGGAAGAATAAAATTTAAAAAAAACGACTGCAATAGAAAAAAACACGTATTGCTCTTCACGGCCTCAAATAACTAAACTAATAAATCTTGTGTCAAAATTGCTCATCACCTTCACTCAATATCTAATACAACGACGCCACAAAGAATAAAGCAGGACGTTGGTGGCTACTTGGCAAATCTTCATTGCTGAAAAGCGTGGTTTCTGTACGGAACTCTACACTACCAGCGATCTGTTCTTTCTTCTCAGTTAAATACCACCCAAGTAGGGTTTCTCAATTTCCCTAATTTGCCGACTTATTGCTTGAATATTTCAAACTCTTGGACGATGAAAAATCGGAGGCCAAAAGAAGAAGAAGAGAGAAAGGGGAAATTTGAGGGCTCAAAATCAATGAACGTGAAGAAGAAGAAGAAGAAGAACATGATGAGATTGGGTGGATCGGGTCTATCACTTGAAGCTTTCGCTAATGCCAAATCCAAGAACAACAACTATAATCCTGCTCTTATAAGTACTGACATCTTCAATCTTTTACAGTTCTTTTAGAGTGGATTTTCAGTGGGAAATTGAATTTTTTCACCGTGCACGAAGTTTTAATTAGGTGGTCAGGGCGCTAGTTACCTTTCATGAGCCCATAGCGTCATTTCAACTTTCGATTTTAGCCACTCCTAGTTATGGTTTTCGTTATTTACCATATATATGTATTGAACATTTTAGGTAAAGTTGCATGCTTTTGAAACCCAGCTTCTTCCTCAGCTGGACTTCTAAGCTGGATGAGTGATTGTAAACGTGTTATATATTGGCTATGTTGGGGCATTCCTCCATCTTTATGCAACATGGTTTTTCTTTGTTGGTTGTCATTTAGTTACCTTAACATTGTTGTTATAAGTTTGAGGAAGAAAACACTTGATGTGCTTTTATAATTCTGTGTAGAAATTCTCAATATACGGGATCTTCTAGCTCATATATATATATATAGTACGCACAATGTCTAATTTGATGTGAAAAAGTGGTGTATTGGGTACTCCAAGAGGCATATTCAGAGATGGGAATGTGATATGCTAAGACTTGTTGATGTAGAACTAGAGTAGCAGCTTCAACCAGGATTTTTGTGTGTGCTATAGGTGTGTTGCTCCTTTTTAGCAGTCATGGACACAATTGTAGGGTCTGATTTTGTAAGGATAGAATGATGAGGATTCAAGAATGTTTTTGGACAACCAAAGATGAAAAGAATGCAAGTTTCTAATATCCAAATTTTGGCTTTTGTTACATCTAATACCTTACTAATACCCTTATTTTTCTGTATTTGTCATCAGAAAAGCAGAGGGAGTTCTATAAGAATGCTAAATATGTGAGCAAGTTTAAGAAGCAATTAAAACAGCAAAGCTATCTGAGTGATGCCATTTCAGCTGCAATGCCCCCAGAGGTAAGAAGTTTCTTGTCTTGTGAGATTTGTTGAGATTCATTCTGGAGTTTACTTCTTTTACTTCTGCAACACTTCAATTTCATTGTCAAAATTGGTTTTTGTCTTATTACATTGCCCATTTGTTTGTGATTATATAGCGACAGGGTTAAGTTTCCCATTCAAACCCTTCTTTCCATTGCTTATTTGTGTTTCATGTTCAATTTATCCGTTTGTTGTCACATTTGATACTGTTTTAGAAGGCACCAATGGGACTTGGAGTTTCTTAATTTAAATTCAATCATTAGCTCCTGTCTCAAATGATCTGGAGGTTTGCATGTGACCCGTCGATTCCTCTTATGGTTATTGCAGGATGAAAATCAAACTGGAGAAACTAGTGAGATGGTTAAAAGGAGCAAGACAAATAAGAAGCCACACTGTCTGAGAGAACTATATGAGAAGCAGCGTGAGGAGCAACAAAAAGCAAGGATTGAGAAGGAGGCAATTTTGAAAGCTAAGAGGGAAGAGAGGGAAAATGCTGAAGTTCAAAGAAAGGAATCTAGGGAGAAGATGTTGAAGAAGACTCGGCATGGTCAGCCTGTTATGAAATACAGAATTGAGCATCTTTTACGGAATATTCAAAGTTTAAAGTGAATTTCACTTAACATATTCTTAACCTGTAACAATTTTCTCTTGCACTTAATCACAGTTAGACGTTTGCATTCTTGAGCCTAGTCATTATCATACCAGCCTTGCTGAGTTACAAGTTTTAAGTGTCAAAAATGATTTTGTTTAATACTACCGGTCTGTGCGAGTTTCACATCTGTGATTGGTTGAGTGATCTATAGATTCTTGTGCTCACATGTTATACTAGACTTTGCTATTACCTGAAGTTCAAAGTATAGAGGTAGGTCTCACGTCTTATGAACAGAATGATTTAATTATTTTGAATTTGTTAGGGTAAAATCTCGTTTCATGTTATGTATAAGTACGCAAGGCTGTTAAGCACACTGTAAAAAGCCGTCGCTTGAAAATTGAATGACTGGCAGTGTATATATTAAGACATTAGATTAGAACTTAGAAGGCATAGATGATGGATCATGACGTAGAAACGTGAAATTTGGAAAGGGGAAGCGAATTGCGTGGGGATTTGCTGGGATCACCAAGAGTCTTCCCACCATTGCTGACACAATCTTAAGTACTGCTGCCATGGAG
The DNA here is from genome assembly GCA_025629805.1 of Erythroxylum baracoense. Lineage (NCBI taxonomy): Eukaryota > Viridiplantae > Streptophyta > Magnoliopsida > Malpighiales > Erythroxylaceae > Erythroxylum > Erythroxylum baracoense. The sequence goes on from JAOTAY010000004.1 coordinate 8,948,703, forward strand.
GTGAGGTCGAGTAGATGCGGTTAAGAGGGCAATAGCAATATAATTGACCATAGCCATGAGAAAATTCGTAAAATCCATCCAATTTAAAGCTTATGGCTTTCTCCATATCTGCTGCGTTAACCCAAGAGGAAACGAATACATTGACTTTCCGCCTCGCCAATCGACTGATCGAGTCTATGTTGGCTGATGGATACAAAAAATTCAGCCTTAGTCCATATGTTTTGTAGGTTTAACTCCGCACTAGGCCTCCTTAGCATGCTCATTTCTCTTTTGCATATTTTCCCTTTTCCCTATATCTTTAGTCTACACGATATGGAGCATAGAACATTCAAGTTATGGCCATGATGAACTCCATCACCCAGTTGAGGCTTTATAGTATTGAACCAATGGGATATAAAAGAAATGATTGACATCGATTATTCATGTAGAGTAGTGCCACAATCATTGACTCCCTAGTCAAAATGCACCTGGGTTTGCCTTATCTAATTGACGGTGGATGTGGGCCATTAGCCTTATACCGTGGCAAGACATATAACTGTTTATACAATAGAACAGTATCAATGTGTGACTGTTGCCCCATGATGAGGTGAAACAGCAAAATTTACAGAGATGAAATCAGCAGCAATCATAGTAACAGATGATGATGGATCATAAATACATCAAACGTGCGGCCATTATGAACATTATTTGATTTTAGCCCACTTGTAGCAGAGATAGACATACACACACGTAAATATAAATATTCACCTAACCATTTTTTTAATCTTTCTTTTCTATTCTTCTAGGTTAGACTATCTATGACACATTATTGTCTATTCATTTGTCCACACACATAACCTTGTCTTTTATTAACATTTGCTCATCTTAGTGGAGTATTTGAGCAACCTTTAGATTTGAATTTCAATGGCTACGTCAATGTGCAGAGAAACTGGTAGCTAGCTGTTTGCTGGGACGTTGGAAGTCAGGTGGGTGGTGTGGGATCTGGGAAAGAGAGCCTGAGGAGGAGCAAAAAGTTGTGGACATTAACCAATGTCACCGAATCTATCACTTCACTCGAAAGTCGATGCTCGCAAATTTAACAGAGGCAAATTGACAGCCCAGAGGGAAGAACTCCTTTTCTTAGCTTTTCGTTATTGTTCCACCCTCAGGAAGCTTTTCCCGGCTCCCTCCAACGCGCAAATTACCGTACCGCTAATATTGGTTTCAGGTCGTTTTGTCCTTTGGTTACTCAATCTCACAAATGATTTGCCAAAATGAATATTGCTTGACATGTGTTTCTGCGTTTTAAATTAGGAATTAAGGTGACAGTTGTAAATGTTATACGTTCACCAGTGATTAATTTCGTAATATTGTGACAGAGCGTTCCATCTGTGGGCACAGAAACTCTATCTTAGAAGCAAAACATATTTTTGAACCATCACAAGTTGGTTTCTCCATGATCGGAAAACCAGAATATTGTCAATGGTTCATCAGGAAAATGCTTGATGACTTTAGGTTTTTTAAATGGATAATAAAGTGAATTCCAAATGATTACTCATAAAAAGTAATGACCCGCTGAGAGTATAGATGGTGGTCTCCTCAAGTTGAAAGACATGCTAGAATAAAAACGCTAAACCAAGGATAAAGCAAATTCCAACACAATTTTGTGAATGAATTTAAGACTTTATTTCTTACAAAACAACAATTTCACCAAAATAATTGTCCTAAGGACGTCCAATAAAGTTAAGAAAGAACAGCACATCTGGAAATAGTATACACCGAGTACCCCCCAGCAAATAACAACTCTGCTTGATACAAAAGTTTTCATGTTTTTTATTAAGCACTAAATGTAACCTATAGCTTAGCCCAGAGTTAAATAGATGGCAAAAGAGCTCTCAAGCCTCGGTACACCCTCCAAACTTCAGCCCAATTGGGGCTGCCATTCAGCCAAGGAGACGATAAATTGGCGAGAGCATATAGAAAATGTACCTTTTGTATCCATCTATCACATGCGGGTGATAAGTAATGACAGACTGAATCAAGTTTGTTGGCAGTCAATGAATGCAAAGGACCTCTCAAGATATACTGAAGGCAGCATCTTCATCCATCGTCCAAACAAAACCAGGCATGTCAATCCTAGGCCCAGCAACTGTCCTATAAATGTAAATCTTCTCAACATGGTAGCTGTCTGGCCTCGAATCTGGAGGTCCCCTCTCCTCAATAACTTCAACGTTGAGCTTGGGCATCTTCTGTCCCAACAGTTTACATGCTCCAAAACTCACCGAACAAGAAGACATCCAAAGGGATCGCATTGTCTCCAGCTTTGTAGCATTGGCCAAGAGAGCCTTGTCCCCAAAGGGACAATCCCTAATCTCTAGCTTGCGAAGATTTTCACAACCAGACATCACATGATGGAGCCCTAGATCACTTTCACCAGCAAATGCCACAGACAGCATCTCTAGTTTTTTGGCATAAGTTCCAATATACTCAAACACACGATCAGTAAGACGACCTGAGAGAGAAAGGCGCCGTAGATCTTTGCAATGCTCTACAATGGCTCCAAAACCTAAATCTAGTGGCTGCTGGGTGACATAGTCAGGAGCTCGTGGCTCAATAATGCAAAGGCGAAAACGGGTCATGTTTGGACGGTTCCTGGCAATTGTAACTAAGGCCGCATTACTCATCTGACGGCAAAAGTAAAGTACCGACTGAAGCTTAGGACAGCCCTGAGAAACAGCAACCAGGCCTCGTTCCGTTAAAGATACATTAGGTTCTTCCCCAAATGGGTCAGACGGAAAGACCCTCAATTCTTGCAAGTCCTTGCAAAATTCTCCTAGAGCTTCAAGTCCAGTATCTTCAATGCAATCCAATACCTACAATAACACTCTATAAGCAAGAGAAGACAGTATGAATGATTCCTGTCTAAGCTGCATTTAAAGTATCACAAAATGGGAGACAAAATTTCAACACTTCACAAAAATCTTTCACACATTAATAGACAAGTAGGAATACAAAATGATTCATCCAATCGGTTTGCATGTGTTTATATACTAGATACAAAGTGCAAAAGTTACCCAAAAGCGCTGCAAACTCTGGCATTGAGTGACCAGCTTTAAGAGATCAGGATTTTGAATAACAGCATCGCTCAAGTTCAAAGAAATAAGGCGAGAGCATATAGGATAAAGCACCGGGAGGTAACTAGGGACTACATCCCAAAATCCAGAGAGGCTCTTCAGTTGTTGACACCCAGTCAAAGCTTCCGACAGATTTGAGAAGACATCAGGTCTCAACTCAGCAGAGTAGGCACCTGTTCCCAATTCAACCAGCTGGGGTGCTCGGTGAAGAAGGTCAGCAAGACTCTCAAGGGGCACAGCTTGATTAAGTCGGAGATTTTTCAGATTGGTACATCGGCCCACAAGGCGCTCCAGGGCTGAGAAACTCACCTCAGACCGTAAACAAGAAATATTGAGAGAGACAAGTGATGTGAAGGTGTCAGGAAAATGGCTCAACCAATGCCCACTTAGATCCTCTACCTCACTCTCTCGCAAATCCAGCTCTCTCAGATTCCTGCACACGATTAAGCACTTCCAAATATTAGCAAACAAAGACGCTTGCTCAGAGAACTTTGCAAGAACGATGACAGTTACTATAGCATTCAGGCATAAACGACAGATTTAGAGCAAGAGAAACTAAAGCAAAAATTTGAACAAAAGAAAGAACAGTTAAGGCCACCACTAGGATGATTTAGGAATCTAAAGGTGGCATAAGTACAAAACTGTTTTAAACCCGCTACAATTACTTTCCTGCAAAGAACATAAACAAAACATAACTTCCTCATTTTAGGAATCCAAAATCAGCAATGAGCGACCCTAAATCGAGTTTGACGGTCCAGTACCAAAGTTTAAAATTTTTACATATGTAAGCAACAATGTCAACACAACGCGAAAGTCACCAAAAGCATCACAGAGAGTACAAATGCCCAAAACAGGATAAAGTCCTGGTTAAAACATCCATAAAAAACCCACAATGTATAACAAAACAGAAATCAAAATCCAAAACTACATCCTCAGCGAGAAACACACGCATGCGACGAGGAAAATTTCTAAAGTAAATGCAAGTGATTGGTACGATCTTGAGTGGGTTTCAACATTGAAGGTGATTCATGAACCACAGCAGATTCAACATAAACCAAGAGAGATACGAGAAACGGAGGCAGTCAAATCCAGCCAAAACTCAAACAAAAAAACAAATGGAAACAAAAATCCAAGTAAACTAATTCCAAATTGCCAGAAAAGAGAGAGAAAAAGGAGACATTGGAACAGCAGGGAAAGAGAAACCAGAAAAACCCTTCCAAGGTTCAGTTAAGCTAAAAACCTTGAACAAGAAAGCCAACCGAAACTAGATCTTCCCACACATTCAACACCATTCTCAAAACAAAACACAAAATTTCACTTTCATATGCAACATAAATACACTACAACCCGTCAAAAGCTTCACCATTTCCGTACCTTTCCGGCTTTACTGTAACTTAATTCAACTTTACCCCTACTTCAAAACAAAAACCAAAACCAAAAGAATAAATTAACAAGATTAAACAGTTGAATATCCTTACACTTTCTCAAACTCCCACGACCCACAAAAACAAAATCTTCTACAGAAGAGAAGAAGGAACGAAACCATACCTGCAATTAGCAGCAATGGAAGCGAGACCGTCGGTAGAGAACCCTTCACAAGAAAAAAGCACCAAGACCTTGAAATTCTTAAACGACTTAGCAATCAGTTCCAAATCCTCATCACTAACCACCATTCTCTTCAATCTGATCTCTTCGAGCCAGGGGTACGTCGTCGACATGGCGACGATCCATGGGTGCACGTAGCCTCCCCAACCCTTGGGTACCAGATCGAAGTCTGCGAAGTGAGGCTTCCCCTTGAGCTCAACCGATCTGACGTCCGGAAACCTCCTCACCACCATCGCCGGACTCACCGCGTAGCAGTTCCCAACGAAAATCCTGCGGCGACACCACCTCTCTATCTCGTACCACGACTTGCAAACCAAAGATATCGAGTTCCTGTCCTTGTCATTTTGTATAAACGAGAAAACATGCTCCAAAACTTCCTCAGGGAAGGAACTCGCCATTCTCACCATCAACGCCTACTCGACCTCGTTTCGTTGGCAGTTCCTACACACAAATGAGAAAGGAAAAGGCAATAGAAGCTCTGGGCTTGTGGTCGTTGTTGTTCAGATCTAAGAAGTCATGAACTTAGCTTGAATAGCTTATGGGGATTGTCCGGTGTGCTTTTAGTGAGAGAAAGAGGGAGAGTGTTTTTTTGGATGAATAAAGAGGGAGAGTTTTAAAGAGCAGGAGTGATTGAGAAGGACTCGGAGGTGACATTTTTTACCGACTCGGTCAAGTTAGAGAGTGTTTTTTCCTTATTAGATGTTTATTCACTCGCCTAGGGTTTTGACATTTGATTTCTTGGGGGTTTGATGTTTGACACCTGGGCAGAGGTCAGTATTGGCCGTTGGATGGGCGGTGGAAGAAAGAGATCTTATCCGTTGTCGATGAACTGGAGCCGCAGGAAACGGGTGCATATAAGAGGACGTGGCGATATTTTTGAATTTCTCGTTTAGTCATTTTTTCTAATGACTTATGGCGGGGTTGGTGATAAAGCGCGATGAAGGAGGAATCTCATGATTCGCGTTGCACGGCTGGATCTGAGGGATCGGATATCGAGGGGACCACAATCGAGACTCGAGTAAAAGAAAAATGAAAGAGAGAGTTAAATAATGAGGAATGATCTGATGTGATACATTAGTTATGATGGATCATGACCATCCAATCATAGTTGACTCCCTCGTTCCGGTTCGCTGCAGGTACCATACCACCACTATTATCATCGGGTGCAGAGAGACACAGTACTAGAATCATTTATTAAGTTCCAACGGCCTTGATCTAATCTTATAAGACACCGATTCAATCTGTCTAGTATTTGATCATGTAAAGTACAAACATTAAGCGCACCGCACGTTGCATCTTAACGTAAGACCGTCAGATTGGTAACACTTTTTGACAGTGTACGGACTACTTGGCACTTCGAAGACGAAGAGGTCATTTATATTTATACATTTTTTATTTACTCTCCAACACGATCACCCAGAAAGAGGCCAAGGCGTCGGTAATTAAAACTTTTTCCTTTCTTCCTTGTAATTTTTAACAACTCACGGTCACGGTGAAAAAAGAAAAAGCTGATTCGCCCTTACATGACCTCAGGATGCCGAAATGAATTGACTAAAATACCCCTTATCTGTAGACACAGTAACAGCGTGATCGTAATGCCTTATATGTGAAGGGTATTGTGGTCATACGTGAAAAGGACATGGGATTATGGGGGTGGCACTGTAGCAGCATGGAGTCACATCGACCTGTCCTTTTTATGTCGAGAAAAGCTGATATTGGTCAAAAACGAAGGGCAAGGCTCTTAAGTTAGTAAAGGGCAAATCTGGACCGTTGATCTCAATCTTGATAGTTTTTGTCTCCACTAGGAGATATACCATGCTCATAAATTTAGGAGGTAATGAGGTATGGTATTGAGAAAAGGGCAGCTGAGTTGTCGAGCGCGTCAAGAAGGCAAGTTAATCGGTTAGAAATGGTGATTAGGGTTTTAATTATAATTATATAATTAATAGCGAGAAATAAATTAATTGAGCCCACGCACGGTTCTCCGGGAATCTCTCCCACCCTCGCCCTCGAGTGGGATGTTGCTTGGACTTCGGCTGCACAAGATTTGTAGTGTAGTCGCATGCCACCCACCATCCCTCCTTCTATACTAGATTCCGAATCAATATCACATTTTTTCTTAATTTTTATAACAACCAATTCTACTTCTTAAATTACAAGATTGGGCAATCCCAATTTAAACCCTTAATTGTAGCATGATTATATATAGTGTTAAGTATACTACCTACACTTTAATTTCTTCTTAAACTGTATGTTAGTTGGATTAAGAATCTATTGTTCACTTATTCTTCTGTCATTAGTGAAATAATGACCATGTAACAACTTTTTTTTTTAATTTCGGGATATTTGAGGGTTGCATGTGAAGTGTATTTAATTAAAGTATCTTGGAGGGATTTTAAAAGGTAGGATAAGGTGAATTAGGCTAATAACAGAGGAGAGGATTAGATGGTGATAGTTGTCTTCTGCTCATGTGGGTTTGACACATACTCACATAGCCGGAGCTCCATAAGAGAATGTCAATTTCGTCGTGAGGTTCGATTAGATTACAAACAAGAAACGACAATTAGGAACTACTGAAGCTGCCTAGTTGCCTTCTTTTCAATTAGGATCTCCGTTTTTTTGGCATGGAACAATATCATTTTACTATTTTTAAAGCATCAAATGAGAAGTTTGTTTTATACATAAAACATGGCTCAAATATTGTCACTAACCTTCCATTTGAATTAGGACATATTATAAGTAAGTGAGGTAGTAGAGGTATAATTGATTTTTATTTACAGGAGATGAGGACGGAGAATTTAAGACAGAATTTCCTGAATCATGAAAATGGTCCTACCACCGTTGTCCAGTACTAAATTAGCAGCTGGCTCTTCACTCAGTGAGTGCAATTATTTATTGCACAAAAATGGTAGCACTGAAAATGGACTCGAGATCGATTTGATAGTTCTGTTGCATTGAAGCCATTGATGATAACACTTAACAATATGCATTTAGTGGTGAGAGATTGGAAACGCCTTCACGAACCACGACCCTTAAACAGCAATTAAGCATCTAAAAGGATGATACTCGGTACTGGGCACATCCATCGCTCATGCTCATGAAAGTCACGTATGGCCAATAATTGAACACTATCTTTTTCAGTTGCTTTTGATGACAATACCTACGTGTCTTCTGCCTGCAGTTATATTTGATAGATAGAGCTATATTCATATCAGGCATTTTACGCCTAAGACAAACATATATTTTGAATCATTTATAACTAATACTTTAATTTATATATTTAATTTTAATTTTAATTTTTAAAATACAAATATTTCATATTTGATTTTTGATTTTTTACGTAATAAATATTTTAATATATTTACAATACATAAATTTAAAGTATTTTACACCAAATTTCTATCTTGCACCAACTTCCAAGACGGTTCATGTCTGAAAAGAAATGCTTAATGACAAACAGAAGAATAAAATTGTAGATAAAAACAAAAGGCCAATTATGAGGAAATTTTTGCACATTAACAACCTCTAAAAATCTTCATGTATTTGATGAAACGATTCCTTCACAATGCTAATGCTTAAAAGAATACCGACAGAGGTCGTGATCACATTAATCTCTCTGCCAATAATAACCCTTCTCGTTGGAGATTTCGAGGCCAAAATTCGACTCCTCCTTTTCCCTTTAATAACCACTCTAAGGCCATCTCCAACCCTTACACTAAATTTAATGATCAAGAATCTTAAAAGAATATTTCACAATAATTTAATTATTAACTATATTAATTTATATTTATACAATAATTTATTTTCATGAATTTATTTTATTTATAAAAATTAAAATAAAATATTATTCTTAATTAATTCGTTATTTAACATATATAATTAATATTGTTATAATTTTAGTTTAACTGTAATCTCTAGTTTGGTTGTAGTTATAATTTATTTTAGTCTCGTTGTAATTTTAAGCATTTTAGCTAGGTTTTAATTTTTTAAAATCAATGTTGTGGTTTATTTTACTTTTAAGTTTATGTACCTTTTATTTTAAATTTACATTTTATTATTAAAATATTTTATTAATAAATTTATAGCACTTATAAGTAAGAATTATAAATAAATATTAAAATAAATTTAATATTATATTTAATATTAGTGTGTTATTTTAAAAGTTTCAATTAGAGCTTTATAATGATATATTTTGTATAAAGTAATATATATTTTAAATTTAATTATTTAATAAATTATGTGAATAGATAAAAATGTGAGAAGGGTATAAAAGGAATATATAAATAAGAAAATAATTAAAGATGTCATTTTATATCTTTTGGTGCAAGAATACTAACACGCCTGACAACTTTTGGTGCATGAATAGTCATTACACTAAAATGGTGGTCTTGGAAATGTAAATTTGGTGTGTTTTGTTGGAATAGATTCAATACATGGTGTTTTGATGTGTTGGTTGGAGATGGCCTAAGCCATTCCTTCGCTCCATGTAATAAGTCTATAATCTTCAAGGTCATCATCGATAGCATAATATGAAATGTATCCGAGTCATTTAAATTATGGAGAAAGAATCCGAAATCGACATACATTGTCAATTCTTTGATACCGTACGTCGAAATCAAGGCATTGCAAGATGTTAATTTTGCAAAATTGGTATTAGTAAAGTTTAGGGGAAAAAATGTCATTGATCGGGCAATCGGAATTTGAAGAGGATGTGATGAAGAAGTGTGTAAAAAATGTTGGCACGGAGAAGTCCATTTTTATGAGAGATTTATACAGTGGCGGAGTCAGAAATGTCTTGGAGCCGGGACTAATTGGTAAGAACAAATACAAAAAATAGAACAGTCTTAACTGCATTATACTTATAAGCTTTGACGATAGCCTGAATATGTTGAACTGCGCTAAATCTACAATGAAAAGCATAATAATACTGAGCTTTGCTGTATGAGAACAACATACGGTAGTGATGATAAATCATAGATTAGGATTTACCAGATTGAGATGGCCAGACGGGATGTGGGAGGCGAGATAGAGAAAGAGGAAGCAGAAGGGAATAAGAAACGAAATAAGGTGGATAAAGCTTCTCAGTGATAACGCATAAAGAGTATTACTGTATTAGGGTTAATTAATTTTAACATTTTTTATTAAACAATAAATATTTTATGTAACATCACTGTCTAATATAATACTTACGAAAAAAAAGATTGTGACGTGTGACATAAATAAAATTTATCCTCACTCATCATCGCCTGTCTCTAGGGTGCTTTATTAGTACAGACATGGCCCATTTCAGGACTGTGTAAGTCGTATCAGTTCCAGCAGCAAACATATCCTGCAACTCAGAATTTGTACATGTTCTTTAGCTTTTGAACTTAAATTAGTACACATGCACGAGATGAAGATATTCATACCAAGATGATAGCTTTGATGCTGTGATTTGTAAGGGGAAAGCTAGCTATGTCATCCATTTGAAGCTGAAGTAGAACATCAACCAAATCATTTTCATGCCTATCTCTATCAACTTGATTTGGAATATTGTTTCTTTGTTTCTGATCATTTACATGCTTTTTAACTACTCTGTCCAGAAACTCATCAAACTCTTTGGCAACTTTCTCCACTCTAGCATCAAAACTAGTGAGAGAATTGATCCAACTAAGCGATAGAATGAAGTCTCCAATATTGTAACTTCCTAATAAAATCATGAACTCTCCTAGTAACTACTTAAACCCCCTCCCCTGTTCTCCATCATTGTATTTTCTTCCCAAAGCCACCCTGCAACGCCTGCGTCCCTCTCTCTTCCTTCAGTGCCGCGTGACTGCGTCCCTCTTCCTTCAGCGCCGCCGAGTTCCCAACCACCTCCTGCAAGCTCTTCAAAGTCAGGCGATCACCAGGGACAAGCCGGAGCTGGCGTGGGGGCTTGTCCCTCTGTAGCTCTGCCCCTGGATTTATAAAACTTTAGTAAGGGAATATACTTGTAAGTCTTGACACCACATTATAATTAAAAAATTTAAAACAATAGATTTTTGGGTCCTTTCCTCTTATATGCCTCTCACTAGTTCCATCTCTTTTCAATATGGTATTCTCACTCACACTTGAAATCTCAATAATCTCTCTCTTAAGTGTAAACTTTCACATTAAATTTGAACTCTTCATTAAGTGAAAATCTTTTTCTTAGTAGCTTGAATATATGGCGTCATCAAGAACTCTTCTACTCCGATGATCTAGGTCCATCAGGAGTCTCCTCGACAATCAATCAATGACATTAAAAATTAAAGTAGGCTAATTGGATTGCACCTCTTTAAGTCTAAGATTGTGCGTTGAAATTTGTTGCAAGGCTGTTTCCCACAAGCAAATGGTTGTAATTTCTAAAAGCATAAGTCGACCCTAAACGTAAAGGGAAAGCCAAGTTGGATTATATGTGGTTTGCTTTCTGACTTTCGCTAATTGTGCTCGCTATTGGACGAAGCTTGATTATCAGAGTTTCTCATCTTCTACATTTATGTAAGAAAAGTTTATGCTAATGCACCAAACCTAGCTGTTCATGTCTTCCACATGCGTTGTGAAGTGTAAACCAAGTAAATATGAAGTAAGAATGCACGATAGTATAGTTCTCTGCCTCCGAACATTTACGGATTAGAGCTCTTCCCAATGGTGTTTTTGGTACTGCCTCCAGTTTTGTTCAAACAGTTAGGAGTTAGGACTGATTGATCAATTATATTCCAGCCAACAACTCGAAGGAAAAGGTTCTTCCTCTTTTCTTTTTTTGTTAATTTTTTCCCATCAAAGAGCAATCAGTTTTTACTCTAAATAATTCATTTCCTACTTAAAAAAATTACTATATTCTTAATATAATTATAATTATATATCTAAGTCTAAAATAAACAGTTGACTTATTTGGTCTTTACCTCTCACTTTTGGATAAGCTTCAATCCGCTGTTTGATGAAAGCACCCTTTTTCAATCCTCAAAGAATAAAAAACCCTTTTGTTAAAAACCCTCAAATTAAAATCTTCAATGCCGGAATATCCATCGAACTTGCCTTTTCTTTTATCTTCTTTTCGCCATCCTCGTAGTTATCGCGTCAAATAAAATTGGGATATCCGCTTAAGAAAACGACATTAATGGTTTTCATTAAACCGTAGAGCACGAGTTCGGTCAAATATAAGAAGTCTACGATCAACAATAAAAAGGTAATATTTTGTCCAGTCATCGATACAAAGTATAGGATGTTCATGACTTGATGATTGAAATCGCAAGCATATATCCTAGTTGTTATCAGATTGCATCCTATGCATAATTAAACATTTAAAATTAAGCAAGTTGGTGAATATCACATCAAAAAAAATTTCCATTCTGATTTTATTATTTTGTCACGTATTAATAGTTAAAATATGGTCTAATAAATTACCGAAATCTTTAATGATCGTTATCATTTTAGTTGAAGTTTCGCTTGCCCTTGGTAAATTTATTTTAACAAGCATTTTTATTTTCTTATATTTTGATATTGATTAGGTTATATCTGATTCTTATCGTGGATGTAGAGGATTGAAATCGTGAGAACATCAAGATAACCCTTTGAGCTTTCAATTCAAAAGGCCATGGAATATAAAAGCTTTATTACTCGACTAGGTCATAGAGGTTACATTAAGGCTTAGTTTGGGGGAGCGGTGGCGGTTGATAACCTGCTGAAATCAACCTGTTGAAATAATAAGTACTTATTTTCAATAAGTAGTTATGTGTTTGGGATTGCTGTTTTGGTAACTGCTGAAAAGTGAAAATAGATGTTTGGCAAATGCGGTTGCAGTTGCTGAAAAGAGATAAAATGAGTAAAAAGCCCATTGATTTAATAAACTATCAATTGTTGTATAAATAATTAAAAATATTATTAGTCATATAAATTTAAAATTATAAATAATAAAATATTAAATTAAAA
>JAOTAY010000004.1:8961449-8977586 GCA_025629805.1 Erythroxylum baracoense
CTAGGGTTGGTTGTTGACTTTGCTGTCTATTTTTGACCTCCTAAGGGGCATTTTGTTCTGATCCTTGGTTCTCTTACCAACCACCACGATATTAAAAAAAAAAAAAACTTCAAACTCTATACATTACAAGACGCTGTCCTCGTCAAATTCTTCATCACAAAACATTTCAATTCGGTTATATATTTTATCCAATACGCTACAAACATATTGTATTAACTAAAAATATATTAAAATATACATTGGACGTACTAAAATGTGTAATTAGTAATAAAAAGAGTTGACATAACGCCAATCATCACTGCAAGGATTACCCAGTCAGACACATCAACAGAGTACTAGTTGTTTGGATATTGAAGTACAGCCCCATAAAGAAGAGAAATGAAATAATGTGTTTAATTGCTCAAACCCACCAACCTATCACGTTTACTTTAATGTTTTAATCCCTTAAAATAGTATCATGCATCCTGCCATACAACTTTTCCTTTTTTGTGTAATCTAATCCTAAGTTGTTTGAATAGTGAGATCAACATCAAAGCTAATGTATAAAGGAAAAATATTGAATTTGAGCTCAGGACATCTTTCTTCAAATGCAGCATAATGTAATCATTCTTTGCTGTAATTTAGGAACTTCCATACATTATGTAGTTATATCTTTGTATATAGTTGTGCCTGCCTGTACATACATCAACTCTAATGTCCACATGGATGGATCCATTCCTATGACCTGCATCGTAACATTTCTTTTTTCAGTTAAAAGACTGTAACACTAATGCTAAAGCTGTCAACACCACAATGAAGACTGAACTTGATGCTTTCTCCTAAGGGGAGCAGTCTGAGACGATCAACGAACAGGAATGTAACGGGGCAGAGGCTACAGCTGGGTTAACTCTGTCTCCTCGTCCAATGCGTCAATCGATAAATGTGGATCCTAAAGCAGTAAGAGCAGTCACCTCCAAAACTTTGCACTTTTGGGTTATTATTGTTTATAACACCAGAAACACAGACTTTTTGGTTTAAAAATGGAGTTTAATCCTTGTAAGTTACTGTTGGTAAAAGCTAAACTTAGGTCACTGACCAGTTGATGACGGCGTCGATTTACATTAGTGAATGCTTTGACCATCACACAAATTGGCAACAGAATTCCCATTGTCCTTAACAACACTAGCTGCAATATAAAACATAATTTGGTTTATCTCCATATAAAATTCTATTCTGTAGAAGATGAAGTATAGCTCCACACTTACCATAAACAACGTCAATGAATAATCCCCAGCTCCACTAATTATGATTGGAAGGGTGTGGCGTAAAACTAGAAGAACCATGAACTGCAAATCATCATGAGAATAAATGAACTTGTATTGAGCAGGCACGCAATGCAACTATGCAGAAAGAATAAGGAGATGCAAGCACAAAACATGAGAAATATACAGACAGATGGTTCAGATCTTATGCAAGTACGCAGAAGGAAACTGGTAAGTTATTTAACCACAGTGGCTTTTAGCTTTCAGCCAATTAAGCTCTAACCATCAAAAGCTATCTGATTTATTATCTCCATTTTTAAGAAATAAATATTTGCATATGAAGAAGGGAAAAAGGAAATTAAGTTCGTCAAGCAAACGGTTTATATATACATATATATATATATATATATAGAGAGAGAGAGAGAGAGAGAGAGAGAGATGTACAATAATAGCAACAATTCGGCAGCATAACAGGCTTCTTGGTGAAGGAGCTGGATAATCTTCAATTTCCGAGTCCAGAAATTCATGATTACTTGGGACTGTATCCATAAATTGATCACTGTGGATGTCCCTTCTTGGTATCTCCAGGTTTCCCCTAAAACAAAAATTCCAAAAAGAATTACTAATCATAAGGAAAGGAGTCACTGAAGAATATAGTGAACCACAGGTATACCTGAAGGTCATTGGAATCCTACTATAATGGAACAGAGGGAGGGGAGCTGTATAACCGTGCTTAAAATGCTGCAATTTTCAAATGTTCATTATCAAAAAGGTAATCTTTCTAATATTTATTTATTTTATTCTCTCTCTCTCTCTCTCTCTCTCTTTAATAGTCACAAAGAACACTATAGTTAATATTGAATGTCGGCATAATGGTGCACCTGACGGCATATCTCACAGATAGTGTCACCCTTTTCATTGCACCACCTCTGAACACATTTTCGATGAGCATACTGCAAAACCAAGGAACAAGAGAGGAAGTAACCCCAGTTAACAAATTGAGATTTGTACCAGGAAGAAGACGGTGTCATCAACTAATTTCCAGCTATACCATGGGTACTTCAATTTCTTGGTTGAACATGTTTTAAACCACAAAATGCACAAAACTATGTCTGCAGGTAGAGTATCCTAGGCTAAGATTTGCTAGAATTTGGAATATAATTCACTGGATGACAGACCCCAGGGAAAGATTAGTTACTTGGCCTATTGAAAACTTAATCTTGAATTTAAGACAATCTCAATTAGAATGGAAGGGGCAACGGTAAAAAAAAAACATAAACAGACAGCTGGTCCTGGAGTGGAATTGAAGAACTATTGAATTAAGAGAAGAGGAAAACCAAGTTCACCAAAATGGTTGGTAAATAAATTTGGCCCACAGTAAATATGATTTGTTTATGTAGCGCCATAAATCAGATTGAGCTTCTTATGCTCTAGACAGATTGCCAATGCTAAACATGCATTCATGTCTGAATCTACAGCTTCTGTTAAAGGTAAAACAATTCTTATGCTTATCTCAACACAGAAGGGAACAGAACCACAGAGTTATAAAGAATGGGAACAATAAAAAGTTTTCCTTCTACAGATTGCTTTTAACACAGACTTTGGAAATGAATGATCCGGATGGGGCACAGGTTAGACTACATCTTAAAGAAATAATTAGTGGTAAAAATTATTTCTTAAGACTCCATCAGGGTGCATTATGATTTAGGAAATTTGCAAATTTCATCAAATAAGCATGAAAGTTTAACAATTGACCTTCAAGCTTCCACAGCAAGAACAAGGCACCTCCATATTTGAATCTTCGTCCTCTTCATGGCAAATTCTGCACTCAACCAATTTTCTTGGGCATGACCTCAAATCAAAATCCATTTTTTGGTGTGAAAATTCAGCTGCAGTGATCTTGCTTGCAGAGGTTGCAGCTAAATGCAAGAGTCTTTGGCTCTCGATAGTAGCTTCAAGGGTTGATTCAGTTAGCAATCTACCAACCAGTAGCGTGAAATGATCCCCCATCTTTGAAGATACCGAACATAATTAAGTATACAGAGTATTGTTGCCAAACATATGTTAAGGACCACCTATAACCTTTTCGCCTTTGTTGACAGATCAAAACTTATGGTGCCACCAGAAGCCATGCAATTGAGAATGAGAATAACTCCTACAGCCAAAAATTGAAGTCAGTGAGCAAACAGAGAAAAAAAAAAAAAGAATTCATCAATCAGCAACAAACATTTACGTTTTGCCTTCTGATCGAGATAACGAACATATGTCGTGTTATGACTAGCCACGTGAACCACTCCTAGGGTAAGCTCTTCAAGGGACAAGTGTATGTAGAATGAAAGTGGAAAGTTGAAGAGCAAGTACATCATAGACGTGGCATGAAAGTGGGAAGTTAGTTAACTGGTTAGCTTAGTTGAAATATTATTAATTCTACTTTAATTATTCAGTTCATATATTCCTATTTATCAGGTTTTGTTGGCTCCAATTATGTACTTAGTGGCTGGTGGTTTCCGTAGTGTAGGAGTTGGTTATTTTCATCTTATTAAAGTTGGAAATGATCCTATATCGTCATTCACAATAGGTCACAAAAGAAGAAAATCAAATAAACACTCATCTCTTCAAAGTTTACTGGTTGATTTCGCAAGTAACCGATCTCAGCTTTAACATGTCGGCTGAAGATTTATATCTTTCATTTTGTCATTTATGTTTACAACACATAGGAGAAAAAAAAAAGAACACTTTACTTCTCCCTCGTTTTCTCAAAATCAAACAGTATAACTAAAAATGTCAAGTGCTATATGAACATCGGGGATGCAACAAAATTGAATCGAAGACGTTGAAAACTGAGTTATGGACATTGCTCAAAAGAGCAATAATCAAATGCATCCAAAGTAATGAAACCCCCTTGGTATCAAAAGAGAAATGTTATAAATAGAACAAAACAATGCGAAGATGAAGATTGAAACGAGAGCCAACCTTTTCCAACAAAAAAGAAATACCCAGAAAAGAAAAGGCACGAACGAATATATAGGGACAATGACTTCACAATGCACCTCAAAGCTTTGCCATGCTCGAGTTACGACGATTATATATCTTCATACAAACCTGTCAGAGAGTAACCGAGAAAAATAAGAAAAAAGCCCAGGTTCGAAACAAGCAAACGAAATGTAGCAAAGATAATATCTTTCAATCTTTACGACTTATTGAAGAAGAACAAAACTTTGTTAAAACAGGTAAAGATTAGAACTTTTATCACAGAATGTGTTGTATTCATGATAGAAAGAGAGGGTTGGCATGCCATTGGATATGTAGTGATGGGAATTTTCTGGAGAAGAAAGCAACATTAAACCATTCCCCATTCTTTCCCTTTCTTGCTTACAATTGTTTCCCAAAAGCAAGCAAGCGATGGAGTGTTGCCGTCAATTAACGTAAACCCTTAAGATCTAACATGGATGTCCGTTAGTATTTATAGAGATTGGTTTGTGTAAGCAAATGAGATTGAGAAAGTTGAGATTCTAATGGCAAAACCCACGACGTCCACGATTCCATTCCTTACCACCTTAACAGCGTCACCAATATTTATTTCCTCAGAACCCATAGCGATGTTGGACTTACCCTGCGTAAGGCTTAGTTTAGGGGCGGTGGCGATTGATAACATGCTGAAATCAACCTGCTGAAATGATAAATGCTTATTTTCAATAAGTACTTATGTGTTTGAGATTGCTGTTTTGGTAACTGCTGAAACGTGAAAATAGGTATTTGGCAAGTGCGGTTGCGGTTGCTGAAAAGTGATAAAATAACTAAAAAGCTCATTAATTTAATAAACTATTAATTGTTGTTATAAATAAAATAAATTTAGTAAATAAAATATTTCACCTTACTTAAATACTATTGGCAAAAACTTACTTCTATTAATTAAGGGTATAATGGAAAATACTAAAATATCATAAGGTTATTATTGGAAGGTAAAATTTTCACCGCATAAGCAGTTTCCTACTGCAGTCTCCTTTCTGCTTATCTATTTCTGCGGTGGCACGGCAGTTTTTCCCAACCTACAGTTGTCAGCCGCAAATTCAAACACGTTACTGCGTTTGGAAACTGCGGTGGATAAGTATCCCTATCGCACCGCAGATCCAAACGCACCCTAAGTATCAAATCCATGGCGTTGTTGACACCCGTACAGAAGATAAGACAATGTGCACAATCATGGAAAACGCCCACATCTTCTTTTAGTTATATATCAAATAAGTTATTTTTGCAAAAAATAATTAAATTTAAAAACTAATTTCGATTGATTATAAGTATTGAAAATAATACGAAAAGTACACACTTTCAACTATTAAGTCAAATTCACTTGGATCAACTTTCTTCTTTATTTTAACGTGAAAGATAAAATAGTGTATGGATGGAAGCAAAGTAAACTAACCCCTAAGTCTAAAACGCCAAAGTCTGCCCCCTAGTGCCTGGCTGCGACGTCCAATCACCTCGATTTGATACGACCTTTTTCTCTCCGGTTCTCTCCCCACCTATCTATTCTAATAGCTTAGCGTGAGGTGAGGGCTGAGCTTTTTCACGTACAACGTAAAGAAATCTTTACAAAAGCTAAACACACTCTGATATGATTATCATGGATTCTTTTCTTCTACTACTTACGTGCCAACACGTAATTTGTTGATTCACCCTCCTTATTTCCAGAATAGTTGACTAGTCTACTAATTAGTGGATTTTTACCTTTGGTTATTTAGGACACATGTCATTATCATTGTTAACATGTGATAATTAAAATCCTGTGATTGGGTGGATTTGGAAGGGGGCTTTAGCACTTTTAACTTTTAAGTTCGTCCATCATTATTGTAAACGTGTGAAATTTCTTCCCATTAACTGGGACTTCCCTGGACAAGCGCTAAATGTTGCAAATTTTCCTAATCTCAATTGAATTAGGACACGTGGCAAAATGGGTATCGTCTTCGCAATTTGCTTGTCAATTATGATAGGCGGACCGCAAGTACCGACAGTCATAAGGTTAACGCGATTCTCCATGGCAGTGATATAGATTATATCACGTATTAGTTAATCTTATCCGGACTAAAATATGCTGAAATTTTCTAAACCGTGAGATTAGAGTTTAATGGGAAAAAGCGTAGAAAATGTTGCGATTAGTATTTTAAAGTATAAAAAAAATTGTAAACCATTTATACAGAGTTTTTCTAAAAAATAGCAAATGGGAAATAATTATTTGTTTAGAAAGTTACAAATTGAGCCAGTAAGCAGCAAATCAAGACCTTAATGATGATGGATGATTGGGTTTGGCATAGTAAAATCAAGAGTAAACAGAATGCAGAGAGATTTACGTAAACCAAATCTTGCATCGACATTAACTTTGGATGCCAGAAATTAGGTTGCAGGCAGTCCCAATATAGGCCAACCAAACACGTACTTTTGAAAAAGAGGGGTGATAAGTGGGTGGCTTGAGGATCAAAGCGCCACTTCCATCGGAGAACCTAAAACATGGCTGGGTGCAATGGCAACTTAGTTAAGTGACAACTTTCAAGTCATCCCCCAAAGAAACCAGCGAATTGGAAACAAATATCTTATCCTAAGATCGGGGGCTTGATTTCTCCCTAAAAAGCAGAAGCATCATGTTCTGTGGTCAGCCTTTGAACGAAGTTTCTTTCTTTGCAAGGTCGTCCACTAGAAGACAAATTTAGGTTCATGATGCTTTATTCTATTGATTGGAATAGGTTATTAGGCAGTGAAGAATAAAAGATTTTACTGGCGTGGGCATTTCATGATATCTTAAGTCATTCTGGATTAGAAAACAAATCATAAACCTTAATGGCTTCGACTTTTCTTTCTGAAAATTTTCAGTATTAATATTAATTAATAGCTCAGAATTTCTGCCATTAACAGCCAGGTATACTTGCTGACAATGTTCTGCAAGATCCTATTACAGAAAAACAAGGTATCATTTTCAACTGCTATCAAATATCAAATCCTATTTGAACTTTGCTAATTATTGGGCATCGTTAATCTGCTACAACAAAGATTTTCCAAGGCTCTAAATGGCATGAAGGCTTAAACGTCTTCTCTCTCAAGCGGCAAGAGTTGTAATTGGCTTTGGTTGCAATAATGGCTGAACTATAAGAAATGGAACAACTAGGCACAGTTAGTGAAGTCTCACACCGAAAAGAAAAAGAGAATACAAGCCTTGAATTGTGGACGCCTTCCGTAGGAATCGAGAAGTTTTTATCGTGGGCCTGCACTTCTTTTCTGGTTCATTTATGGCCATTGCGGTCCATATCTCAAATGATAAAGAAGCCTAAATCCAATGGCTTGAATTCATTGGTTAAGCTACTTTTGATCATAAATGATTAACTCCAGGAGTGGACCACTAGTCCAAGAGCTAATATGTCCAAACATTTTTTTGGCTAAACAGGGGGGACCGATTTTAGTCATGCCCATTCACGAGAGGCTGACACGAGACATTTGATGTCCGAGGTGAAAAGGCCATGTCTTGCCAAGGTTGTATTTAGTGTCAATTTCTGTATGAAGACTTTGATCACTACTGGACTGGCCGTTTTATGGCCTCTCTTGGGTACAACAGTGTCAGGAATCACGCACACCTTTTCCTTTTTCAATTTTTCCTGCAATCATTCAGCATGCAACTTGAGCCTCATCCGTCACACCATGAAGTGGGAAATTTGTTTTATCCACAGAACTGGAGATTGAGATCTTTGTTCCTTCTTATCTTTCTCTTGCATTTTCGTCTTTAGTTTCCTCTGCTGATCCAAGGCCAAGTAAATTTGACTTACTAGAATGACTCGTTTCTGAAATAACTTGCAACAAATGAAACACTTCCGTGTCTTGATAACAATTTCAGTGGCATCCCGGGCGAAATTTCAAAGTAAAATAACAAAGACATTGCTAGAATTCCAGGCATTTTTTGGTTATCGGTCGGCAAAATTCCAAGGAATAGAAAACAAGTACATAACTATGAAATCATTGTCCTTTTGAGAGCTCCTGATCAACTTCTATCAGTCGTGCTTCCGAAGATCATCAACTGCCAATATCGTGCCCTTGCAAACTCTAATGTCATTCATGCTTGGGCTATTGAAGTAGGCGTATTGATATCAGATACAGGTTTTAGCCCAAGCCTTGGAATGTGCGTTGTTGGGCTGAAGCACAACATTAAACGCAGAAGTTGTTGAACCCTAAACCCTAAGGCTCCAAAAGACTATGTTTACTGGGTCCTTGTATCAGTTGGATATAATTTAAGGCTGTTAACATATTAGAACGTGCGACGTACACGCAAGTTAAATTGCAAACATGTTTCTAAAAATAAAAAAGAAAGTCATGCTTAGCCCATTAAAATATTATGTTCAATGCCAAAATATCAATTTTCCTACCAAAATACTGGTATTCACTCTTTGATACCTGAACCTAATAGTCATTAGCTACAAGTCATGGTGGACTAACTTTGAGCGTGATCCAACTACTAAATCACTTGCGTAGACTCCTATCTACATCGATAAACTTGAGGTATCTGTGCATGTTGCACATGAAAATGGTACGCAGGTACACTTTTACACTGGTAGGTGGAAGAAGAAGGGTAGTTAAGAATATGTGGAACTCATATGCTTTCTTGTAAAAGTTGGCAAGTTTTGATACAAAAGCAAGGAAATTCCAAAGCTTCCAACCGAAAAAGCTTCGTTTCAAGATAATAAGATTCGCATTTCTTCACTTGGCGACGACTGTAGTGCCTCTGAGTTTCAGGAGTGCTTGAAACTAGCGATCATGGGACCTGGCGGACCGGGAGGACCTGGAGGGCCTGGTGGGGGTCCAGGGCCGGGCGGACCGGGAGGACCTTGGGGAGGACCTGGCGGACCGGGAGGACCTTGGGGAGGACCGGGAGGACCTTGGGGAGGACCCGGTTGGGGTCCAGGGCCGGGCGGACCATGGGGAGGACCGGGAGGACCTTGGGGAGGACCCGGAGGGCCTTGGGGAGGACCTGGAGGTTTTTTTGGAGGGTGTGCTGATGGTATATGCAGTATGGTGTCATCTTTGTAAGTGTTAAAAGCTACTTCTTATGTTCTTGGGCATGGAGCACATGACTATTATTAATGGGTTATGCTTGGATGTTTCAGGTTTTACTGCCTATGCTGTTGTTGGTTGCTGCAAGATTGCTTTGGTGGGGGTTATGGTCCTCCTGGCCTCGGGGGACCTCCACCGCCTCCTTTCTGAGCCTAAGCCTCTTCTGGTTGGAATCATAGTCATAGGACTTCATCTTCTTCGTTTTCACATTTTATTCCTTACAGAAAAGGATATTCCCCGGGGGACCTCCGCCACCTACTTTCCAAGCCTCAGCCTCTTCTGGTTGGTATCTAGTCATAGTGACTTCGTCTTCTTCGTTTTCACATTTTATTCTTACAGAAAAGGATATTTTTGTGTGTTCTGCGCAAATGGTTGTCATATTTCTCCATTTTCATTCCATGTTACTGAAATCTGTATGTGTTTTATGATTACAACTCTTATCCAACGTAGCCATAGAAACAGCCTCACTGTGTCAAACACAGAGCTACCTTGTTAATGTTATCCGTTAAGTCCATCACTGCGTAGCGTACAAATGGATCAATCATTTTGAACAAAAACCAAGCTTCAATACTGCCCCATGTATCCTCATCACGATCTATAGTAGCAGCCAAGTCACTAATTTCATCCACATCTCACCCGAGACCTAGCTTTTAGCAAGAAATTCAAAGAAAATTCATCTGGGTCAACACAAATTTTCTTCATTTGATTAAACAACTAATCAAAAGATAAAAAATAACTTCTTTAGGAATGAAAAGTATACTAAACCTTCCTAGACTTTACGTACTAACGAAACTTTCGTCAAATTTGTTGTTAATTAAAAAAATCAACAGAATAAGCGGGAAATGAACTGTTGGCATAGCTGCGAATGATCATGTTACAGAAAGAAAAAGTTTGCTTGAGCCATATGATAAAAAACGCGGCAGGCGACAGGTAAATCACTGTATGGTGATACTGCAGAAACGAAAGTTTCTCTAGCGGGTATTTGGTTGGAGGTAATAGGAATTTTATTACCCACCTATTCTTTGTTATTAATCATTCTTTTGTTTAGTTTGCAAAAACTCGTGGAATTAATTGTCTACTTACTATTATTCTTATTAATATTAATTATATTAATTATATTTAGTAATATTAATTATTAAATTCTTTATTATTATTTTTCTTCTTATTATTATCAATTTTATTATTATTATTAATTTTATTATTCTTATTAATTATTAATATTATTAATTTGCTACTTACTATTATTATTTTTATTATTAATTTTATTATAACAATGTTTTAAACTAAGTAGAAAATTAATAATAATAATTATTAGTAATAAGAATAATAAAATCAAGAAGAAAATAATAATAATAAGGAATCTAATAATAATAAATATAATTAATAAAAATAATAAAATAAGAATAATAAGTAGAAAATTAATAATAATAATAATTAATAATAATAAGAATAATAAAATTAATAAGAATAATAAATTTAATAATAATAAGAAGAAAAATAAAAATAAAAATAAAAATAAAAATAAAAATAATTAATAGATTAAATTATTTTTATAATAATAAGGAATTTATTAATAATAAAAATAAATTTTATTTGTAAAATAATAAAATTTATAATAATGAGGAATTTAAAAAATAAAAATAAAAATAAAAATATAATAATAATAATAATAATAATAATAATAATAATAATAATAATAATAATAATAATAATAATAATAATATTTTGCTCTTTTGTTAGTTATTTCTTTGTCATTCCAAGTTTATATTTGCAAACCAAACACTGACATAAAAATTCTTTATCTATTCCATTCTTTGAATCAAACAAAGTAATACCTATTCTATTCTATTCCTCATCTTTTCTATGTCTTAGAATAATTATTTTATTCCTTATCTATTCCATTCTTTGAACCAAACAGGCAATAAGATAATGGCATGGTTTAACATATCTAATGCCATGGCCTAAGCGTGAATTTGCACATTTTTCCAAAACGAAAATTCACGAGTAATGCAACATTTTTATTTTTTTCTTCTCTTTTTCTTTTCCAAAATCACTTATTCTAGTAATTAAATAAATAATTTGCTCGTCACATAAAAACTAATGTAGGAATAAATTTTATACAAAAATAAGAATTTGGATATGAAACTATTAAAAAATGAAATTCGAACTAATCATGTACTAAAAATTGCGAATTAAAATGTTGTATCTTTTAAAAAAGAATTATTATATCTAACTTCCAACGTAAGGATCAAATATAAGATAATTTGGTAGAGTCAACCAACTATAAAAGGCTTCATTTGTGTGTTTTTTTCTTGTAGAACTCCCCAAAGAGTTATGAATTTCATATGGTATCAACCAAAAAAATGGTATAAAATTTAAAAATATTATATCAAATATAGGTATCGTTTAATACTGATGATTTCACCTAGTATCACTAATACCAATAAATACCAAGATGGTTTCATAAATATTGAAAAATGAAGTATTAAAAAAGACCTTAACTTCTATTTGTCGCCCGCCTCTCAATCTCATTTTCTCTCTCTCTCACACACACAACCATCAAGTTCAAAACCAAACACAACACCATTGAGGCTCTAACCTCTCTCTATCCCGACGCTTCTTCTCTTGCCTATTGTCATTGCTCTACTGTCCATCCTATTGCTTCTCCATCGTTGTTGCTTCTCTATCATTACTGGGTATCGTCTGCAAACT
Organism: Erythroxylum baracoense; assembly: GCA_025629805.1. Lineage (NCBI taxonomy): Eukaryota > Viridiplantae > Streptophyta > Magnoliopsida > Malpighiales > Erythroxylaceae > Erythroxylum > Erythroxylum baracoense. Next base: position 8,973,491 of record JAOTAY010000004.1, read on the forward strand.
AATTATTTAAGAATCTAAGCAATATTACAAGCATAGAATTCACCCAAGAACATTTATGACACAATTAATTCAACACTTTCAAACCCTAAAATTAGTGCTATAAAGAAAAGAGAGAAATACTAACCTTGATCCATACTTGTGTAATCTCTTCTCGCTAACAAATTCCTTCTTTGCGCAAAACTTTATCCACTCTCTCCTTCTTCCCTTTCTTTATTCTTTCCAATAGTGCAAGAACGTATGTGTTTTGATATCTGTAAACGTTTCTTCAACTTGAAGGAAGAGGGAAGGGTTTCTTTATTTTATAACCCTAATGACTCGAATTTCCTTTAACAAGCCCAATAACCATTATTTTGGGCTCACTTTATATTAGAATCAAATAAAGTAATATGGGTCACACCTATGATTATTAAAATAATCTAACAATCTCCCACTTGGCCCATGTTATCACTCGATGATCCAACAACACAAATGTGCACCATATATTGAATCTGTCAAGCCATCAAACTTGAATGAATTGAAATAATGGGATCATGATGATCACAAGTCATCTAACGACATGATTCCTTCCATGTATCACACATTCATCTCAACTCAAAATAACTGTAATTGAGAAACACTTTAATTATCAACTTTAATGTTTCTCAAAACATAATTTGTCATCACAATAAAACAATTCATGTACATAACATAATGTGATAACTAACAAATAGCAAAAACATAACATTAATTGAATTCATAAGTGTCAAAACAATAATAGCAAATATCCAAACATATGTATATATATAACATGATCTCATGCTAACAAGGACTTATTTATAATGCCCATCATTTCAATATGGCCAGTAAATGTTTTAGGCGATAATCCTTTAGTTAACGAATCCGTTATCATTAGATCAGTTCCAATATGCTTAATCGACACTTTATGTTTTTGCACTTCTTCTTTGACTGGCAAGTATTTCAACTCTATGTGTTTAGCGCCCTTATAATACTTATCATTTTTAGAGAAGAAGATAGCTGCAGAATTATCACAATAAATTCTTAGCGGTCAAGCTATATTGTCGACAATACCTAGCCCTGAGACAAAGTTCCACAATCACAATGCTTGAATAGTGGCCTCAAAAGATGCCACAAATTCGACCTCTATAGTGAAAGTAGCAATGACAGACTGCTTTCTACTCTTCCAAGAAATTGCCCCTCTTGCTAGTTGGAATAGATAACCAAAGGTAGATTTTCTCAAGCCTACGCAAATAGTATAGTCTGAATCTGAATAACCGATCACTTCTAAGTGATCTGATTTCTTGTATGTGAGCATGTAATCCTTGGTACCTTGTAAATACCTAAGAACTTTTTTTGCAGCTTTCCTGTGGTCTAATCCGTGATTACTTTGATACCAGCCTAATATTCTAACTACAAAACTGATATCTAGCCGAGTACAAGTTTGAATATACCTCAAACTCCCAACTACAGATGCATAGGGAATAAATTCCGTTTCCTTTCATTCTAAATTGTTCTTGGAACATTGTATTTCACTAAATTTATCCCCTTTCTGAATTGGAACTACCCTTGCTGAACATTTTTCCATCCTAAATCTCTCTAATACTTCACTAATAAATCCTTTCTAAGATAACCCTAACAATCCTTGTATCTTGTCATGTAATATTTCTATTCCAATCACATAGGATGCCTCACCCATGTCTTTCATTTCAAAATTATTAGAGAAAATTTTGTTTATATCATGTAACAAGCCCAAATCATTAGCAACTAAAAGAATATCATCAACATATAATACCAAAATATTGAACTTGCTCCTACTGACCTTTATATAGATACACCTATCAACAGTGTTCTCTACAAAACCATAAGAGGTAATGGTATCAGTGAACTTAAGATACCACTGTCAGGAAGCTTGTTTCAAACCATATATTGACTTCTTTAATTTACACACCATATTTTCCTTTTTTCAAGTCACAAAACCTTTTAGTTGGTCCATATAAACTTCTTCTTCTAAGTCACCATTCAGAAAATTGATCTTTACATCCATTTGGTGAAGCTCTAAAACATATTAAGCTACTAATGCCATAACAATTCTTAAAGAGTCCTTCTTTGAAACTGGAGAGAAGGTCTCTTTAAAGTCAATGCCATCCTTTTGAGTATAACCTTTGACTATAAGTTTGGCTTTGTACCTTTCAATATTACCTTTCAAATCTCTTTTGATCTTAAAGACCCATTTACAGCCTACTTGCTTTGAGCCTTCAGGTAACTCAACTAATTCTCATACTTTATTATCATCCATATATTTTAACTCTTCTTTCATAGCATTGCGCCATTTTTCAGAATTATTACATTTCATGGCTTTTTTAAATCAGACTGGATTCTTATCACTGCTCAGGTCATACTTATGCTCAAGTGAATACACCACATAATCATCTTATATACCTGGTCTTTTCTCCCTTATAGACCTTCGCAATATTATTTCTTGTGATATCACTTGATCATTTATGACTTGCACATTATTTACTGGTTCATTATTGACATTCTCTTCTTGTAGGTTTGGAATATTAACTTATTGCTCCGATATGTTGCGTGAGGATGATACAATAAGAGGAACAACAACTTGAGAAGAGACATTAGGTGAAGGATTTTTCACTTGAATCTCTTGAATATCCACCTTTCATGGTTCCCCACTCCCTTTGATTTGTCCATTTTCAATGAACCTAGCATTACTAGACTCAACTATTCTTATACCATGGTTAAGACAATAAAATATATACCCTTTGGACTTTTATGGACAACCGATAAAGTAACCACTAATCGTTCAAGTTTCCTTTTATGAGGATTATAAATCCTTATTTTGGCTGGGCAATCCCAAACATGCAAATGCCTCAAGTTAGGTTTCCTACTTGTCCACAATTCATAAAGTGTCACAGGAATCGCTTTAATAGGAACCCTATTAAGTAAATATATAGCTGTCTTTATTACATACATCCATAAAGATAAAGGTAAATTTATGTAACTTAACATACTTCGAACTATATCCATAAGAGTACGATTCTGCCTTTCAACTACACTATTCTATTGTGGTATATCGGGCATTGTATACTGTGCACAAATGCCCCAACATTGAAGAAATTTTGCAAATGGACTTGGACTTATACATTCTCATCATATTTACCATAATATTCACTACCTCTATCAGACCTTATGACTTTCACTTTTCTATCTAACTGCCTTTTTACCTTATTAATGAACACCTCAAGAATGTCCACTGATTGAGACTTTTTATGCAGTAAATAGAGATAACAATAACGTGAATAGTCATTAATAAAGGTGATAAAATACTTTTCACCGCTCTAGATGGGACATGAAATGGACCACATATATCAATTTGTATTAATTCAAGTAACTTAGTATTTCTTGTGGCTAAATTTTTAGATATGTGTTTGATTTGCTTTCCTTTAATGCAATCTACATATACATCCCATTCAGTAAAATCTAGTTGAGGTAAGATTTCACTTTTCACTGACCTTATCACCCTTTCTCTAGATATATGGCCTAACCTTTGATGTCACAAGTTAGCATAGTGTTTATTATATGCACTAAGTTTATTACCAATATTATGTTCAACATGAAATAGGGATCCAGAATAATTAACATTAAGGTTGAAATGATATAAACCATCTATTAATATACCAGAACCATAATATTAGTGTCGTTTATACAAAGAAAAAAATCGTTTCCAATATGGAAATTAAAACCTATCTGATCCAACTTACTAACAAAAACTAAATTTCTATCACATTCAGGAACATAAAGACACTTTTCAAGATCTAGACTATAACTAGTGTCTAAGATCAATCTATACGTCCCTATTTCTTCTATTCATGCCTTCAGTTTGTTACCCATATATAGGAATTCTTCAGTTCCGTTTATGGTTGGGATCGAAAGGAATCCCTGCATAATATGTAACACATGAGTAATTACACCTGAATCTAAACACCAGGTATGTAACATTCCCTCACCTATGGGAAGGGTAATTTGGTAATTTGGCACGGGTTAGGAGTGTTAAATATTGCATTGCTATATTCATGCATTCATA
>JAOTAY010000004.1:8980373-8991603 GCA_025629805.1 Erythroxylum baracoense
GTAGTGATCGCACGTAGCGCTCCCTTATCATAGGATATGTATCGGAATGACCTACGGGCGTCCCGGTGCGTACCCTAGGGTAATGGGGTGTTGCAAGGTATTATCGGGCACCTCAATAAGATTTGATTCAAAACATATTGAAACATAGTACTTACCTTTCTTTTCGAACCAAGCCTTGCTCTTAAGACAATCTTTCTTGAGGTGACCAGCTTTCTTGCTTAAGAAACAACGTTGTTCTTTATGGATTTAGCCCTCATTAACCTTCATTAGGGCTTTGTCCTTCTTGTTGCTCTTCTTTTCTGGCTTTCCCTTTCTGTTGCTAGCTTCTTTGTGTATTATGAAGTGAACAAAGTGTTCCTCAATTTTCTTTGATCTCCCTTCTTCCTATACCAACATGGCCTTGATTTCTTGAAAGTTTCATTTTTCCTTCAGAGTGTTGTAATCCACTTAGAGCTGAACAAATTCAGGAGGAAGTGAGTTGTTGATGAACACTATTGGAAGGATTCACTCACATTTATGCCCATTGATTTTAACTTTATAGCCAAATTTGACATACCTGTTATATGATGATGGATAGGTTATGACTAGTCAAACTTCTTGGTCATTAATTTGCTCATCAAGCTTTCTACATAGACTTGTCAGTTATATCTGATTGTGAGTACTCTTTGATTTTCATCATGAATTCCCTTGCATTGTCCATATGAGGCACTGATGGCTTAACATTTTCAGCCATTGTCAAGCACATCAAGTTTAGACTCAACCTATTAGGCTTTTTCCAAGCCTCAAAATATGTCTTTTTAGCTTGGGTACAGGTCTTAGTAATGGTTGCAGGCTTCTCTGAAACTAATGCCAAGTCCTTATCCATAATACCCAATTGAAATTGGATTTGCTCTGATCAATCGACATGGTTTAACCCATTAAACTTGATCAGACCATTGCCCATAGCTAACAAATTACTAGAAACTGTAAACGTAAAAACAAACTCACACATTAATACTTTAAGTACAATTAATATATTCAGAGAATAACAATATCTATATATGTATATATATAAAGTTCACTTTTGGGTGATACTTAAACATATATCCTTAATCCATAATGATGCTAACAAAATTTATATACACATTTTAATAAACAATCAATCATACTCAAGCTAGTATGCATGTTATCTTTGGATATATGAATATAATCACCAAGTAGGTTGATAATTCTTTTTAATGTTATTAATTATAGGTAATGATCCACCTTTGGGTGATCTCCTAACATTATAATTAATAATCTCAATTGTTTAGTTTATCTATTATGTCATTTGTTAACATCATATAACATGAACAATTGAAAGAATGCAGAATTAAATGTCTAAATATATTTTCAAGCAAGGTCACTTTGGTGACTAACAAGCTTTGTATACAGTAAACATTTCATTAGTAACTATATATGAATTTTGGAATTCAACTATAATGTTGAAAGATGATATTGTAAGGTCTAAAAACCTTTTAGGGACAAAACTGTAATTTTATTACTAGATTATAATAGTCCAAAAACTATAAGGACCAAAACATAACCCCCTCTTTAACCTTTATTTTTTAAATTTTTTTCTATCAATCCCAACAAAATATACCTAAAGAATTTTCAACAAAGGACTCACAGTTTTCATACATTTTAACCTCCAAACATTCTGCTTTACAACATCACAACCAAAAGTCTCTCTACGGTGAGCCCCACGAAACCTTGTCTTTTAGCTATTTTGTTTTCCAGAAATAGAAAACACATTTTTCAGATCTCATAAAAATGCAGTAAATATTTAATACAACACAAATCCAATGTCTTAATGGTGGGTCCCATAAAAACCTTGACTTTTCTTTAACTTTTCGTTTTCCAGATACATAAAACCAAAGATATTGATGGTGGTCTGTAAAAACTTTCTTTAACCTTTTGTTTTTCTCTAGCTTTACTGGTCAAACTTCAATTAATGCATGTAAATAATGATTTGATGTTTCAACACCAAAACACAATTATGGTCCCACTAGGTCTTTAGGGTATAGGCCTTTCAGTTTTCAATTCAAAAAACAAACAAACATGCTAACGACAATAACCCTACAACCTTCGACAATTTCTGTCTTTTTATTATAAAGGGATCATTAAATTATTAATTCAAATCCAGAAACTGATAAAAAGATGGCCTTCATCGAGAGATTACAATGAAACAATAAATAATCTTTTATAACCTTAAAGCAATATTGATTGCTACCGATAATTTTAGGGTTAACTCTAATATAAATCAAAGTTTTATAATCTGCTTTGAAACCATAAGTAAATTAATTCTTTAACAATCTAAGCAATATTACAAGCATAGAATTCACCCAAGAACATTTATGACATAATTAATTCAATACCTTCAAACCCTAAAATTAGTGCTATAAAGAAAAGAGCGAAATCCTAACCTTGATCTATACTCGTGTAATCTCTTCTTTTTAGCAAATTCTTTCTTTATGCAAAACTTTATCTACTCTCACCTTATTCCCTTTCTTCATTCTTTTCAATGGTGCAAGAACGTATATGTTTTGATATTTGTAAACATTTCTTCAACTTGACGATAGAGGGAAGGGTTTCTTTATTTTATACCTTAATGACTCTAATTTCCTTTAACAAGTCCAATTACCATTATTTTGTGCTCACTTTATATTAGAATCAAATAAAGTAATATAGGTCACACTTGTGATTATTAAAATAATCTAATATCGTCTTCATGTCGTTGCTCTGTGCCGTTGTTGCTACTTCTTCTTTCGACTCTCTATTGTTGCCTGCCGTCATTGCTTGAGTGTTGCGATCGTCTACTTCATCTTCTTCAACTCCGCAGCCGCCTCTGCTTTGTGTGTAAATTGTCCCACAGAAAGTTGAATGAGTTAATGAAAATGGTGGATCGATGGACTTTTTGTTCAAATGCTTATCTCTTAGTTTTGTCATGTATAGTGCGGTTTAGGTGTGACTTTTGGTTTCTGCAATCTGTACAGAGACTTGTAGTTGTAGAATGTGATACTTGATAGTTGATATGTGGAATTGTGGATTGATAAATTTGTGGCTTGAGTTTGAAAAAAATTGTCGTGGGTGTTGCATCATTGAGAATTTGGTTGTGAAATTTATGATTTTTATCAATTACAATTTTACATTTTACAAGTTTATAGTTGAAAATAATAAATAAAATTTACAACATTATTTAGTTACAAAATTTAGAGATAAATCAGTAATTAAATTTTAATTTTGTGAATATTAACTATTTTCTTAGTAATCATATCTAAACTATACAAATTGGTGTGATTTTTCATTTTTCATTATATTTAAAATTATTCTTTTGTAATATAAAGTTAAAGTTTACGAATCATTAATGTGTGTGTATGTATTCTTTATGGTTTTTAGAGGAAAACTAGAAAGAATGATATCTAATGAAAATTAAATTTATGATATTGATTAAAAAGTTAGAAAGTTGTGAATTTATAATTGAATTATGTAATTATACATAATGACTTATACTTCTAAGTTTATAGTTGAAATGTAGGATTATGTAAAAACACAAAATAGGTATGGTTATGGTTGAATGATATAATCACACTATATGAGTTATAGTTATAGTTGAATTTCGTAATACAAAATTTGTTGTAGTTGTAAGTTATGGTTAAATTATGTAATTATACAAAATGAGTTACAGTTGTGAGTTTATGGTTAAAGTATTTAGTCACACAAAATGGATTATAGTTGTCAAAGTGTAACAATCATTTATATAAGTTAGTGAATTCACCTGCACTTCTATATCATATGAATAGGCAGCTCGGCCCCAGGCCACGGTGGCCTGTGGTAGGCCGTGGCCCGGCTTGCTGGCGGGCTGATTGGCCTATGACCCACCTATTAATTAAAGTAAAAAAATCCAAAATGACATCATTTTGGAAAAAATGGGCGGGCTAAGGGCCGGGTTGAGCCATAATTGCCATGCCTATACATGAATGTTGAGAAGTTGTTGTTGCCCTATTTCTTCTTGGTATTTTACACAACTTATTCCGTATTTTTCATTTCATCAGTAGATGGTAATAATAATACTTGGACTATTGACTTTGAATTTAAGATGTATGTATATTTTTAAAGTTTAAGTTATGTGTATGCTTTTAGAATCTAGGATGCGCGTTTGTATTTGTTTTAGTTAAGTGATACACATTGTTTTGATAATTGAAAGAAAAACAAAGTTGAGAAATTAGAAGTAGAGTAATTTTGTTGATTTTTTAATATATGTTGCTTTACAACCTCCACTGTATTTATATATGGTTTGAGATAAGATGAATTAATTTAACTTTGATGCAATCTAAACTACATGATCAGGTTGTGCATGATTTAATCTAAACTAAATGATAAGATGGAATATGATGTTATCTAAACTAAGATAAGTTGATAATAAGATAAGGTTATCCAATGTAATTACAAATGAAAAGATGCAGAAGATGTGTTGTTATCAGCCCCTGCAAGTTAATGTTCGAAAGAACATTAAGCTTGTGACATAACTTTAAAAAGGGAGTAGAAACCAATGTTTGTTGAAGAAAATGGGTCTTTAGTACTGTTCAGAGACTCCGAGTAGTGTCACAACTAAGAGAAAGAGACGGAACTGTGGAGGTAAGTGTTGCGGTGAGACAGCAGTAGGCTAATTTGTCGTGTTTTTTCCATTCTAGGAATTTTGCTGAAGGAGGTGAAGTTTCATTGATTGATTAATGGTGCTTGGAAGGTGGAGTGATGGATTCGTTAATATACCTAATTAAGTCACAGGTAAGTAGTATGAATTTGGCTTGATTTTGTCACATAAGGTAGTTATTTTTATCGAGAGTTATAGTAATAAAATTGGTGATGTTGTTAATCAGTAGTGAAGTGTTGATAATCTCCATTTGTGAGGTTTTGTGTATAGTAATGTAGTAGGGCTGCGTTTATGGTTGGAAGATGTATTTATTTTCTAACGTTTATTGCTTTGCAACCTTCATTGTATTTATACATGGTTTAAGATAAGATGAATCAATTTAGCTTTGTTGCAATCTAAACTACATGATCATGCTATGCTTGATTTAATCTAAACTAAATGTAACATAGGGTATGATGTTATCTAAACTAAGATAAGGTTATCTAATGTAATTACATTTAAAAAGATGTTATGTTATCAATAATAGTTGATAATAAATTTATTAGTTTAATTTTGACACATCTTTATTTATTTTACAGATAAATGGAGAGAGAAATCAAATATTCCTGATAATTCAGTCACTTCAAGTTTAGGAAGATTTGATGATTCAGCTTGGACTCATGCTAGATTGTTTCTTGGAGTGATGAACCATATCATTTGTTTATATTATAACAAACATTTAAAAGATAGGGGAATCACCAAATTAAAGAAGCATTTAGCTAGGTTAAAGGTGATTTAAAGCTTTGTAAGAAAGTGAATCATGATTAAAATGAAAAACAAAGACTTTGCTTGAAGAGTATTAATATCAGAAAGATAGAATACAAAGATTCAACTATGAAATTGGTAGTGGAAATTCATTTTTTAGTGGTTAGGATGATAATGGAGATGTTGAAGGTAATAGTATTCCTACCCAAGAAAAAGGGTATATTGCACCTGATTTTAGAAAAAGAAGAAGACATGTGTCTATTTTTGCACACGAACAACTCTTGAAACTTAGCCTTCAATTTGTATTGCCTTATAATCTAGAGAAGCGGCTCATAATGAATACATAACAATGGCTAAATGATAGTATGATTCAGGTATAACATTCAATGTTGCCTAGTCTTATTATTATCAACTTATGGTGGATGCTATTGCTTCATATGGTCAATGATATAAAGCTCTTTCAATTGATGATTATATAGGTAAACTCTAGAGCAGTTCTGTTTATAAAATAAAAAGTTATTTGGATGAAATAAGAATGACTTGGGCTACTTATAGGTATTCAATCATGTATGATGATTGGAAATAGAAAATAGGAGCATATTATTAGTTTTTTGGTTTATTCTACAAAGGGAATAATATTTTTGAAGTTTATTGACGCATCTGACTTTGCTAGGAATATTGATACTTTGTTTTAGATATTTGATAAACTTGTGAATAAATTTGGGATAGAAAATATTGTACAATTCTTTATTGACAATAATTCTACTTATTAAGTAGTTGGAAGAAGAATGTAAAAGTAGGTATAATTCTTTTTATTGAACTATTTGTGCTGCACATTGGATTAACTTGATGTTAGGAAATATAGGAGATACTAGATATTTTTCTATTATTGACGAGATTGTGTAAAAAGTAAAAAAAGTGCCAAGTTCATTTACAATTGTGCATGAGTCTTAATTTTAATGACAAAAAATTTCACCAATAGTAAGAATTTGTGTCGTCCAGTATTACAATATTTGCAACTAATTTCTTATAACATTTAATATTTTATTATGATGAAGAAGTAGTTGAGGTAAATGTTTATAAGTGATAAGTTAATTGTATCTCAGCATGCTAGGTCTAATATTAGATTGAAGGTTTTTAGAATTATATTTGAAGATAATGAATTTTGGTCTCAATGTTAATTTATAATTCGAGTTTTTGAGCTTTTGGTAAGGGTACTTCATCTAGTTGACAGTGATGAGAAGGTAATAATAAGTAATCTTTAGGATGCCATGGGGCATTTTTGAATACTAGTATCTATTTCAAACTATGAGGCATTTTTTAGAGCGAGCCTTGGAGCAATTGGTAAGGTTACTCATTTGTGACCAAAAGGTCACGGTTTCGAATCATGAAAACAACTTCTTTGTAAAATGCCAAGAGAAGGTTATATACAATTGATGACCTTCCCCCAATACTCGCAAAGTAAGGAGTCATGTGCACTGGAATTTGCACTTGTCTATTTCAGAACTAGTTTTATATAGAAAATTAAAGTAAATAGGAAAATGCTATTAATTATTGCAATAATTGTTACATATGAGATAATGTAAGATCTCCTAAGCTTACAAATGGAAATTTATAAGAATGCTTCTGGTATTTTTGATATGTCTAATGTTATTCATTAAAGAGACAAACCTAATCTAGGTATATTTTTTTCACTTTTCGTTACTTGTTGAAAATTAATCATTACTTTATTTTGTTTATAAAATTACTTGTGTTGTCTTACAAATGTCTAATGGGGTTAATTTGGAAGTAGTATTCAAGAATTGCAAAGGATTGCAATTTAAATTTTGAGTCAATTTGTGAATGCAACAAAGTATGAAAAGAATTGTAGTATATTTGAATTCATCCATTCCAAGAAAAAGAATATATTTAAACATAAAAGATTGAACAATTTGGTATTTGTGTGATACAATTTAAAGCCAGGGAAAAACATATTATTATCATCATTAAGTTGAATATAATTTCTTGTAATTTCTTAATAATTTAATTTTATTTGTTTACTAGGATTCTTAATAGAACACGTAGTTCCATAGATCCAACTTATCTTGATCATATCGAACTTTTTGCATATTGAGTTTTTGGGGAACCAAGTCTAATAGATGAGAATGACTTAGAAGATAATCTTCGATGAAAAAGTATTGATGTCATTTGGTTCAATGAATTTGAATGATGATTATGATGAAGCTCCTCTCAATGATAAAGATTTTGTATCAAATAAGAATTGAGTTAATGCGATTTGAGAGATATTCGATTGAATGAAGTTCCAAAGTTTTTATCTTATCTCTTCTAATTTCATTTATATTTGGTGTATATATTAAATTCTATATGTGCAATATAAATATAACAATAGATATTTTATTTCATATTTTACTTCTAATTGTTTGTTTTTTTAACACGAACTCTTGTTAAAATACTTAAAAGTCCTAACTTTTTATTTTTCTTTTTATTTAATGTTTTGATGTAATTATTATTTATTACATGATGAAATTGCAACATTTTAAGTACTTCGTATTATTCTTAATTTTATATTTTTATAATGATTAAATAATCTTTTTCATATTAATTATGGTTATTATTTATATGTAAAATATGTGAAAAGTATATAAATAAGTGAATTGTTGTTATTTTAAATTTTTATTGTTATGATTTTTGGAGACAAAGTTAATATAAAATCATAAATTATATAATACAATATATTAAAAGACTATTTTATAATTTTTAAGAAAATCAAGGACTATTTTAGAATTTTAAAAATTTTGTTGAAACAATAACCGATATTAATACCAGTATAGTATCCAATACTATACTAATATCAGTACCAATACAGTATTTGCCCAAGTATTTCGATCATTATTTAGGATACCGCTTCGTACCGGCCCGAATTAAAATCGGTACAAAACGGAGGGTTAGTTGTACCAGATTTAAATATCGGTAGGTATCGGCCGGTTTCAGATAGGACTAGTTGGTATTCAAAATACTGGCTAAATCCAGGTCAATACTAGAAATTTTAAAAAATAAGGGGATCTTTTTGCAAAGTTTTCAAAAAAATTTAAACTCTTCCTCCCTCCTTCCCACCCTCTTTTTTTCAAAGTTTTTTTTAATTAATTATTTTATTTACTTCAATTTTTATAATTATTGTGATTTTTAATTTTTATTTTTGAATAAAATAAATATTTATTACTTATAATAATTATACATTAAATAAAAATTAAAAATAAATTATTTTATTTAAATTTATTTTAATCTTTATATAATATTTATTAATAAAGTATTAATAAAATATTTTGTTTTTAAAAATAAGTAATTTAAAAATTATTATTTATAAACTAATATTTATTTTATATATTTTAAATATTTATTAATAAAGTATTAATAAAAATATTTTATTTTTAAAAATAAATAATTTAAAATTTATATTTATTTTATGTATTTTTAATTATTAAATCAAATTTTATTTGAAATATATATTTTTTAAAAATATTTTAAAATTTAATTATATTTATTAATAATTATTAAATTAATTTTATAAATTAAATTAAACTAAAATATTTATAATTTTATTAATAATTAATTTTAAGTAAATATATAATATATTTAATTGATAGTAAGTTAAACAATATATGTTTTTGTTTCATGTTTCAAATCTACTTGGTTGTTTCCTTATCACGAACTCTTATTATAAATTATAATAATTTGAGAGTTAAGAATATTTATTATTCTTTTTATTTGATGTTTTGATATAATTATTATTTATTATATAACAAAATTGAAATTTTGTTATATTTTAAATATTTTATATTGTTCTTAATTTTATATTTGTATGATAATAATTGTCTTTTTTCCATATAAATTGTGATTATTATTTATATGTGAAATATCTGAAAATTATTATTATTTTATATTAATTATGATTATTATTTATTATTTTCATTTTTAGAGACATGGTTAAAAATATACAGTACAAGTGTACAATATGATAATGGACTATTTTGCAAATTTTAAAAAAATTCAGGGATTATTTCATAAATTTAAAATATTACCCGAAACGGTATACAATATTGATCAATATTGATCCAGTATCATACCAGAAGCCAATCTGATACTAAATCTAGTACAATATGCATGAGCCTTAAAAGAAGAAGGGACTACTCTTATATGGATTCAAAAAAGGTTACGTTCAGTTCAAAATAGCATTCTAGTTCAAATTACTACTGCACAACAACAAAGAGCCAAAGGGACATAAAGAGTGACAAGCAAATGCTTAAATATGATGGGAATTAACACAATCACCAAATTCCCTCGTTGCCAGAATATTCGACGAGCAATATAAAAGTATGGCAGAAAAAAATCAGCACAAATAATCAAAGGTAAAAACCATACCATAGACCATGCTCCACTATAATCAAATTGGGTTTAGAAAGAGTCTAAATCAAGTGCACAAATAAGTGCAATCAGCCAGTCAATCAACACAAAGCACCAAAACTTTCAAGAAGAAAAGAAATTAAAAAAAATTCAAGAACAAAGCCTCTGAAATGATCAAGAAAAATCTGACTTGGAGAGCTCAAAATCAGATCTTCACCGTTGAGAATGAAGAATAAGATGTCCCAAACATGCGGACAAAATTTTAGCCAAATCAGGCCACAAATAACCTCCAATCGTGCAGTTGATCAAGCTGCCCTATTTTAGTCCCAACCAGAAAATACCAATAAGAATGCTAGCAAGTGGGCTAATGATTTTTGGGCCTTTCTCCACATAAGAAAGGAGCCCAACACCCAACAAGGTATTCGTTGACATTAAGACCTTATTTGATTGGCATGAATTCTTGTTTAGAAAAGTAATCTTTTTCCTAAAATTTATATTATCATGTTTGGTTCTTTTTTTTTTGTACTTAGGAAAGTAAAAACTTTCTCAATCTAAGGAAAGTAGTAGCACTTTACTTAGATTCTAAATCTTATCACCCCTCTTGGTATTTGTATTACTTTCTTCAAAAATTTAATCTAAAAATACGCTAGCCAATTTAACCCTTCCTTCTTTTTCAACTTTACGACAACTTTTTATAATAATAAGGACTTTAATAATAATAATAATAAATGTAATTAATACAATTAATAAAATTAATAATAATAATAAGAATAATAATAATAATAATAATAATAATAATAATGAATAAGAACAATAAAATCATTCTTCTTCTTCTTCTTATTAATAATAATAATAATAATAATAATAGCAACAACAATAGTAATAATAATAAAAATAAAAATAAAATTAAAAATGTATAATAATAATAACATTAATAATAATAATAATAATAAATGTAAAAGATAAAATTAATAAATTTAGTAATAATAAAATTAATAATAATTATAAAATTAATAATAATATTTAATAATATTAAGAATAATAAATTTAATAATAATACACTATTTGTATTTTTATTTTTGATGTTAAAATTTTTTTGATATTTGATTTGAATTTTAAGATTTATCTTTGTACTCGGTTGATTTTTTAGTATTTTTCAATACTATATTTATGATATAACAGTATTATATGATTAGAATATCAAGAATGAAAAAATTAACATTTAATGATATAACTTGTATTACAAATTAACATTATTTAATGATTTTAATTTTTATTCGGTTTGTAGGGATATAATTAGAAACATAAGTCAAAATTAAATTACATTCCATGAAATTGTTACATACCAAACATTATAATAAGAATCCACCCAACTTTCCTATTAGAATTTTTATAAGTATCCAAACATGTGAA
>JAOTAY010000004.1:8991703-9044813 GCA_025629805.1 Erythroxylum baracoense
TGTGTATATGATGTGTTTTGTTTTTGGTGTATATGATCAAGCATGGATTTTGAATTGTGTATAGATGATCTTGAACTATAATTGGGGTATAAATGAAGAAGAAATTATGTAGATATAAGTTAGAAGTGATAGATTAAGACAAAGAGATGAATTAGGAAGAGATTGATGAGGAAGTGTGCTGGAAATGTGTTAGATGTAGTGTTTCTACTAAACATGCATCGGTTTTTTTGACATATCTTGATCTATAGATATCTAAATAGGATGATTGTTGATTGATTTATATTAAACTAGAGAAAAATGGATACAATTTTCATGAAGAAATTGAGTTTGAATTCTGTCTCTAAGAGTGTTGAAAATTGTCTTGAAGTTGAGTTTCAGATCTTGTCTCTATTTCTGAACAGTATGGAGTAAATTGTGTATAACTTTCAGAATATTGAGCGAAATTGTATGAACTTAGGTTCTTTAGAATCTTAAGACATAGATGAACAATTATTTAGCAGATGACTTTGCCAAAAAACCTCATTTTCTAGTTGTAAAATGGAAGTGAAATTATAAAAAAAATAGAAGATAGAAGGAGGAGCACATCGGCCAGAAACAAGTCACGATTGTGACTCCTCGAGATCGCTACCCAGCATGGGTGATTGCAGAAGTCGCGATCATGATGCGTCTCGATTGCGACATTGCTGGTGAGTCGCGATCGCTACCCGTCACGATCACGACCCCGAAGGTGATACACGGGAGATGCCTTCCAAACATATGTTGGTTTTTTAATGATATCTTGAGCTGTAGATGTCCAAATGAGGTGATTCTTAATTCCGATTACATTAGGGACATAATTCTAAAACTTTCTTGAAAAAGTATAAATTTAATTCTGTCTATAATAATTTCAAATTTTCGTGCGAAATTGAGTCTTGATTGAGGTTATAGTACTACCCGAGATAGAAATTATATTTTGATGTTTCCATAAAAACTAAATAGATATAGGCTGAATAAGATAGAGGTGTCTTCACAAAAGTTGTAGTTCATTCTCTTATATTTCAATTGGTACTAATTTTGTAATTTTTAGATATCTGAATAGAAAGTTATTAGTTGTACAATTTAAGGGTATGATCATGAACTAACCAAAAGTTCAATTATACACAGTCTATGGTATTGTGAGCATAACGCATAGGATGCTAAACCAAATTGAATGATCTTAGTGTCATTAGAAACTTAAGAGATAAAAGAACAATGTCCTAGAAGAAAGTATCCTCAAATGACTTTATTTTCTTGGTCAAAAAGAACTTGGAAAGTTGGCCCAAAAGTGTGTCTTAGGAAAAATCTGAATTGAAGAAATGAGTTGTGAATTTTGATTTTTGGGTTTTGTTGAGGTATAAAATATAAGTATAAATGATACTTATGTGAGTTTGGAAATATGTATGATTATGTGATGAAAACAATGGAAAGATACCTAAGATTGTCATGAACATGCATGTATATATTTCATATACATACATGTGCATAAATGAATACTTATAATTATGCTAAATTGTGATATGTGTATATTGTTTATTATAGAGGAGCAATTGGAACGTCAACATCCCAACGTTATCAGAACTTTGAGGCAATAGCTTTAGAAGCAATCTATGAGTATCCTAGACGGTCTCACTCAATTACTGTTGTGCTAAATTCTGTTTTTACTTATCTATTAATGTGATTTGATTGTTGAATTCCAGACATGAAGGTCTGATGATTCTGATATGATGATTGTGATATTGAAGTACTCCTTGTATATGACTGTGTTGGAATTTATGTTACTCAACAATGATGTTGAATGCCGAACATTGGGTCTGATGTGATTTGAATTTGAATGTGCAAGCATGTGTCCGATTGAACATATGATATGTGAATCATTTTAATATTAGAATGTATTAAAGATAAAGGAAGTTGTGACCGGATTCGCCAGGATAAAGAGCTTAAAGCTCATACTGTGATCAGAGCCTCGAGTTCAGTTGTGAATATACCCAATATCCACTAAGAGATATGGGACATTATTTGATAGAGCTCGGTATCCACTAAGGGATATGGGCTAGTAAAATAGGCACTCGGTCACAACAATAATAATAAATGCATGTGAGTTTACGTGCATTACGTTTATATTTGATATGTGTATTTTACATGAATGAAATGATCATTATGGTTGTTCTGAAAGTGAAAGGTGATGTTTTATGAATATGCAAAGATGTGAAAAATATGTTACGTGTATTGATATGATGCATGAATTGAGTGATCCATCGATGATGGTTACCTAATTTGAGTTAGCAAAACTCACCCAAAATTGCACGTTGACATTTCAGGACACAGAGAGGAGTCTAGCTACTGAGAGACCATACAAGAAGCTTAATTCTTGTACTTTTGTGAAGAAGGTATAGCTCAAAGGTCAGTCAGCTAAATTAGAGGATTTAGTTAGATCTTATGTATTTCCTCTTTCATGTAGTATATTTTGTATTAGATTTTGATGATGTACATGTACAGATTTTTGAAAGCTACAATTTATGGACATTCAAACTGATGAAATGAAAAGAGGAAATTTGTTTTTAAAAAAAATTTGTGACTTTCTTGTATAATAGTAGATGCCATGATTAAGTGGGATGAATTAACGTATGATAAAGTGAAAGTGTGATAGTTAACACGCCATTGTTATAGGGTATCTATTATAATGTCATAAAGATGTTTTGGTATGTACCTTATAGCAATAAGGGTGTTACAAAATAAATAATTAACAAGGTACAAATTTTCAATGTTTATATTTTGTTACATGTTGTGAGGTGTATCGCTTAATAGTTCGAGAGAAAATTATGATAATTGAATTTGCGGTTATGCAAGTGTATAATTAAGAATATTATGGTAAGATAAATCACGTCCATGAAAATAAATAAAGACTAGTTTATAACAGTTTGAGAATAAATTGTGAAAGGTGTGAATTTGTGGCTTGCTTAGGATAGGTTATATTTAGTGGTCATAGATTGACAAGTTGTTGAGATATGAGCGAGTTGTGGCTAGGTACTATCTCAGGGCACTCTAGGTCTTAAGGATGTCTTGTGTCGATAGTTAGGTACTGGAGTTGTATCGAAGTATCTTGAGTTCTGAAAATATCTTATATTGATAGCTAGGTACTGGAGTGGTTTTAGGGTACCAAATGTTATTGAAGGATCAAGGTACCTTGTACTAATATTTACACTTCTAATTACGTTTTTACTTAGTAAGTAATTATAATAAGTAAAGATGAGTCGACAAACCATTAAATGTAAGCCTATTAAGTTAAGCAAGGTCTAGTTAATTTAGTTAATAGGGAGGTAAAACATAAATGGTAATAATTAAAATTATATTAGTATCAATAATTAATAGTAATAAAATTCTTGATGTTTATTAAATTTTTTAAGTATTGCTCGTGTATTTAATGATTATATGTATATTTTATCATTTGACTATTTTTAACATGTGGTGAGTTATTTGATTTTAAAGGCACGATCAAGTTATCCTTATTGAGTAAGTAGCTTACCTCTTGCTATTATATTTTTTTAGTGGATAAAAAGAATGTCAATAACTCCAATGCATGTGATTGATAGTGTTAAGTCTAAGTAGAGTCAGCAAATCAAATTGAGTACAATTATTTATTGTATATACTTTTGAACATTACATTATAGGATGATTATGCTTGTATATATAATTTTTGTGAGCCATGAATATCTTTTTTGATATTAATGAGATTTTGGTAATTATTGATTTAATTGTAGAAAAAATGACTAAATTGTGGATTAGGAATTTTAGTGTCACGCAACAAATATATGCATTCAATATGAATACTTCTTCTCCAAGCCAAAAAAGGGACTATCTGTGAAGGTAATTTGATTCCATACAAATTGTCACATATTCTCCAAAATCAAACTACAATATTTTGTAGGATGTATCAAACTATAACGTAATAATAGTTGGTGACAAGTGATTTGTAATAATTTGTTCGTAAGTCAGGGCATTATACAGTAGTAGGTTTAAATTAATTGAACTTTTTACATTTTATTGTTCCACTCATCTAAAAATTGAATTTTCTTATTAACAAATACTCATACTGCATATTCAATTAACTAAATAAAATGGTATTAGCTGCCAAATTTTTGTATTTGATGGCTTGAAGCTTGCACTACTCCCTTCTTTTCAATCAATTCATTTTATTTCTTAAAACAACTAAATATAAATATAAATTAATAAAAATATATTAATAATTGATTAATAAAATGAAAATAAATTAATTCAAGTTTATTTAAAATTCAATTAAACATGTTTAAAAGCTTATTATAATTTTTTGAGAAATATAGTCACTATTTTGAATTAAAATAATAATCATAATTATAATAAGATAAGACGAAATTTAATTTTTAAGAAAAAGCATATTAAAAATATTATTGTTACAAATTTTTAATATATTTATAAATTATCATCGTACCTGTGTACTTTTTGTCTTTTTCGCCTTCCTCTAGTAGCCAGAAACCCTTGGGTCTTTCATCTTATCAGTGGCCGAAGCTGAGCATTTCCAATTTTCACAAGTTGTGTTTGTCACTTCTCAGTTCTATGGACATATTCTTCTTCTCTTCAATTTCCCAAGTTGACGAAACTATCAGCTGAAACTCAATACTACGGTTTGTGATTTTCCCCAGCCAGAACATATTGGGGTCTACATGCGAGTTTCGAACTCTATCATTCTCTGTTTCTCGGATTACCGGTTCGTGTTCTACTTCCCAATTTGTGCCTGTGTTTTCTGTCTTTGACATGGTATGTCCCAGAACTTGTATGAGGGTTTCTAAATACTGTGGAATGATTGCGCAAGTCGATCGTTTTCTCGTTTCCTGTTCATTTTTAGATGAAAAGCACTGGACCGCAAAGAATCCATCATTCATTTCTCATAAAATTCGGTGCTCTGTTAGACATGAGCTTACCTACACTCCCATGATTCACCGTTCTGGGTCAACTCGGTCGTATGGTTCTCTTATCGGTCTTCGTGTCACTCGGACTGCTAGAAATGAGGCTCAAGAAGCACTTTTTGATTACTTGCATAGCACCAGGAGTTACAGTTTTTCTGATGCAGAGCATATTAGCAAGAATTCGCCTAATTTCTTACAAATGTTGCTTTCTAAGATAGATAGCGAGAAACATGTCAAGCGTTCATTGGCTAAGTTCCTCCGTTATAATCCCATCAATGAGTTTGAGCCGTTTCTCGAGAGTTTAGGTTTGAGCCCTTCTGAGTACTCTTCACTTCTTCCTCAGCATTTGATGTTCTTGAGTGATGATCATCTCTTGCTTGAAAACTTTAATATACTGTGCAATTATGGGATTCCTCGTGGTAGGATGGGAAAGATGTATAAGGAGGCAAGAGAGATTTTTAGCTATGACTACGGGTTATTGTCTTTGAAACTTCAGGATTATGAAAACCTGGGTCTAAGTAAATCAACAGTTATTAAGCTTGCTGGTTGTTGCCCAACCCTCTTGGTTGGCGGTGTAGACAGTGCATTCGTTAAGGTTATGGAAAAATTAAGTGGTTTAGGACTGGAAAAAGAGTGGATTGGTGGGTATTTGTCTGATGATGACTCTTATAATTGGAGAAGATTGCTTGACACCATGGATTTTCTCGAGAAAGTGGGCTATAGCACAGAGCAGTTAAACAACTTCTTTCAAACAAATCCTGAATTGGTGTTTGAAGGTTCTGGAAAGATGGTGTACTTGTTGTTTGGGCGGTTATACAAATTGGGTCTCAAAATGAATGAGATTCATTCGTTAATTATACAAAATCCACAAATCTTGTCAGCTAAATGTACCAAGAATCTTTTTCGGGCTGTAGGTTTCTTGTTCGACATTGGAATGGGAGCGGAAGACACTAGAGACATGGTAGCCACAAATATGGAACTCTTGTGTTCATGTTCCCTGAAGGGACCTAAAACTGTTTGCAGAGAGTTAAAAATTAGCAAAGAAAGCTTATGCAAGATCATAAGAGAAGATCCAGAGAAGTTGTTCAGCTTGGCTTCTAAATCAAGAGTCAAAAGCAGTGAAATAGCTTCACACATTCTAACTAAACAAGCGGAGAAAACAACATTCTTAGTGAAACTTGGTTATGTTGAAAATTCTGAAGAAATGATGATAGCCCAGAAAAAGTTCCGGGGCAGAGGGGACCAGTTGCAGGAGAGGTTTGACTGCCTTGTGCAAGCTGGTTTGGACTGCCATGTTGTTTCAAGCCTTATTAAGCATGCCCCAATGGTGCTTAACCAGAGCAAAGATGTAATTGAAACAAAGATTGATTGGCTAACAAATGGCTTAGGCTACCCACTGCAGTCGGTGGTGGCATTCCCAGCATATTTATGCTATGATCTAGCAAGGATCAAAAAAAGATTTGAATTGTATGTGTGGCTAAGAGACAGAGGTGCAGCAAAACCCATGTTGTCGTTGAGCACTATCCTTGCATGTTCAGATGCAAGATTTGAAAAATATTTTGTAGACAATTATCCTGAAGGCCGAACTATGTGGGAAAATATAAGGAATGTAACTTCTGCTGACCAACACTAGTTTCAAATTTCATGGTTTTAGAGAAATCAATTATTTTTGCAAAATTTTCTCTTCTTTTGCATTTTATGTTTTTATAATGAAAGCTTTTGTAAACTCTCCATGCCATATTCTCTGTTGTTAGATCTAAAATTGTCTGCTATTGTTTGTTAACTTGCAGCTTGTTGTGCCAATCGGAGCAACTGCTTGCATATACAAGGGTCTTGCGGGATTAAATGTATGTATCCACTAGGATACAAAAGCCTGTACATGTATTTGCTTGTGGATGGGTGGTGGGTTTGAGATTTTTTGCTTTTTAACTGGTTCTTTTGTTCTTAATTCCCTATACCATATTTTGATTCATAGAGCATGTTTCCTTAAAGGTTACTGGAGAGAAATTTCCTCACTTCCTCCTCTACCTCATCTTCTTCATTTGCTTTGTTATTGATCAATAGCTAATTACGTTTTCTTGGCATGGGATGACACATAAAGTATGGGTTAAACTATGTTCTTAAAATTGTGATTAAAAAAAATGATTTAAAATAGCACTTAATATTTTAAAGTCCAATTTGTGCAATTACCTATAAATTAGTATTAAAGTCAAGCAAATTATTTAATAAAACATGAGCATTTTTATGCACATTTGTTAGTTAGTTGTTACAGCTTAGAGGATAAGTTTATAAGTCTCTTTAAGTTGAAAGAAAGTGGTGATTGAGACATTTTCTTTTACTTATTTAATTACTTATTTTACAAATTATTTACATTCTTCATTCTTAAAATGAAACATCTTATTTTGAACTTCATAAGGGACATTTATACAATTTTTTTTTTATCATAAAGAGCTCAAATCCACGTAGTTTTTAAATTTTATTGCATGTCTTATAAGAGAATTCATCTTAGTTGCAGTGAAAGCTAGTTTTCATTGGACAACTATAAACTCGAACTTGAATGATTTATTCCCAACTTAGACGAAGCTTGGGTGAGTCTGTACTAATAACGAGTTTTATTTAGTGTTCTTTTATCTTTGTGTTCTTCTTATAGTAACAATTTTTGATATTTTAATGACAATATATTGCGCTTATAATTTAAGGTAAATATAATTATGCAAATCATTTGTGAAATTTTATGTTCTATTTTATTACTCAAAATGATGCATGACATACTACTTAAAGATTTCCTAAAACGTAACCTCAATATAATATATATATAAAGTTTGAGAAATTTTATGATTAAATATCAGATATTTAATAAATAAAGATCAATATGAAATATTAAATCTTATATGGGCATAATTGGTATTTAATTAGAATTATTTTTAATTCTAATTAAAGTTTAATTGAAATTAGAATTTAATTTCAATTAAATTACTAAAACATCCAAATTTTATTATAAATAGGCTTAAGCTCTGTAGAGCTAGCACTTCATGCTTAACCCTCTCTGTAAAAGTTATAGAGTTCTCTCAACCTATTCTGTGGATACTGTTAGAGGCCGGACACTTGTGCTGCTACGGTGATTGAGACGTATCGGTTTCGGAAACGGTTCGAGGAATGCATCAAGATAAAGATCAAGCTTCGGAATAAGGTATGAATTAAATTTCACTTTATTATGATTCGTGTTAATCATTTTATAGAATTAAATAAATCTTGGTTTTTGGGAAATTAAATGTCACGAAAAAGTTTCATGATTATTCCCCTGTGGTTCGGATCAAATCCCGACCCAATTTTCCAACAAATGGCAGCGATGATTTACCCAGACCTTAAAAAACAAACGGAAGTCTGTATTTGTAGTCGTAACATTTTCATAATGTTATGAACCATAAAATGGGAAGTTGGAACTGAATTTTGTACAATCACAACTGCGTATTTACGGCCCGTGAAAGTAATCATACAAATAAGAACTTGACAGTATTACAACACGTGAAAGAAACCGTGCAAATAGGAGATTGATTGATTGGTTATAGAAAACACTGTGCTTTGATTCATGATTTTATGGCTTCATGTGTCCGGTCCTTACCAATTAGACGTCTCCCAAGTCGAACAACCAAGAGTCTGGATCTTCTATCCAATTTTATGATGTCTTATTATGTCCCCTAATCTCAGCCATTTATTTATGTAGGTCCCGTGTGGGTCCCGCAGAAATAAATACGGGACCTACATAAATGAATGACTGAGATTCATGGGATAGAATAAGACACCATAAAAATTGGACAGAGGATCCTGTCTCAACAACTAGTGCTCTTCCAGTGTCCTACACCTTCATGTTTGGATTTATGTCAATTCGTTACATGAAAAGCTGTTACGTATAAAAATATTATAGCTGTTACACAGCTGTCACTATTGTAAAAACTGTAACCATTTCTCTCATAAAGTATAATATGAATTAGGGATGTCAATGGATCAGGCCAGGCCCTGGCCACCCTAGGCCTGGCCCACCGATAGGTCGTCTGACCAGTCTATTTTTTTAATTAAAAAATCCAAAGTGGCCTCGTTTTGGACAAAACGGCCTCGTTTTGGACAAAATGGCCAACCCGCTTGTGGCCCGCATGAGCCGACCATGGTCGTCCCATGGCCCAACCTGGGGTAGACCATGGTCGGCCCATGGGTCGCCAAACTCAGGCCAGGCCGGGCCAAGAGGGTCGGGTCGGAATTGCCATCCATAATATGAATTAACTAATGTGTGTGTGTCTCTCTCTCTCTCTCTAGTTCTCTGTTCTTCTCTCTTCGTTCTGGACTCTTCTTTTTCTCCTTCTCCTTCTCTCCTTCTCTACTTCTCTCTTTTGTTCTTCATTTTTATTCGTAACAAATGGTATCAGAGCAGTCGATTCGATGTGGAATCGAAGAAAACATGAAAAACTTGATGGAAGCATAGATTAGAAGCGAGAAAATGTTCCTGGAATTTCAAAGCAGGAATGAGAAAATGTTTCTGGAAGCTCTAAACAAAACAAAAAAAAATAGAGAACAACCTGCTACAGCTTAAAATTGTGATGACTCAATTTTTGATGCGACAAGGAGTGGAAGTGGGAGCTACTATTGCAGTTACTCTGAAACTCACAAAACAAAACGAGCAACCCATGCAAGAGAATGACTACGTAAAGTCTTTGGCCGTAGAGTCCACCCCTCTCATGAATAACAAAGACGTTACCTATGATGGTTCCTTAGTCATCCCCTCTCCCAACGAGCCTGGTAAGATCAAGATGTACTCTTCGGCTTTTTACGCTACTTGTACAGCTGGTGGTCTTCTCAGCTGTGGTCTAACCCACAAGACGGTTACTCCTTTTGATTTCATTAAGAGTAACATGTAGATTGATCCTGCAAAGTATAGAAGCATTTCATCTAGTTTTAGAGTTCTGTTAAATGAGCAGATTGTGAGCTTTGTAGGTGATTACATTGCTGGATTTTTTTGTGCAATTGTGTCTCATTATGATAATCTAATCTCCTTCCTCCATGACACTAAAGGAGCAATTGCTGGTGATGCTGTAAAGAAGATGGGTAGTGAAAAGAAAATAAGATTATTCATTTGTTGTCCATTTTGTAAACCTCCATAACCTTGGGGACAAGGTTTTCTAAAGGAGAAATAATTGTTACGTATAAAAATATTATAGCTATTACACAACTGTAACTACTATAAAAACTATAACCGTTTTTCTTATAAAGCAGAATATGAATTAGCTAATGTGTGTGTCTCTCTCTCTCTCTTTAAAGTTCTCTGTTCTTCTCTCTTTTTTCTGGACTCTTCTCTTTCTCCTTCTCTCCTTCTCTACTTCTCTCTTTTGTTCTTCATTTTTATTTGCAACAGAAGCTACCGCAATTTCATTTCATTCAATGAAAAGGAACCATTCATAATACACAATCATGGAGGAGAAGACCAGGAACCAACCTTGCGACCCCATGAGAGTCTCCCTCTGATAACCGATAACACCCCATTCTTCCCCCATCTCCGACCACCTTTGACCCACCCACTTGCTTCCCCTTTTCTGACAACCTTGACCCACATTCCTCTACCTAACCCATCATCCACCTGTCTTGTTTTTGCCAACGACCTTCATCTCACTCTATCTGACAAACGACCATTTTCCTCCAACAATCTAACATCAACCCCTCTTCTCCGACAAAAGTTCTCCAACAACCCGACATCAATCCTTCTTCTCCAACAGAAAAAAGACAACTGTCACTTTTCTCCAACAACATGACAACAAGCCTTCTTCTCCAACAACCTGACAACAATCCTCCACTTTGGCCGACAACTTCAACCCTCACTTCCACAAACATCACACTTCTCTCCGACAGCTCCCTTCTTCTCCAACGGCTCCCTCTCGTCATCACCCTTCTCTCCACCAGGCGCCTCTTCCTTTTTCCCTCACTTTTGTGTCTTAACTTCACCCTTCCTAACTGTCAGCCTTTTTTTTGTTCTTACTCCTTTTTTCCCTTCCCTTTGTTTTCTGACAACCCCTCACTTCTATACCTTGTTCACTCAACTGATAGATTGTCCTCCCTTTACCTTACTGATCTTATGTGGCTATGGAACCTATCATAGCCTAAACCGTTATGGACTCTTCATTATTAAACTTATCAGACTTCCACCTTTAGGAGAAACCTTAGAATGGAAACAGCTAGGACTGGAGAAAGAAAAGACCAAATGGAGCTTCATTATAGGTGATAATGAAAACCTAGGCCAACTTAGCTTTATGGAGACAGATGGGGACAAACCGATTCGAGTTGCGCTTGAGGTGTTCCAGTAAGGTGTTAAAAAGTGGAGAACTTCTCTTGTGAGTTATTTTCTCTGGAAGAGTTTAGCTTTTCTAGTTGTTAACAAGTGGGAAAATATCGTATAGAGGACCAAGAGATTGGTGAATACGATGGTAAATGAAGATAACTCTTTGTCTTCAAATTCAACACCGAAGAGAATGTACAAAAAGTGTTGGAAGCAGGGACATGACATATAATGGGGCATCCAATTCTGATTAAGAAGTGGCAGCTTGGAGTTACATTGGATTGAAGCAAACTTATTTAAATACCTTTATGGGTGAATATTCACAAGATTCCCTTGGAGTATTGATCTGCGGAAGGTATGAACTATATTGCTAGCAAGATTGGCAAACCTTTATGATTAGATGAGAATACTACCTTAATGAAAAAGATTGGGTTTGCTAGAGTTTATATCGATGTCGAAATATCAAGGAAGCTTTCGGATACAATGAGAATCATGAAGCTAAATTAGAATGGAGATCTTGTAGAGGATTCAATTAGAGTAACATATATGTGGAAACCAAAGATGAAAGAAGAGAAGTAGGTTTGGAAAATAAAAGAACAAGATGGGAGGTAGATGTATGAGGCATGTCCAAGCCAAGAGAGGGGGGCCTTAGTTAACGAAGAGACACCACTTAAAATGTAGGACACCTAGAACACAACTTAGACGTAGAATCACGTGATTGGATATGGGAAACAAAATACTAATCAAGAGCAGAATAATATGGTTGCGATTGGAGAATCAATAGTGGGAGATAATCAAGGATTAGGAAATGGTAAACAGATGTTGAGTTTTGTAACGACTGATCTACTAGTCAATGTACCATAAGCAGTTGAGGATAAGGAAGCAGGGCAAAGTAGAGGGGATAATTGACACTCTTGTGATGGAAAGGGGGAAACTTATAGTACCAAAAGTATCCTAGTAACTATAACCATAGGTTTGCAAAGGAAGTATAAAAGAAGAAGGGACGGTAAAAAAATGATTATGGTAGTAGCATGGAATGTTAGAGGCCTTAATAGCCTAAATAAACAACTTGTAATTCATGAATTTATCAAGAACAACAAGTTAGATTTTGTTGGTTTATTAGAAACCAAAATAAAGAGGGAGCATTTGGTGAAGAGTTTATGGTCCCTAGACAAAGAATAGAGGGTAATGAGTAACCATGATCATCATTTTAATGGGAGAGTGGTAATAAGCTTCAATCCTCAAAAAGTGAATGTAGTGCAACATATTGAAACTGATCAGTTGATCTATTGTGATGTCTTGATTAAAGCTACTGGGACTATAATAGCAATTACAGTATTGTATGCGGCAAATCACAAGTTCTAGAGATTACATGCTTGGAATGAACTGGAGAAAACTAGTCATATCATGAGTTGGGGCCATGGATGGTTATAGGAGACTACACTGTATTCTCAAGTCCAAAGAATCAAGGGCTGGGACGAATTGGAATCAAGTAGACCATAGAGAGCTTAAGGAGATGGTGGAGAGAACTAGATTGGCTGACCTGAAATGGTATAATAAGCAATTAGGGAATTGATATTTGCTAAGAAAATTGGATAGATGTATGGTTAACGACAAGTGGATAGAGACCTACCCATCAAGTAGTGCTTTGTTTGATGATCTAACTGTATCATATCACAGTCCAATAGTAGTGGAATTGCTAATAGGCGATAGGAAGAAGAAGACCCCATTTAGGATATTCAATCACTTTGTGGACAATCCTAAATTTAGGACAATCCTAAATTTAGAAACATACTTTTAGAGGAAATTTAAGGGGAAATTCCAAGTTTAAATAGGTATCAGATCACCATGAAGTTGAAAGCCTTGTAAAATAGAATGAAATTG
The DNA here is from genome assembly GCA_025629805.1 of Erythroxylum baracoense. NCBI lineage: Eukaryota > Viridiplantae > Streptophyta > Magnoliopsida > Malpighiales > Erythroxylaceae > Erythroxylum > Erythroxylum baracoense. The sequence goes on from JAOTAY010000004.1 coordinate 9,004,865, forward strand.
TTCAGTAGGAAAATGGTACAACCAGATTTAAAGGTTAAAATTGATGCTTTGGAGGAGTTAAAGCAATGTCAGAAGAGAATATTGGATATAATAGAAGATTTGCAACTAAGGAGTTAGGAATCTGCACTGGTGGAAAAGTCTAATCAACTACTGAATAGTATAAATACTCTATTAACGCAGAAATTTCAGATGCTTTAGATGAAGTAGGGTGAGAGATGTACTAAGTATTTTATTAGCTTAATTTCAATTAGGCAGAATAAGAATTCCATTTGAATGCTTGAGGGTGAAACAGGGCGGATCTATGAGGACATAGAAGGTAAGAAGAGGGTTGCCTTAGAGTACTTTAGTTGGCAGTATGGGGTTGTAATGCCAATAAGAGCTATACGCACAGAGGTTTTAGCAGGGCTTAAAAAGCTTGATGAAGAAGACAAGGTGGCTTTGGTTAGAGAAATAATAAGGGAAGAAATAAAGAATGTTATTTTTTCAGTGAACCCTGACAAGAAATAAAGAATTTTATTTTTTCAATGAATCCTGACAAAGGCCCTGGACCAGATGGATACAATGACAGGTTCTTTCAAAAGCATTGAGATATTGTAGGAGAAGAAGTGGTAGCAGCAGTGGATGAGTTCTATAAGAAAGGAACAATCCTAAAGGAATGGAATAAAACGTTTATTTGCCTTATACCTGAACAGAGTAATGCATAGAATATGGAACAATTCAGGTTAATAGCCTACTGTAACTTTCTTTACAAAACCATCACGAAGATCCTGACAAATAGACTTAGAGTGAGCCTGGGAAAGTTAATCAACACAAAATGCATTCATTAAGGGGAGATCAGTTGGAACAAATATTCTACAATGTCAGGAATTATTAGAGGACTATAATTCTAAGAGTAGAATGTGAAATTGCACTATAAAGATGGACCTTGCAAAGGCCTATGACTCAATCAATTGGAGCTTTCTCTTTACCATATTGGAAGCAATAGGTTAACCTCCCTAGTTTAGAAAATGGGTAGAGGAATGTGTTACTACTGCTTCTATGGCAATCCTGGTGGATGAGGACCTACATAATTGATTGAAGAAAGTGGATCTAATATCCCTTTATTTGTTAGTTGTCAACTCTCCTGAGGCACCCATAATTCTAGTTCCATGGAAGACGTAAGGTATGAAGCTTACACATCTAGCTTTTGCAGATGAGCTTCTCTTGTTTTTAGAGATGAGAAAATTCAATAAATCTACTCTTTCAAATAATGGAGTTTCAAGAGATCTCAGGCCTAAGATGCAACTTCTAAAAGAGTTGTTTCTATTTATCTTGCAACTCAAATAGAGAGGTAGCTTCTACAACTATCAAGATGGGATTAACAAACGGATTCTACCCTTTAAATACTTAGGGGGTACCAATTTCTTAAAGAAGAATTGGTGCTGTGGACTATAAACCTTTGTTGGACTTAATTCATGGAAGAATCAACCAATGGAGTAATTGACTCCTTAGCTATGAAGGCAGGCTACAGCTAATTCAAACAATACTGAGCAATCTTATCACTTATTGGATCAATCATTTATCCATCCCAAAAAGCATCCTTAAGGAAATAGACAGGAGGCTTAGAGATTTCTTGTGGAATAGCTTAAACCAAGGTAGAATCAAAGCGAAGATTAATTGGGATAAAATTTGTAGACCTAAGCAACAGGGGGTTTGGGCATCCATTCTACAAGGATGATACATAGGGTGAGCAAGGAGTGGAATTTATGGTGGTTGTGCTACAAAAAGGAGGATTTATGAGTGAAATAGATACACAATGTATTTATACAGCATAAGAGTATTTTAATCTTAAAGCCAAGGCAAGACATGTCAGGTACCTTAAAAGAAATTCTAGAGACAAACAATAGATGCAAAATCAGGTATTTCATAAGATTGGGAATAGAGAGAGCACATTTTTTTGTATGATAATTGGCACTATAAAGGTCCCTTACATAAGGTGGAGATGGTACAACCCTTAAAATTGGTAATGTATCTAGAAACTAAAGTATGTTAATTAGTAATAACTAATGGATATAACCCTTCAATAATAACATAAATGTCAATCTTATAATGGAAGAGTTGCCTAGATGCCAGGAAGGAGAGTAAGATGAAATTTAGTAGCTAACAGACAAATCAAGGAAGTTCAGCACAAAACACTTTTACAGATTACCTAGAACACAAGGCCAGAGTGGATAACCTTAGTATGAGATAGTGATATCAATCCAGCTCACTCATTCATCTTATGGTTGGGAATCAATGGAAGGTTGCTTATGAGAGATAAGATCAAGTTTTCTATTAACAATTTGAGTTGTTAGTTATGTAATACTGAATTGGAGAATCTGAAACACCTAATGATAAGACACAAGTATACTAGACAAGTTTAGGGCCAGATACAACTAATTCTCAACATAGACAGACCAATGGACACTTAGACTGAAACTATTACTTGGTTGGAGAAACTTAGAGTACATAATGCAGCTGATCTCAAAGTAGTCAAGTTAGGTAACCTTGGTGTACTACATATGGAAAGAGCAAAAATGCAAAGTCTTCATACAAGAAAGTGGATGCATTGGGCTAGTTTTTTAGGACATCTTCCTCCTCAGCAAATTGGCCATGTTAGCAAGCGAAATAGCTACAAATCTAACAAGCAATATGAGGAGGAGATAAGGATTGGGGTAATACTAGTCTACATGGTCTCACAAGTGCCCCTGGGATTTCAAGTTGTAGATGGTTACTAGGAATCAAAATTGCCTGTATTCTAGATCTTTTGGATTACTCTAGACGTTTTGTATGCTAGATTATATATATTTTTATATAATGAAATCATTTAATTTAAAAAAAAAAAAGGAGTTCATCTACAAATCTTGATTTGAGTTTTATACAGAAACTTCGGCATACCAAATACTTAAAATTATAGTGCCCATCACAAACAACTACTTAAGATACAGCCAAGCGGCAACAAAATGACTATTTAGGAGCAACAAGATGCAGCCGCTGTCCTTTCTGCAGGTCTATCCATAAGAACCATGCCCGATGAATTCTGTGCTGGTTGCACTCGAGGCAGTCGTTTTGCTGTGTCCAAATAAAAACAAAAATATTACTGGGAGTGTAAATATCTGTTGAACAGATCTCACCAAATGGAAGAACGTCTTGAAAAACTAAACTTTCAGTATATATAGTCTTTGTAATTGAACTCTTATCTGACACAATTACAAACCTATTTCAAAGAAAATGTCATTCACATTGGCTGCAGTTTTCGCTGACGTTTCCATAAAGAAAAGGCCATTCTCCTGAGCATATAATTGAGCTTCCTGTAAGAATTAGCAAACATGATCAATACAATTTTTCTGGCGCTAACCTATTGCTTATTGGGGGTTGTGGTTCCTCATCCTGGCAACTCTGTGGGTTTCAGACATACAGCATTGCCGCGAAGAAATGAATAGAATGCAGCCATATTAGTAAATGCCATATCATAAGCACAATTCAACTCCTCCGTTCTTGCTTACTCCACCATCTAGTATTATTGTGAACCTCCCTTGATTCCATCTTTTAAGTTCATTTCTTATCTGTATTGATTCTCCGAAAAGCACTGAAGGTAAATCCATGTTTCTAAACATCATTAGGATTGTAGATACAAATTGCTTCATCTTGTATGTTTTCATTTAGTCATCCATTTCACAAGTGCAACTTTACTCATCATAAACATGCCAAAGCTTTTGGCAGGAAGACAATGGAAAATGTCATATCTAATAACAATATGGCAACTTTAACAGGAGTCTAGCCCTCTTACATCACAGAAAACTGACTACACAAAAGATAACATTTTTGATATTTTGCTACATCTGTCTTAGCTCAAAGATTTTATTCAACTAATAAGTAGCATGGTGGAAAAACAAAAGATACTTGCCTCAGCAGTTACTTTTCTTGCATCTACCAAGTCAGCTTTGTTCCCAGCGAGTGCCATAACCATATTTGGATTTCCTTGTTAAATGGCACAGAGAAAATGTTAGCGACAATTGGTAGTATTATGCTACACAGATGTCAGAAAAATGGATGTCAATAACTAAAAGAATTCTCAAGCAAGGAGGTGCCAATTCCAGACTCCAAACAAGGTTTTATTAGGTGAGAGATGCAAAAATGCCACAACATGACCATTGCAACAGCAAATAATTGAAACACAACCAAATCTAGGTCTCCAGAAACCTAGACTTAGTTATATTCAATAATTAAAGTACCTTGTGCCTGAAGTTCTTGAACCCACTTTTTTGCTCGCTCAAATGAGGCCTAAAGAAAATAAAACATAGGGCTTTCAGTACATAGAAAACAGAGAAACAGAGATACTGCAGTAACATCCAAAGTCATGAAGTCTATTGCTGAATTCAATAACGAAATGATCCAAGATTTTTCCTAACCAAACATCTAAAAAGTCACTATTCTGGGAAGACCATACTAGGCACTCAATAACAAGTGTTTAGTAGTCATCCAACACACAGAAAATGGTTTTTTGTTGAAGAAAACGTTTATCAGACAGGATACAATTACTTAATGCATCTGAATCTGCCACAAACTTGTAAAGTTTCATTTGATGAAGTTGGAATAAAGAGGAAGTAATATAAATTATGCAACCAAATAGTTAATCAAGAAAATATAGATATTACCTATTGACTAATCTCCCTAATTGCCACAATGGCATTTGACAACCTTGAGGCATTTTTATTTCAACAACAAATAAGATTCCAAAATCTTTTAATACACGGATGTCAAGTTCAAGGGGACACAAGACTTAAGAAGGGTATTTGGCATAATTTAATTAGTTGATTTGAAAAACAATCTGTCTTCAATGACAACCAATACAGCATGATGGATGAATGCCAAATTTCTTCACACACTTGCACAAGTTCATCACTCTGTCGTTGCTTTCTAGAGAAAAGCATGCAGGTAGCCTCATACATGAACCCACAACAAAGCTAGAAAGCATCGTCAAATTGTTAAAGATTCAGTGTTTTGGTAAATACCTATGCATACCAAACACAACCATTCAAAAAGAGACTGCAACTATTTATGAGAGAATAAAGGCTGAACCTTCATTGTTCACTTGCCTGATTAGATATGTCATACACAATAATCGCTGCAGCAGCTCCCCTATAGTACATTGGAGCCAGGCTGTGATATCTCTCCTGGCCTGCCGTATCCCAAATCTCAAATTTAACAGTGGCATCATTAACAGCCAATGTTTGAGAGAAAAAGGCAGCACCAATGGTTGATTCCTATATTGGAGAACTAAACACATTATACATAGAGAAACGCATGCAAGCATGCATATGTACATAACAGCATGTGTGTGCACACACACAACAACATGCGTGCCCATACAAATGTGTCTATCGGTTAACAAACATATGACCCGCTTAAGTTCATCATTGCAAACCTGAAATTCAACAAACTGCCCTTTGACAAAACGTAAGACAAGACTAGACTTCCCAGCACCAACATCTCCAAGTAGCACCTGAGGCATAAAAATGAACAGAAGCTAAAGTAGTATTCTCAGAGATGAAGAAATAAGTCTTATGCTGATGAAGAAAATTTCCAAATTGTTCAAATAATGAGCTGTATATTTCTATCAATTAGGGGAGGTAAAAGTGAAATCAGATGGTACCCACGAAAGTGGAATTAAAAAAAAAAGTATATGAGCTAATTAAGAAGAAAAAAGGACAGCAGCCACTTGAAGTGCTGACTGTTAGCAAAACATTAATATTTCACATGTTAGGTGCCCCCTAGTAAAGTATTAAGTTTCTGTTAAACTAAAGAGATAAATTTGTAAACAACAATATTTGTTGATCCACATACACTCTTCCGGATAAAAGTTCCAATGCTGTTTGGTGTTGAAGGTCCCCTAGTTGTACAGGAAAGTTTAGTAGAAAATTAAAATGACGAGGGAAAGGTTAATAGACTTGAATCACGTCGCTGATTCCGTTGCAATTAAGTTTTGCTAAAAGAGAATATCCACAAATCATAGAAAATATGTTTGGATCGAATGCTAGGAATCTGTTACCAAAACAAATTGATATTAAACTCTGATCAGAGCCCATTTTATATTGAAAAATAAGGTTTTTATAAGCCTAGGCACGCTGCTGCCTGGGCAAGTGAGGTTTTTTTTTATAAAAAAAATGTAAATGAGGGCTTGTTGGATGAAAGCCGTCGGGTGAAAAGACGTGAAGATAAAAAAGTTGACAGGAAAAAACTATTTGATAGAGCAACTAAGTTCAAAGCAAAGAACATGCAAATACTGAAGCACTAGATCCTGGGAGCTACTGGAATATAACAGCAGTTGAAAGATTGTAAATTAGCTTAATTTGAGAACAGCTGTACATCAAACTATCAAAACTAAATAGAGAACTTTCAAGGCCACTACTGAATGTATTATAAACGTACAATAGTTTTAAGTGACAAAAAAAACCGGTAAAAAAAGATCATTGAATTTTTATATTTCGTAATTAATCTTTGCAAATCTTCACAAACCCACATCAGAATTTGCATAAAAATGCATTCAAAACATCCGTACCAGAAACATAGCTACTGGGTAATTGGTCTAAGAGGCGAAATTTAAATACCCACAATGACAAATGTTAAATGATGAAACAGACCCGTAAAACATGATCGCCATGAATTAACACACAACAAGCACAGCTCAGTACGAATCAGAATCAAATCAAATTCAGATCAGAAAAGGTGAGCAGTCAAAATCGATAAGAATTAAGCCAAAACCCCACCTTTGAGTTATAAAAAATAAAAAATAGTAGCTAACTCACATCAGAATAACGTCTAAGAATGATAAAGAGGGACAAAAACCAACCAATTTCGCATTGATATTCTTGTTTCCGGTGGTGGCCATGACGAAGAACTATAATCAGAGGGAAGAGATTGAGGATGTTGTTGTTCTGCGATTGTGATCAATAAACGAAAGCGTTGACAACAAGGTAACTGGGTCAATAAGCGGACAAGGAAAAGAAAGCTTATCAATCAAACTTCTTTTTACTCTTCTTTCGTAACAAAACTCTCTCTAAACCTCGTCTTTAAACTATCGAAATTGCCTCGCTAAGCTATTTCAAAGAAAGCGATTGCTATTTTAATTATAACTTCTACTGAACAATATTTAGATAAATGAATAGTTAACTTCATTTTATTTCTGACACTAAAATCCACGCGGCAAATACATAGCCAATTAGTTTTGTCTCCTAGGCGTCTTCTGCTTGCCTCGACAAAGAATGTGTATACGTGGACGAGAATGCGCGCGCCCTGTTCGAAGTTTTCATAATGTTAACAACTCATTGTAGTTTTTCTAGAGGCAAAAGATTCCGCAAAATGAAGACTTGATGAAGGATTCAACGTTCTTTCCACTTGCGTGACTCCGTTCTTTTTAATTTTGCCAAGTCTCGGAATAAAAAGAACTGAGGCTTGTTTGGTTGGGAAAGTTTTTATTTTATTTTATAATATGATATTTGATTCGTTTTTTGAGTAGTTAAGAAAGTAAAATTTTTTTCATTCTAAGAAAAATAGTAACACTTTACTTGAATTCTAAATCTCATCACCTTTTTAGTATTTATATTACTTTCCTGAGAAATTTAATCTAAAAAATATGCTAGCCAATTCAACTATTCCTTCTCTGTCAACTTTACGACAACTCTTTTATAATAATAAGAAATTTAATAATAATAATAATAATAATAATCAATACAATTAATAATATTATTATTATTAATTAAATACAAATTTTCAATGTTAGAAAATTTTTGATATTCGATTTGAATTTTAAGATTTATCTTTGTACCCGGTTGAGATTTTTTTAGTATTTTTACTATATTTATGATATAACAATATTATAAGATTAAAATATCAGGAATGAAAAAAATTAACAAGTTAACATTATTTAACGATTTCAATTTTTATTTGGTTTGTAGGGATATAATTAGAAACATAAGTTAAAATTAAGTTACATTCTATGAAATACTGTTACATACCAAACATTATAATAAGAATCCACCCAACTTTCCTATTAGAATTTTTATAAGTATCCAAACATGTGAATATCTTTACTTTCAATAGATTTATTTTCCGAGGAATGAGATTCCAAATTTACTTTACTTTCTTGCCAACAAAACAAGGCCTAAAAGCATTTTACAAGTTACAAGCAAGGCCGAATGTGCATGGAAAGCAACAATGGCCTCTTAGAAACCCATTGGTAAGATAGCAAAGCAACTCTAGATTAGGTGTATTATGTCTAGGCCTGGCAAAATTTTGTCCGAACCAATAACCTGACCCTATCCAATCTAGAAAAAATCAGATACGGGTTAGAATTTTTTTTACCAAATTTAAACCGAGTTGAACAATTTTTGTCCGAATTAAAATCAAATTTAGACTCGGGTTGACCTAATTGGACAAAATGTCTGAATTTTTAAAATTAATCAGCACCGAACATTTAAAACCGATCTGAATTTAAAAGAGGCAAAAAAATCATTGTTTCAAAAAAATCATTACTTTATTCTAATTTACTGTATTAAGTTTTGATTGTTATATATATGTTAGCTAACTTGTGTCATCATTTGTTTGTTTTTTCTCAGATCATAGAGTCTTTGGGACATGAAGAGTGGGATATGAGGAGTTTGATGAAGAAGTATTTGTTACTTCTTGCTATGAATAATGTAGTGTACTGGTTTTAGATTTGGTGTACTATTTGTGCCTTTGTGACTTCTTGCTATAATTTTATTGGAGACTTTGAATTTGGTAGTTGTATTTTTGTTTTTTTAAATTTGGTTGTAGACTTACCATTTGTTTGATTTGAACTTCAACTAGACAACCATAATTTAGCTTCTTTGTTATAATTTTTTGATTAATTTTACAGAGAAAAAGATATAGGAAGAAAATGGTGCAATTTAATGGCCCTTTGCTATTGGTTAAAATAAGACAAACTTGTTCTGAACCCGGTTGGGTATTTTGCAATCCGATTCGATTCTGGGTCAATTTGGTAAAAAAAATTTGGTTTCAAATCAGTTTAGGATTATGAAATTTTTATCTTTTTTCGAATTGTCCGGAACCGGTTTGGTTTGAAACTAATTTTTTACTAGCCCTAATTATGTCAACCACAACACAAACAGTATATTCTGCTCATACTTCAAGAATTCATATTTACATGAGAAAAAAGTTTTGACAATCAAAACTTAACAGAAAAGAATAATAGAAAAGCATAACTTAACAACCCAAAGAATGAAAGGAGAACAAAATAATAGTACATAAGGTAAAAGACTTACCTGGACGGACGAATAACTGGTGACCACCACAGCAGATAAGGAAGATCGACCACGTGCAAGGCTTCTTCAATGCAAAAACCAGCAGGAGAATGGATGAAAACCGAGAAGAGTCGAAGATGAAGATGGCTTCGCCTTTGGCTTTAAAATTGAAACGAAAACGATGTTGTTTGTTATTGAATAGACGACGTCATCTTTGATAATATTTGAAGAGTATGGCAAACATTTGGTAACAATTTCAGAAAACATCGCCACATGAAGACATTTGGCGATCAAATAAGAGAAACATTGCAAACGTTCTTAACATTTGGTGACAAATTAAAAGATACGTCGTTAATGGTCTTAGCGTTAGGCAACGAATTCAGATAAACGTCACCCAAAGCCTAACATTTTATGACAAATTCATAAAAACGTCAATATTTTGTGACGAATTCAGAGAAACATTGCCAATGTTATTATATATTTTTATATATTTAACAGATTTTCTGTAAATTTATTTTTTGACTTACAGTTATTTTCAATAATAATAAATTAAATTTTGAGAATATGATATTAATATTTAATATTGATTTCCATTTTTTATTGAGAATATGATATTAATATTTAATATTGATTTCCATTTTTTACTATATTTTAATTATTTTTAATTATATTGCAATTAATATAACTATATATGGTAATTAATATAATGATATATTAATTTATAGGTAATAATTGTAATTAGTATAATGATTTATGAATGTATAGATAATAGATAAATTTTCTCATATCTTAGTTATTATATCATTCTATTTAATCATAATTCTTTATTTATTATATATAAATTCTATATTGTTATATATAATTTATATATTATATATAATTTCTATAATATATAAAGTGTAATATATGGGAACAGGGTTTGGCGAAGAAAACAAAGTTCACCAAAGGTGAAGCTAAAACCACATCGTTTTATGAAATTGAAAACCTAATTATTGAAACAAAAGACATAAATTGAAAACAATCTACCACAGAAAGAGTCTCCAAATGCTTCCTAATTAGGGTTGAACCACCGAAGGCAATATTCTTCTTTAAGCTAGTCAAGTTGTCAAGTATGGGTTCCTCTATCTTGCTCCTCACATTTTCTTCTTCTTTTTACCTTTGGTCGTTGTTCTGTAATAGGTAGTCATTAGCTTTCTCTTGATTCTTTTGTACTAACTCAATATCTTTTTGCTTAATCCAAATTTATGAATATCATATTTCTCTTTGAAATCTGATAAAAAATCTCAAAACTAATTAAGATTTTCAATCTTAACATATCCATATATATTTTAAAGTTTAAACTAAGAAACTTGAATCAAACTAACAAAAGGATAAAATAAAAAGTAAAAAGGAATGAGAAAAGTTTAAGAAAATAATAAAATTGTACTTAATATTCCACTGTTATCTGCATCTATTTTTTCAAGGAATATCAAATAAGTAAGGAACTTATAGAATCATGTTGGAGTTTTCTTGTGATTGTTTAGCTTTATCAACTTACTGGAATGGTCTTCCATTCCACGAAAGACACCTTAATATTTGAGGATGTTGATTTAACGTCTCCTTAAAAATGGCTTGGTGTTTGATATGATAATTGCCTATATATTGGAGAAACTTATAGTAATGATCCAAAATTTTTGTTAAGTTACTCATAATGGACTCCGATAAAGGAAAAAAAAGCCTAGAAAAGTATAAATTAAGCTTAAGAAAGCTTAAATTCATTTTTTTCTTAAACCTTTTCCTTATAGATTACTATTCACTCCTAACTTCTGACACTCATACCTTCACCGTCCGACCATCATTTTTAGTGATCTAGGATTCTACGAAGAGCTCTCAGGATGTTCTAGAAAATCCCTCAACTTATTTCATCAAAAACAATCTAGATTTAGAGGAATCATGATTGGAAATTTTAGTTCATTTAGGTAAGTCATCGATCTCATATTTTTAGTCATTTTTTGGAGAAACTATCCTATTTTAGTCATTTTTGGGATAAACTAACACTACCATTATGTTTAGCAACCCTAAAAATGTACGAAAGGAGAGAAACGTGACACCAGTCGACCCATTTTACTAGTGAACAAAGATGGGTCACCTTTTAGCTTTAACCCTTCCATTTTCACAAACCGGAAGGAGTTTAGATGCAAGACCAGTGCCATTGGATTCTTAGAGGTTAACTTGTCATTTTTGGGTAGGTGGTGCCATTCACCGTCTCTTCAGTGCTAACACTTGTACCTCACGCTCCAATGACGGTGGTGATTTTTCGACTAACTAAAAAATGATTGGAAATAAATTTAAAATTTCCAAAATATTATGTGGATCAATTTTCATAAAATCAATGCATTGAAATTATTTATAGTTTGTGAGATAAAAACTTAGAAATAGTTATGCTCTTATAGAAATGCATGAAATTGTTTAAATTGAGTTGTTGTTGATTAAAATTGAGAATATTTAGATGTATTGAATATAAATGAGGGTGTATGAGTTAGAAATTGGTGTACTTGAATTATGAATTGAATTATTATAGATTTTACGATGTAAATGTGAACTCAATTGGGCATTGAAATGTAGTTTGGGGGCCCAAATTGAGATGTGGTTACTAATAGATATATAAGTTTATTTTTTATTGTAGAAATGACCATTCTTTTAGAAGGGGGATGTCTTTTTACAAAGAAAACTTTGTTGAATTTTCAGTAAGTTCCTCGTAAAATATGACATTGTTATTTTTTAAAATAGAAAATAGAGCTCTTTAGTATTGAGTTATGGTCTTATTCTCAAGGTATCTAAAATTGATTTAGGTTTTAAATCCTAATGGTTATTCCTGTTTTTCTTTCTATAGATCAATCAGGAGTAGAACCTTCCACTTTGAGACACTAAGTTTGGCGGGAAGAAGTTTATTCTACCCGTGAGTTAATATTCATGGTTATGAGCTTGCATTAGAACTCATTCTTATATTCATCATGAAAATCACCATCATTATCATATGCACACATGATATTTATACATATGAGTTGACAAATGTCTATATATTTTTGTTGTGCAATGTTATGCTTGTCTTGATATGTGATGATGTAGAGGATTGTTGTGGTATGAGCTATCTAGTGGGCATCACTAGGCTGTGCGCATAGTGAGTCAATTGGTCATGTATGGATTTAGGTTAGTATTTGATCCATTGATGGATCCATTGATTGAGATACGAGATGGTTGGGGTAGTTCGATCAAGCTTGCTTCGGACGCCAACTGATATATGGTATATGATATGGTGGCGTGATTGTGGTAGTTTGGTTCAGCTTACTTTTGGACGACAATTATGTCATAGTAAGGCTGTGGCAGTTTGGTTGAGTGTGACTCTCGGACGGCAGTCTACTACATTTGGACCAAGTGGCCCGTGTGGAACAAGAGAGTCCCTATAACTATAATCTATACGTAAGGGGTATGTTATAGGGTCATTCGTCAGTCCTCCACTATTACTTGTGATTTGTGATTATGATGGTTATGTGACATGATATTGATATGGGAAATGTATACATGTTTACGAATAAAATCATTATATTATGAAATTTGAATTTATAAAGGTAATACATTATAAATATATACATATATATGTATCATTTGAAATCCTCAGGAGTGCATAACATAACCATAGTATTAATTTACTCTGCGAGGTCTGACTCCCCTCAACTATTTTTCAAGATCTTCTTTTCAAATATCTTTTAACAGGGTACTTCATCAGTCTTCTTCCCCTCCGGTAACTCGGTGACCTTGAATTTAGAGCCACAGTAGTCTTGTATATATTGAAATTCCCCTTGTAATAACTATCTCAAAGTTGTAGCACATTGAGTATTGTATATTGTTAGAATTGTTTGATTATTATTAGTATGACTTTGATTATTTTGAAATCTCATCTTTATTATAGATATAGGGATTTAACGACATTTTAGGCTTGCTAAAGATCTAGTAAACCTTAAATTTATTATTCCTTTACCACTGATCACGGTCCAAGGTTAGGTTATGACAATTATAGCTTATTTGTAAAGGGTTATTTTTATAATTTCAATGGGAGCTTGCTTAAGCAACTCTACATATGAACTTCTCGATTAATAGATCATCACCATCATTCTTTTTTTTATAATGAGAACCTTAAGCTAAAATTAGTACTATTATCCTATAATTGCAATAAATTACAAATTTTTGGTGAGGTTATTGAAGTAAACACATCATTAATTTCAATTGAAGAAGTTATCCTTAATTTAAACTTGAATTTGAAAAGAAACAAAGGTAAGGGTAGGGGGAGCTAACAATATGATATATAATTTTTTGATTTTTTTTAGCAACAAGTTTAGAAATATGATATTCATAAATCTAGAGAAATATGATATTCATTAAGTTATAAACTCAACTTCAACGAATTATATTGACTTACTAACGGTGAGTGGCAAACATACAATGTGCTTGTGCAGAAGATTTTTGGATGGTTCAAAAATTAAGTTATGATGATCTTTGCTTCTTTTGTTAATATTTTGTTGATTATATATAATTTCATATAATTTATCATTTCCTTATTAAATTGTTCACTCTGCTTCTATATAGATTATAAAAGATTACTTGCTTTGTTTCCATTGTCTTTTCACAATAAAACTGTTAACGTGGATACCAGTTTTTGATGATGGAAATGAGCTCGGATGGGAGGAATGTGGCAAAATTCTCCCTAATGAAGAACAAATAGATGAACAACGAATCTACTCATCAAAGTTAAATCACTGCTTGTCTCCAGTGGCCGATCTTCTTCATCAAAGTTTTTAATATCATTAAAATTACCTCTCTCTTTATTATTTGTATCTCCTTTTTTGTTAGGAAGCTATTAGATGAACGTCTGATTGTATGTACTATATATTGTATAAAGCTTCCTTGAATCCTAAAGAGAACATAGATGAAAATGAAGGCAGTAGAGACGTCTGGAGGGTCCGTACATGATTAGGGAAAACAGTTGATTTGTAATCGTCATTAATTGCAAAAACTATGTCTATTTATTGTGCCGATGATGGAGTCATTCAATCGGATATGCATGAGTTTGAATTTGTGTTCCTTATACTATTTGATTTAGCTTTTTAATTTCTATATTGTTTGTACCTTAGATGAAACTTATGGTACGTGCTGTTCATATAATTGAGTGATCTATACTGTATTTGAAAAATCATTCACTGTATCTTTTACTAGTTTAATTAAAGCCAAGAAGTTATTAGAAGAGGATGTTAATAAACCAACTCCTGAGGGAAAATCTCTTATTGTTTCAATTGATGCCTTCAAACATGCAAGGAGCATTTTTAGGAATCCAGACATATGGAACTCCTTACGTTATCTACCAAGTCTCATGTCACTTGGAATCCAGAAAAATAATTATTTCTTTTTCTTTTCGAAAGAAGAGGCATGAAACTTTATTTATTGTTTGTCTGTAAGAATTGTTAAACTTCTAATTAGAATCATGTATTACTTACCATAAATTATTATATTATATTAATTACTATATATCAATATTTATTAGTTTCTGTAAGAATCACATATCATTATATTACAAACTTCATATTAAAAAGATTTGAAAATTTTGTGACATCATATAAAATTATAAATCATATAATGTAAAAGAGAAAAAAAAGTATAAATCAATGTAATATTAATTAATTTTGAGTTTATAGTTTCATACATTATTGAAATAATTTAACATTTTGTTAACTAAATTTTTTTACACTTACAATCATTGTCAATAATATTAAATTTGATTTTTCTCAATATGATGTTCAGTCACAAAATGATTAAGTTAAATTTAGTCAATTCATAATTATAAATATGAGAGTTATTTTTTATTTAATCTTTTGACGATGATTTAAAACAATTGTGGCCAAAAGTCTTGCTTTTCTCGACGATTTAAAAAGTCATCATCAAAGGGCAACAAACCATGGCAAAAGGATGAGCCTTTTGCAATGATTCCAAGAAAGCATTGCCAAGGGCTTGTAATTGGTGACAGTTTTGTAAAATGTTATAAAACATAAAGGATTTGGCAACGAAATTAACAAACTATCGTAAAAGGATGAGCCTTTTGCAACGATTCCAAGCAATCTTCGCCAAAGGCTTGTAATTAGTGACACTTTTGTAAATTGTTGTAAAACATAAAGGCTTTAGCAATGTTTTTAGAAATCGTAGCTGAAAGCTGACTTTTAGAATCGTCTAAAAAACTTAACTATTTTGTAGTAAGTATCGATATAGTATTGTATTAAAACCAAATCCAATACTATACTAATACCAATACCAATACAGTATTTGCCCAAGTATTCCAACAGTTTCATTCCTATCTTCACACTACTTAGGTCAAGCCCTTAATGATTCTCGAGTGTTTTAATCTAATAAACAAACTGCATCAGCCTTAATAGACGAAGGGATTACTCCCACTGCTCATATCAAGATTAAAAAATGGTTACGTTTAGTTCAAAATAACATTCTAGTTTAAATTACTGCTATAAAATAACAAAGAGCTAAATGGCAGAAAGAGTAACAAGCAAATGCTTAGATATTTATTGACCTTAAAAGCATTTTCAACATTACAAACCAGGTTGAACATGCATGGAAAGCAATAATGGCCTTACATAAACCTATTGGTAAGATAACAAAGCAATTCTAGATTAGGTTTATTATGTCAGCCACAACACAAAAAGTACATTATGCTCATACTTCAAGAAGTCCTATTTACATGAGAAAAAAGTTTTGATAACCAAAACCAGAGGGACAAAGAACAATAAAAAAGCATAACATAATAACCCAAAGAATGAAAGGAGAAAAAAATAGTTGTACATAAGGTGGAAGACTTACTTGGACTGATGAACAACTAGAGATGACCACAACAGACAAGGAAGATTGACCACGTGCAAGGCTTCTTCGACTCAAAAACTAGTGGGAGAATGGATGAAAACCACAAAGAGTTGAAGACGAAGATGGCTTCGTCTTTGGCTTTAAAATTGAAACAAAAATGATGTCATTTGTCAAAAAAATCACCAAATGTCTTCATACTCTTGAAATATTAACGAAAACAATGTCGTTTGTTGTTGAAAAGATGACATTGTCTTTCTTAATATTTGAAGGGTATGCAAACATTTTGTGACGATTTCATAAACATTTGACGATGAAATAAGGGAAACATCGCAAATGTTTTGAGCATTTTGTGACAAATTAAGAGAAACATCACCAATGGTCTTAACATTTGACGATGAATTTATAGATATGTCACCAAAAGGCTAACATTTTGGTACAAATTCATAGAAACGTCGCCAAAAGATCAACATTTGGTGATGAATTTAGAGAAAAGTTGCCAAATGTTATCATATATATATATATATAACAAACTTTTTGTAAATTTATTTTTGTACTTACAATCATTGTCAATAATATTAAATTGATTTGTACGAATATGAAATTAATATTTAATATTGATTTCCATTTTTTACTATATTGTAACTATTTTTAATTATATTGCAATTAACATAATTATACATGGTAATTAATATAATGAAATATTAATGTATAGACAATAATTATAATTAGTATAATGATTTATAAATGTATAGATAATACATAAATTTTCTCATATCTTAGTTATCATATTATTCTATTTAATCATAATTCTCTATTTATTATATATAATCTATATTTTTATATAGAATTTATATATTATATATAATTTCTATAATATATAGAGTGTAATAAATATGAATAGGGTTTGGCGATGAATTATAAAAATTGCTGCAACAGTTTTACAATTTCCTGACAATTTTTGTATTCGTCGCCAAAGGTGAATCTAAAACCATATCGTTTTATGAAATTGAAAACAAATTACCCAAACAGAGGACATAAATTGAAAGCAATCCCCCGTTGAAAGAGTCTCGAGATGCTTCCTAATTAGGGCTGAACCATTAAAGGTGATCTTCTTCTCCAAGGTAGTCCAGTTGCCAAGTATGGGTTCCTCTGTCTTGTTTCTTACCTTTTCTTCTTCCTTTTACCTTTGGTCGTTGTTTTGCAATAGGTAGGGATTAGCTTTCTCTTGGAGGAGTCATAGATCACTCATATACCAAGTGAAAGCTAACCTCAAGGTATAAAATTATTTTATTCTTTTCTATAAACTCAGTGTCTTCTTACTTAATCCAAATTTATGAATATCATATTTCTCTCTGATATCTGATCAAAAATCTAAAAAATAATTAAGATATTTAATCTTAACATATCCATTTATATTTTAAAGTTTAAACTAAGAAACTTGAATCAAACTAATAAAAAGATAAAAAAAGTAAAAAGGAGTGAGAGAAGTTTAAGTAAATAATAAAAAATGGACTTAATATTCCACTACTATCTTCATCTATTTTTTCAAAGAATATCAAATAAGTAAGAACCTATAGAATCATGTTGGAGGTTTTCTTATGAGTGTTTAGCTTTAACAACTTAATAGAATGGTTTTCCATTCCGCAAAAGACACCTTAATATTTAAGGATGTTAATTTAACATCTCCTTAAAAATGGAATGGTGTTTAATATGGTGATTGCTTATATTTTGGAGAAATTTATAGCTTATTTTTAAAGGACTATTTTTTATAACTTTAATGAGAGCTTGCTTAAGGAACTGTATATATGAACTTCTCGATTAATGATTCATCACCATCATTCATTTTTTACAATGAGAACCGTAAGCTAAATTTATTACTATTATCCTATAATAGTAATAAATTACACATTTTTAGTGAGTTTATTAAAGTAAACACATCATTAAAAAGAAACAAAGGTAAGGGTAGGGGGAGTTAACAATATCATATATAATTTTAGATTATTTTTAGTAACAATTTCAGAAATATGATATTCAATAAGTTGTAAACTCAACTTCAACCATTTATATTCACTTATTAATTATGAGTGGCAAACATACAATGTACTTATACAGGAGAATTTTGGATGGTTCAAAAATTAAGTTCCAATGATCTTGCTTCTTCTGTTGATATTTTGCTAATTGCATATAATTTCATATAATTTATCGTTTCCTTATTAAATTGTACACTCGACTTCTATATAGATTATATAAGATTACTTGTTTTGTTTCTATTGTCTTTTCATAATAAAATTGTTAACATAAATTCATCGTAGAATGATGATGTGGTGACTAGTTTTTGATAGAGAAAATAATCTTCGATGGGAGGAATGTGGTAGAATTCTCCCTAATGAAGAATATATCGATGAACAACAAATCTACTCATCAAAGTCAAATTATTGTTTGAGTTCAATGGCCGATCTTCTTCTTTAAGGTTTTTAGTATCATCTAAATTACCTCTTTTTCTTTATTATCTGTATCTCATTTTTTATTAGGAAGCTATTAGATGAACGTCTGATTGTATGTACTCTATATTGTGTAAAGCTTCCTCGAATCTTCAAGAGAACATAGATGAAAATGAAGGCAGTGGAGAAGTCTCGAGGGTCCATACAAGATTAGGGAAAATAGTTGATTTGTAATAGTTGTTGATTGCAAAGCTATGCCTGTTCATTGGGTTGATGATAGAGTCATTCAATCAGGTATGCATATGTTCGAATTTGAGTTCCTTATATCGTTTGACTTAGCTTTTTAATTTCTATATTGTTTATTCCTTAGATGAAACTTATGGTACGTGCGATTCATCTAATTTAATGATCCATATTGCATATGAAAAAATCGTTCATTATATCTTCTACTAGTTTAATTAAATCCAAAAAGTTGTTGCAAAAAGATGTCAATAAATCAACTCCTAGGGGAAGATCTCTCACTATTTCAATTGGTACCTTCAAACGTACAAGGAGCCTTTTTGGGAATCCAAATATAGGGAATTTCTTTATTTTATTTATTAAGTCTCGTGTCACTTGGAATCTAGAAAAATAATTTTTTCTTTTTCTTTTTGAAGGAATAGACATGTAACTTTATTTATTGTTTGTTTATAAGAATTGTTAAACTTTTAATTAGAATCTTGTATTACTTACCATATATCATTATATTTTATTACTTACATGTATCAATATTTATTATTTTTTTGTAAGAATCATATATCATTATATTACAAACTTCATGTTAAAACTATTTGAAAATTTTGTGACCCCATGTAAAATTATCAAACTATATAATTTAAAAGATAAAAGTAAGATGAGGAATCTTTCAATATGTGCATGAAATATATTAAGAGATAAATAAGGTTATTGGTAATAATATAAGCTGAGGAATTAATGTATTCACCCACTATGTTTGAAAATATTAGATATGAATTATGAAAGGTGAATTTAATAAGTAAATAAGTAAACACAAGTTGAACATTATATATGCCTAAACTGTCATTTATAATATTATGAGATACAGATGCTCTAATAAAAGAGATTTAATACTGTAGCATATGAATCATTCAATATGTGCGTGGTTAACCAATAAGGATAATATACGTCATAATCTTAACTTATTTCATGTGAGGATCCTTCATGTTTTGTGAACCTTATATTAAAACCCTCTTTACTTGAGTTCTAATTTAGAAAATTAAATTAATTTTTGATATCTTACAATTTTGTTAGAATATCATGAATGAATTAGTATAATGAGATATTATAGAAAATGAATTAATATAATTCAAAGGTAAAAACAAGAAAGATCATTACAAAATTGAGTTTATATCAAAACGTATTTTAAAGGGGCCACCATTTTAATAGAAGGTAGTACCAATACAAATCATTGGTTGATTAAATAGAGAAATGCATCAAGAACTTTGTGTGAAAAGAAGATACCACCCAAGCTTAAATGTAAAGTTTATCGTTTAGGAATTAGCTAGGTCGACCATGCTCTATGGGGCGGTGTATTAGCCCATCAAACAAGTACATAGTCGTAAGCTAATGGTGATGGAGATGAGAATGTCCCGTTGGATGTGTAATCTTACTAAAAGAGATAAGGTCAAGAATAAAATGGTAAGAGGTAAATTAAAGGTAACTAATATTATTAACAAATTAAGAGAGATAAGGCTTAGGTGGTTTGGACACATTAAAAGGAGATACCTAGACGATCCAGTGAGAAGATGCAGGAAGATCATACTTAGAGACTATAAGAAGGAAAAAGGGAGGTCTATGAAGAATTTGGCAGAGGTGATAACAAAGATATAATAATGTTGGAACATACCGAGAACATGACCTGCAATAGAAAACTTTGGTGTATTAGAATTCAGATAAAGAATTCGTCATAAAGAGATCCTTCTAGTTTCCATAAGTTTTTTAACTCTTTCCTCTTGTAGTTAGCTTATACTTGTAAATATGTAATACTTACGTCTTAGGAGTCTACTACTACTACTACTACTACTACTACTACTACTCCTACTCCTACTCCTACTACTCCTACTTCTCCTACTCCTACTCCTATTCTTACTCCTACTCCTACTCCTACTCCTACTCCTATTACTACTACTACTACTACTACTACTACTACTACTACTACTACTACTATTACTCCTCCTACTCTTACTCCTATTACTCCTACTCCTCCTACTCCTACTGCTACTCATACTACTACTACTACTACTACTATTACTATTACTACCACTACTACTACTACCACCACTTATTTTTATAATTTTCACTTTTTTATTTTGTTTTATCTTATTTATTTATTTTTTATTTTATAAATTAGTTTTAATTATTATTATTTTTTCCTCTTCATGTGGGTCGTTTGAAAACTGCCTCTCTATTAGTTAAGGGTAAGATTGCGTACTACTGAACCTTCTAAGATCTTATGTTAGTAGGATTTCCACTGGTTGTTGTTCTCTAATACCAATACAAATCATTGGTATAATATTAGAACTCTCAAAGTATATTATTAGCCAAGTATGAAAACTAAAAAATGTAAAGTCTATTGACCCCATTATATACGAGTGGGTGATGTTGGAATAATTTGAGAAATTTAGAATGAATCCCACTTCTCCTATTAATTTTAAATTTAGGTATATCCTATCATAAATCAACTTCTCTAATTAATTTTCAATATTTATCCTAAATAAAAAATATAAAAATGGTGACATATAATTTTAATAAAAATATTTTTGTTAGATATAAATCATAAAAATTTTCGAAGATGTGAACTTTCTCTAAAATATTTCGAGAGAAAAAGATAACATATTCTTGAAGAAAGATTCAAGAAATATTTCTAAAGAGAAAGAAAACTTATTATTAATTTAAATTTAAAAAACTTTTAATCTGTTAAATATATCTTAATAAACAAATATGATTAATAATACTTACAAATAAATTATCAAGATTATATGCCATGACCCAACTTTGGATCGTGATCGGGGTTAAAGGAACAGTAAACTTAAGGTTTATTGTACTTTTAGCAAGCCTAAAAGGCCATCAAATCCTTATATCTATAGTAAAGATGAGATTTCAAAATGATCAAACTCATGTTGATAATAATCAAATGCTTTAACAATATACAATACTCAATGTGCTACAATATTAAGATAGTTAATACAAGGGAAATCCAATATATACAAGACTATTGTGGCTCTAGAACCAAAGGTCACCAATAAACATGCATCGAATCATCGGAGAGGAAAAAGATCGACAAAGTACCTTATTAAAAGAGATCTGAAAAGAAGATCTTGAAAAAAATAGTTGAGGCGAGTCAGACCTCGCCGAGTGAATTAATATTATGGTTATGTTATGCTCTCCTAAGGATTTCAAATATATATATATATTGTGTGTGTGTGTGTGTGTGTATGTATATAATGTATTACATCTGTAATGTAATTTCTTAATATAATGATTTTTTTTCATAATCATGCATGCATTTTTCATAACAATATCATGTCACATAATTATCATAATCACAAATAATAGTGGAGGACTGACGAACAACCCTACGACAAACCCTTTACCCCATAGACTATAGCCACAGGGGCTCTCTTGTTCCACACGGATCAGTTGGTGCAATGTAGTGGATTGTTGTCCAAGAGTCACACTCAACCAAACCACCACAGCTTCACTACAACATGATTGTCGTTTGAGAGCACGCTCAATCGAACCTTCACAATCATGTTACCTCTCATATGCCATATATCGGCTGGCGTCCAAAAGCAAGCTCAATTGAACCGCCCCAACCGCATCATATCTAAATCAATAGACAAATACTAACCCAAATCTATACCAGACTAATGACTCACTGTGTGTATAGCCTAGTGACACCCACTAGGTAACTCATACTATAATAATCCTCCACATTATCACATAACAAGACAAGCACAACATTGCATACCAAAAATATGTATACATATGTCAATCCATATATATGAATGTCATGCGTGCATATGAAAATGATGGTGATTTCCATAATGAATATGAAATTCTAATGCATATTTATAACTATGAATATTAACTCACTGGTAGAATGCGCTTCTTCGTGCCAAACCTAGTGTCTTGAAGTGGAGGGTTCAGGTCCTGATTGATCTATAGAAAGAAAAGTCAGAATGACCATTAGGATTTAAAACCTAAACCAATTTTAAGCACTCCGAGAATAAGACCATCATTCAATATTAAAGAGCTCTATCATGTTTTACAAGGAGCCTACTGCAAATTTTGGTGGAGTTTCCCCTGTAAAACAGACACCCCATTTTAAAAGAGGGGCAATTCCTGCAATGAAAAGATACTTCTATGACTACCAGTAATCACAGCTCAATTTAAGCCTCCAAACTACATGTCCATGCCCAATTGAGTCCATATTTATATTGCAAAAATTCATAATCATAATTCAAGTATACTAATTTCTAGCCAATACACCCTCATTTATACTCGACACATCAAGATATTCTCAATTCTAATCAAGAACAACTCAATTTAATCAATTTCATGCATTTCTATAAGTAGAGATATCAAAACCAACCTGGCCCACCTAGCCCTGTTCGATTTGACCTGGGTTGACCAGGCCATAGGCTAAGGTTGGGTGGCCCGTTGCTCGACCGTTTTGTAAAAAATAACGTCGTTTTTGAAGTTTTTTAAAAAAATATATATGACAGGCTGGGCCACGGGCCAACCCATCGTGGCCCATTGAGATCTCTATCTATAAGATCATAACCCTTTTTAAATTTTTATCTCACAAAATATAAAGAATTTTAATATGTTGCTTTTATAAAAATTGATCTACATAATATTTGAGAATTTTTAAAATTATTTTTTTGGCCATCTCTAAATTGGTCAAAAAATCACCACAGTTACTAGAGCGTGGGGAACATGTGTCGGTGCCGAAAGGGTGGTGATCTTCACCACTTACCTAGAAATGACAAGCTTACCTCCAGGAATCCAAAGACACTAGTCTCATGCCAAAACTCCTCCAGTTTGTGAGAATCGAAGTTTTAAAGCTCAAATGTGACCCATTTTCATTCATCAGCAAAATAGGCCGATTAGTGTCAGGTTTCCCACCGTTCCTACATTTTTAGGACCGTTAGACACGATGGTGGTGTTAGTTAATCAAAAAATGACTAAAATAGGAAATCAGTGACTTAAATGAAGTATTTATCCATTTTGGTTTCTTTTTTTATTTTTAATATTTCCAATTAGGGTATCTTCTTCTAGTATTCATTCTTAAGTCTCTTTTTTTCCCTATTCTTAGTTGGGTCTTCTTGTTTCTAGGACGTCAAAAAAATTGTTATTATTTATTTTTTCTTTATATTGTATTAGTTATACATATATATATATAAAGGAAACAGTAAAGTAAAATAAGTTAAGAAAAAATGTGTATAAATTAGTGTTTCTTTAGGAAGCTTATAAGTATGCCTTCTAAAGATGGTTTAACACCAAAGGAAGAGAAGGAAAATGTGATCTTTCTTTCTTATGCAACGAAATAAGAATTTAAGAAGATCAAGGTAACGTATAATGATGTGAGAGAGTCTAAAAGTCATGAAATGAAAAAGGTGAGACGAAGAGTTCTAAAGGATAAGGTTCAAATAGAAAAAAGGGCGAAAAAAGTTTCAAAAGAAGAGGAGTGAGTGTCATAAGAAATAAAAACAAGCAAGTGACCTTATATACAAAGGGAAGAAATATTAAGAGTGCTTGCAATGCTAATGAATTTAACTTTGATTGTTTGAAATTTGTTTACTATATGAGAATGAAAAATTATATCTAAAGGCTAATAAATGGAGTAGGTGATTATTTTCTATGTTTGACAATTGATTTTGGGTACATATGAAAAAAAAAGAAAGGTCCCTAATTTAAAGGGGCTTCAAGTGTTTGCTTAAAGGAGATGATCCATTTCAGTTCATTAAAAGAATCGATGAGAACGCTTATAAGCTAAACCTTTTTTGTGATGATTTAAGGCTATAACCTTCTAAAGAGAGAGAATGGCATTATGATTTACGAAAATGGAAAATGGAAAATGAAAAAGAGCATAGCATTATGATTTACGAAAGTATACCTTCTCCTCTTTCCTTTAGATTGTTCCTACTAACTGTTACTTTTTAATGTCTCTTTCTCTTTTCTTATTAAAAAAATTAAAGAAAGAGGAAAGCAACCAATTCTCGGTTTTGGTCTTGGTAATAAATAATGAGGCATCAATTTCTGATTGAAAATGAAAAAAAACTATATAAGATTTTCCTTTTTTAATAGGGTTTTTTGATGCAATTCAAAGTTGTTACTTTCAAATAAAAAAGGATAAGAAAAGGAAATGGAAAAGGAAGGATGAAAATGTACAACAGTAATAAAGTACGAAGATGCAATCAGTACTGGGTAGATCACAAACATAAGAATGCATCATAGTTAGCTAAAGTTCCTAATTACGTTCATCATCTTTCTTGTGCTAATAATCAAATCACATATGTTTTAAACCCAATTCAATTTAATCACACATCAATTTATCCTCAAAACCCAAAATAAATCATTTATCAAGAAATCATAATATACCGAAATAACAAACAACGACCCATTAACAACCAAAATAAACCCTAACAACTTAATCCATAGTAACAAAACCAACAAACATAAAACCATTTAACAACAAAATTTAAGCAAAAAAAGTAAACCCATGAGCAGAGCATGGATGACCAACCTTGACAGACGGTAAACCTAAGACAATGGAAGCAATTGGTGGAAGAACAACCTCAGAGATGGAGAATGAAGAAGACGAAAATAACAAAGAGGAAGAAGACGAAGACCAAAACGAAAGGAGAGGGGGGCTTCGATATTGTCGATTAAATTGGAAGAAAAAAGACGAATTTCCCTTCCATTTTAAACGACAATACCAATTTCGTTTGAATTTACCTATAGAATGGGTTTCTATACAGAAATTACCGATGAAAAAAACACAATTCCATAAGGAATTTCCTTACAAAAATATCATCCCGTAGTATTTTACCTACGAAAATTTAATTCCATCGGGAAATTACCTACAGAAACATATTTCTGTAGGGAAATTACCAACAGAATCTCCTTTCTGTAGGTAATTTCCTTACAAATTTTTTTTGTCAGTAAATTTCGTATGCTATTTTTACCAGGAACTATTGGTGCCTATTTTTACGACGATATTTACTATTCTGTCGACAAAGTTTTGCGGTAAAATTCCCTCCACTTTTAATGATGGATTTTTTTGTTGCAAAATACCTTTTTTCTGGCAAATTTACCTATGGAAAGTAATTTCCGTTGCTAATTTACTATGAATTTTTTCTGTAGGGAATTTTCCATTGTTAATTTGCAATCTTCTTGTAGTGATTTAATAGATACATTTAAAAAAGCTCATTTTCATTAAAAATTGTGTTAATTAAAAAATGTTACATTCTCATATATAATCTTTTGGGTCACTCTCTCTAAAAAAGATTTAGTTTAAAGTTATTCATTTCAAAATTTTATATATAGATTTTAAGAAAGAAACTCATTTTCATTAAACACTTGTGTTAGTTAAACAAATGTTGTATTCTTATATATAATCTTTTGGTCCATTCTCTCTAAAAAAATAATTTTAATTTATTCATTTTAAAATTTATATATACAATTTTTAAAAATAAAAAATAAAAAATATAAAAGATATAAAGTAGGTTGGACTCGAGTCGGGGCTTGAAATGCCTGAGCTTGGCTTCGTTTACTGTCAAACCTAATATAATCATATTAGTTATCCATCATTAGTAATGCATTATATTAATGACATTTGAAAACTATTCTCAAAGTGTCATTCCACCTTAGATAAGGATTTTTTGAATCAACAGAGAGCGACGTAACATTCTGTTTAATCACTTTAGGGTGGTAAATCGTATATTGATCACTCAATTAATTCCATATAATTCTTATTATATCTAATGATTATTGATTGAGTCACTCTTAACTATGATAGATTATAAGTATTATCAAAACATAACAATCTCTCTATAAGATATTTTGGACATCTTGAGCCAATAGATTACTTATGTAACCATTACAATAATTTCCATACAAGGAACATTCTAAATAAAATTTTCATATCGAGTTAATTTAGTCAACTTTTTCTTTAACAAGTATACAAACGTTATATAAGTATTTTTATACTTTACTTTATAAGATTGATTTCTTCTTTTATAAGGAAAAAATATAACATATATTAGTTTTATTACATGCTATTAATATCTAATTTTAATACAATAATGACTAAGAACAATATATAAATATAATATGAATCTCATAAATATTATAATTTTATTTACATATATATTCAACTTATATATTAGCTAATTAAACTAATATATATAAGATAAAAATATTTTCAATAATTATGTCACAAAAATTACACATAACTAGTTGACTATAAAATATAAACCAATAAAATGTTCATATAAGTATTTGACGACTCACAACTTACAAAAAGGTTGATGACGTCACGAAGGAAAAATGTCTTTTTACCTCCTTATTCTATTGCAACTCCATCAACAACCTTGATTGAAGTTCGCAAGCTGCGGCTAGGTCCTCTCATTGACACAAGATAAACACTTGCATTTTCTTTCCCTTCTCGTTTTGGTTCTTTGATTCTCATCATTATTCTTGTTGTCTTTGAGTTTGGTCTACTTTGTCACCTAGCAGAAATACCATCATTTTAGCGGTCCTGAAAAGTGCCAGCAAGAAATACTTCCATAACTGTAGGAAACAGAATACAAGAGGGGTGTTTGTGCTACATTGATGTCCTGGCATGTTGTCATTCACGAGAGAGCTTGATTTTGACGTCTCAATGTGTCCCGATTACAGCCACCGTATCGTTCACGGTAATTTAGTAGCAATAATATACAATTAGTATCAAGAATTATAATTGTATAGCGCGGTACGTATCGTACTAATCAGAAAATGGAATGAAATATAGGTAGTTATATACCGGATGTAATTATTAGTCAGTACTAACTTGTTTCATTTAGTACCTGTTGATACTTACAATATTTATAATACAGATTATATATTCGCCAGCATCGAAAAATATAAAGACTTAATAATAAAATTTTCAAAATTTTTAAAAATTTTTTTCCCTTCCTCGCACTCTTTCCTTTTCTCAAAAATTTTTAAATTAGTTATTTAGTTTAACTTTTATTGTGATTTTTATTTTTAAAATAAAATAAATATCTTTGTTACTAATAATAATTATGCAATAAATAAACCTTTAAAAATTATTTTATTTAAATTTATTTTAATCTTTTATATAATATTTATTAATAAAGTATTAATAAATATTTTATTTTTAAAATAATAATTTAAAATTTATTATTTATAAACTAATAATTATTTTATATATTTTAATTATTAAATCAAAATTTATTTGAAATTTATATATTTTAAAAATATTTTAAAATTTAATTATATTTATTAATAATTATTAAATTAATTTTATAAATAAAATTAAATTAAGATATTTATAATTTTAGTAATAATTAATTAAATATATAATATATTTGATTGATAGTAAATTAAATAATATATGTTTTTGTTGACGTTTTAATTCTATTTGATTGTTTCCTTATTACGAATTCTTATTGTAAATTGTAATAATTTAAGAGTTAAGGATATTTATTGTTCTTTTTATTGAATATTTTGATGTATTTATTATTTACTATATAATGAAAATTGAAATTGTAATATTTTAAATACTTTATATTGTTCTTAATTTTATATTTGTGTGGTGATGATTGTCTTTTTTCATATAAATTGTAGTTATTATTTATATGTAAAATAGCTGAAAATTATTGTTATTTCATATAATTGTAATTATTATTTATTATTATTATTTTCGAAGACAGGGTTAAAAATATACAATATAATTGCACAATATGATAATAACCTATTTTTTTAATTTTTTTAAAAATTTAGAGACTATTTCATAAATTTAAAAATTACCTGAAACTGTATCCGATATTGATCTGTACCAATACAGTACCGTATCAAAATTCAATCTGATATCAAGTCCAATACAATATTCGCAAGATTGATTATTACCAGTATTCTCGCTTATGATCCAACGTTTAAATTGGAAGTACTCTCACTTCACTACAATTGCGCATCAAATGTCCAAGCCAAGTTGTGACAAAAAAAGTAAAAGGTCCATATAGTTCTTAGGTTTCATCCACATAAACTCTTCCAAGATTTCAAGGTTTTGATTTTTTTTTCAATTTTAGGAATTTGATTTTTTAAATAATTACTTAAATTGATCTAATCGTTTAACTTCAAATTTTGTGACACGATTAATTTAGAGTACAAAATTTGTAATTAAGGACAATACATTTTACACAATTACACAAAAATTAAAAAAGAAAAAGATGAAACAAGGAGCATGATGGCTTACTCGATGCGCATTTTATTCCATTCCCAGGATCCAAAGCTGAGTGAAGGCAACTTCCGCCTGACGACAAAGGCATTTTATTCCATTCCCGGTATCCAAAGTTGAGAACTCGAAATTTCCGCCGTGACGACGAAGTCGTATTGTCCTTCACCATCGAACAGGAAAGCAAAAGTCCCATGGAAGTGCCATAACATTGCAATTTGGATGCGTTGCATACGTTATTTATTTGACCACCCGAAAAAGCACTCTTACATTGGTTCCTCCACCGCCGGAGAGAATTCATCAGCCAGCAACTCGACAACTGTCACGACAACGGTCTACTGAAAATGGTAAGAATCATTTTAATAATGTGATCAAATATCTGTTTATTTAGTTGTTATTTTTTATTATTTATTTAAATTTCGGTTTTTCTGATGTTGTACCTGTTTGGTTTATTTTTTTCATTTTTATTCTTTGATTTGATTTTATTCTTATTTTTATAACTTATGATAAAAATTAGTTTTAATTTTCTACTTTCATTTGTTATTAAAATATGATATTGTTATTAACCAAACAAATGCTATTTAATTATTAAAGCAACTATTTAATAATTAAAATAAAATAAAATAAAATTATTTTATTCTTATTTTAATAATTAATTCAAGCTTTTAGATTTATATTAAAAATTATTTTAAGGATAAAGATAGTTTCATATATACTTGATAATTATTTAAATTAAAATTAAAAGGACGTCGGTTTAAATTTTTTAGAAAATTATTTAATAAATATATATGTTTAAAATCCAATATTTAATTTAGATAATAGTTTGATTTTAATATTATAATATATTATGATAAGTAAATATGAGTTTAAAAATTAAAATTTACAAATTATTACTTGTCAGTAATTATTCATAATAACATATGGTGAATATTGTTGATATTTATTTATAATTACTTAATTATTCTATAAAATTATTTATCATCAATTTCTATATTATTATTATTATTTCTCATTACCAACCAGGCAGCCAACAGATGAAAATTCTGATCCTATTATACCCATTTGATCCCTGTCCAACGGTCAATCACCGTGTTCGTGACCGTATGGTAAAATAAATTCCACGAAGTAGGTTCCTTATGCGGATTAGAGCGAGACGGGATCTTCCGTCTATTTTTTACGGTGTATTATTCTGTTTTATTAATTTCAACCATTTATTTACGTGAATTACGAAATTTACGCGAAATTTATATAAATAAATAGTAAATTTAAAAGATAGAATAAGACATTATAAAATTAAATAAAAGATCCAGACTCGACTAGAGCAACCGTCACTTCACCTCCGTTTCGGTTTCAGCCTCTGTTCTCAGTATTTCCACCCTTTCTCTATCGACGTCTAGAACTGAAAGTCCGAAGTCAGCGTTTACTTGCTTTACTGGTAGCGGTCTGTTTGATTTACCAGTTTTTGGAGGGCAGCGTATACTTGGGCCTTACGTTACTTCTTTTTTTCTTCACCTTTTTGGTCATTTCGTTTTTTATTGTTTTGAGTTCACATGTAGTTGATATTAAGAGAATTTTGAATCACCTTGTGAGGTACGAGAGACTCAAGTACTTTGTTTTTGTTTTTTTCATTGTTAGTCTGCCTTTCATTTTTTTCGTTTGGGTGCCAAGAAAGTGGAAGAAACTAGAAGAAAAGAATCGACGTGGAAATTTTTACAGCGTTTCTTCGTTTCTTGGTGTTCTTCCATGTAAGTTCTCACGAAATCTCAAGGTTTTAGCTGGCTTAGTTCTATGTTTCTCTTGTCTTTCCTTATGAATTATCTTACTTGAATTGGTGGCGGAATCATTGTAGCCAAGAGATGAGTTCATAGAAGGTGCATTAATGTTCTTATTTGTTGTTTATTTCTTCAAGCTTATAGGCTTTATACTGAACTTACAATTGACAGTTTTTGATCTTGTTTCCATATCTCCCGATGATCAGATCAAGGAGCTGTTCAATGGCTCCGAATTTGATTTCAGTTGTTTCAAGGTTGGGGGTAACGATGCAGCCTGATCAAATATCTGTTCATTCTATGACTTTGTTTGTTGCGCTTCTTTGTGCTTGCATTCTGGTTGGTCATCTTCTCGAGGAGAACCGCTGGGTTAATGAGTCCATTACTGCCCTTGGCATTGTGAGTTTGCTTTAGCTACTTGTGAAATGCTTGCCTATTGAGTATTATTTTGGGTCATGTAAGGTTTCAGTAAAACATATTCTGGTTGTTTGGGCATTGAATTCTCACCAATGTTTGGGGTGCTTAAGGCTAGATCGAATGGAAATTCAACTTTCTATAAGTGGTCAGGGGGCCCTAGAATCTATACATCCCTTAAGACTCTGGAAAGTGATACGGACTCATGATTTTTTGGCTGCTTCGTTGCAGGGTCTTGTTACTGGGATGATTCTCCTGTTGATCACAAAAGGGAGAAGCTCCCATTTATTTGTATTTAGCGAAGAGCTTTTCTTTATATATCTTCTTCCACCTATCATATTCAATGCAGGGTAAGTTGGATTTATTAGCGAAGAGCTTTTCTTTATATATCTTCTTCCACCCATAATATTCAATGCAGGGTAAGTTGGATTTATCATCATTATTTCTCTTACTTGTTGACTGCGTTTCGATACCTTTACCTTGTATTACATACTCAAACAATGATTCGCAAGTTTCCAAATATTCATATATTCAATAATTTTCATCTAGAAAAAAGATATACTTGTAAGAATTTGCCCTTTACCTTCTATTTTTCGTTCTAATTATTCTTGTAAAGGTTCGGTGCAGCGGGCAAATATTGGATTTTCAGATTGCAAGTTATGAGCAATTACCTTCTCAATTCCTCTGTTGTGGCTCTTGTTCTATTGTATGCTTGGTGGGCTGTGCATATCCTAATGATGTTTGTATAACACATTGCCCTCTGTCTGAAAAGTAAAATATGCAGATAGAAAGAAGAAATAAACTCTACTTTTCAAACACCCTTCCATATCGCTTTTGCTAGTAAATTCTTAGTATATGGACATTATTTCTGCTCAAGTGTGCTTCCAATCAGGGGAACTGCCCACATATTAGTTGTGATTATATTTTTCACCACATTGTTTCTGCTTTTAATTTTATCTCTTCACATGAGGAGTTTGATCATTTGAGGCTTTCCTTTCTCAGTTTTCAGGTTAAAAAGAAACAGTTCTTCCGGAATTTTATGACAATTGTGATGTTTGGTGCTGTTGGGACTTTGATATCATTTGCTATCATATCAATAGGTATACCGCATATATCCTGTTTCTCAGTATTATCACGAATTTGTTGACTGAACCTGTATATATGTTGGATGCATTTTGAATTTTAGATGCCTAATGCTTTTAATTGTTCATTAACGTGGGTGTTTACAGCTTTTCCTTATTTATACACGTACAATCAAGAAGTATTTCAAGGAACTTATCTTGTGTACGTTGGGCCTGAGAAACTTGTTAGGCCATAAACAACTAGAGAAAATTCTAGCAAATTGTCTAATCTTATAGCAACATGCTTGGATAAAGAATTAAAGCAAATAGTGTTGGGGTAAACTTGCTATAATTATTTTGAGGCATAAAACGTATAATCTCATTGCTGATTAATTCCAAAGTTTTGTGTGTTCATACTTATTATTTGTGAGTTTGATTCTTTGTAAATTTTAATGTATTCTATGGGTATGAAGTGTTGTAAGAAAAGTAAGTTATATAAAACAATTGCATGTAAGAAGTGACTCTATGTTTATGCTATCATAAAGTCAGGAGGATGGTCTATGTCTCATTGGTGTAACTGTTACATCATTGGTTCAGGTTCAGCACAATTGTTCAAGAAATTTGATATGGGTGTACTGGAGACGGTGGATTATCTTGGTATCTCTCTCTTCAGAAAATTTGATGTTCTTCTTATTTCTGGGGTCTATGGTTTTCACCCATAGTGTTTCTTTAATTTGGAAATATTTTGTTGCAGATTCAGCGGCGATGTCATTTTTCTCCTTATTTTTCCCAACTTAAAGGGTTACCTAGATGAAATTTATCACCCTCAAATATAATAGATGAGTTGTTGTTTGGATTTGACACTTACTGTTTACAGAACACAATCTTAAAGAATCAAAATAGTTGGTTTAATTCTTGCTTCCCGTTGCTACATGAAAAACTAGAATATAAATTTTTGATAAAAGAGGAACTGTTTTAGTAAGATTTATAATATGAATATCTTTTTGCTTTGCAGAGATATTAGGTCCCATTCTTAGATTCTATTTTCTATTACCATGACCAAAATAAACTCTTGCTTGAGCATTTCTTCCTAATCAAAGTTCCAATATATAGTTATCATTTCTATTTTTTCTCCCATATTTGTACCCTGATTGTTTGATAGAACTTTATCCTTTTTTGGAGATTGAATTTATAGATGCTTTGAAGTGGGAATTTTTACTTGTCCGTTCTTAATGTTGTTGCTTTCGTTTCTTATTATAGCACTTGGAGCAATCTTTTCAGCCACGGATTCTGTTTGCGCCTTGCAGGTATATTTTTGAGCTATTTGCATATGATGTGAAATAGATAAGGTTGATGTGGTTTTTCCTGCTGAGATTTATAAATGATGTGCCAGGTCCTTGACCAGGAAGAGACACCTTTGCTGTACAGTATAGTCTTTGGGGAAGGCGTGGTTAATGATGCTACAGCTGTTGTGCTGTTCAATGCAATACAACGATTTGACCTCTCTCATTTCACTTCAAGCAATGCCGTGCAGTTGTTGGGGAATTTCGTGTACCTGTTGACAACAAGCACATTACTTGGAGTCGCAGTGAGTTCTCCCTCCTGTCTCAATCTACCATTGGAATGCTTTCCCACCGTTTTGTTCATTCACAGTTTGGTGATTCTGCCTCCTCGGGGGAAATTCTGCTTCTGGGGATGTGAAATTACAGTTTTTACATTTACTTGGATAAATCCATGTTCCACCAGAAAATGGTTATGTAAGGATTCTGAAACCAGATATCCAAAACCAAGGATTCAATATCTGACATCGTCATTTAGCTTTACACCAACATCCTCTCTACGAATTGACAGAACTTCTAGTGAGATGTTGTTGGTGGTTTGAGATGAAGTGCTTACCATCAAGTTATCTTTCTTTATCAACTTTATTCTCATTTTGCACAGTAATCTAAGCCTTAGTGGAGCTCTAAATACACCTAAAGTGTATCGTATCACTTGCTTCTTTTTTCTCAGGTTGGATTATTAAGTGCTTACATGATAAAGAAGTTGTACTTTGGCAGGTATTTAACGGCTTGTAGTGTATTTATTTTTCGATTTCTTTTTCCCTTTCACCTTCCTTCCTTTCCTTTGCTAATTTGAAATTAAACTAGTTTAATTTTGCATAATCTCAGGCACTCTACTGACCGTGAAGTTGCTTTGATGATGCTCATGGCATATCTTTCGTACATGATGGCTGAAGTATGAAATTTTTTGATATGTCATGCATCCTATTATTATTATTTTGTAAATCTGTTGCTAATCGTATTCTCGAGCAACCTTTTGTCATTAGATGCTCAATCTAAGTGGAATTCTCACGGTTTTCTTCTGCGGTATCGTCATGTCACACTACACCTGGCATAATATAACTGAAAGTTCTCGAGTCACTACCAAGTATGCTAAACCTATATATAAACTCTTTAAGAAGATCAAAACACTTACCGTTTACATACTTATCTTCCTCCAGATAGTGGATTATAGATGTCATTTTGTTAATTTCGCTTTGTTATACTCATTTTATGCAGACATGCATTTGCAACACTGTCATTCATCTCAGAACTTTTCATTTTCCTCTATGTTGGTATGGATGCTATGGACATTGAAAAATGGACAGTTGTCAGGAAAAGGTAATGCTATATGCCTATGAAATGATGCTTAAAAATATCTTATTGTGTACGAAGTTTTAAGAGCTTAGAAATCACGGTATTTGTCTACATTTTGTGACTCTTTGTTGTCCCTGCGCCCCACTCCACAAGTCCTGGAACATCAATTGGTGTGAGTTCACTACTGTTTGGACTAGTTCTGGTTGGCAGAGCAGCTACTGTGTTTCCCTTATCTTTAGTTTCCAATCTGACAAGGAAGTCTCAGGATGAAAAAATTGGATTTAAGCAGCAGGTTGGCATATGATTCACCTTATTGTTGACTCATAATTCTAACAAGTAACGAATGAATTCTTAATCTTTTCCTTCAACAGATCATAATATGGTGGGCTGGACTCATGCGAGGAGCGGTGTCTATGGCACTAGCATATAACAAGGTAAACAGTAGAACATAGGATCATTAGTCCAGGTTGTTTTAATTTATTCTACATTGTAAACATTAACGGAAATGATGTAAAATTACTTTCTACTGTATTTCCATGCAGTTTACAATGTCTGGGCATACTAAACTAAGAGGAAATGCTTTCTTAATTACCAGCACCATATCAATCGTTCTTTTCAGCACTGTGGTGAGCAAGGTTTTAATTTTGCATATAACGTGTATTGTATGCAACTTTGGTTGAGCATTCATTGGTGATCTCAGGTTATTGGTATGATGACCAAGCCGCTCATAAGGTGGCTGCTCTCTCAGAAACACTTGAACAGCACAACCGACCCTGCAGCTCCCAAGACTCTCGCTATACCACTTCTTGTAAACGGCCATGACCCAGAATCCGACACCGGCGGTGACAACTACAATTTGCCACGTCCAATGAGTCTGCGCATGCTACTGACAACACCAACTAACGCTGTCCATTACTACTGGCGGAAGTTTGACAACGCCGTAATGCGTCCTGTATTTGGTGGGAGAGGATTCACACCATTCATTCCTGGTTCACCTCGTAAGACTTTCTTCCATTGATTGGTATAAGCGTAGAATGGGTAAGCTGTGTGGATTAGAAGAGAACTAGCAGGTTAACACTGCGCGTATGCGCAGTGGTATAATGCCCAGTCATTTTAGGAATTAAAAAGTATGTAAATGTAGAATTTATTAAAGATTAATATTCTTTAATTAATTTTTTATCACATTCTTAGATAGAAGTGAAAATTAAAAAAAGTCATTGTCTATACAAGTCATAGTTCAAAAATCAGCAGTTTCCAGAAGCTACATCAGCTTGTGAAGTAAAGCTTTTAAAGGATATATGAACAAGATTATCTTAAAAAGTTTGAAACTCATAGTGTATAAAAGACAGAATGTTTTCAAATTTAGACAATAAAATCGAATGAAGGTAACTTTAGTTAATAAGATGTGAGTCTAACAAAAGAAACCTGAAATGAAAACGCCCAACTATATGAAGATCCAATTCTTTCCTTATATAATCAAGGCCAACGACATCTTCCCATTTCATATCAGGAATAATAGAGAAATCTTCTCTTTTAGATGAGGGTTGCACCAGCTTAGCTGCTTCCTTCGGGAGGGGAAATAAAAATATGAAGTTTGACAAGGCAACAAATAAGTGAAGATTAAAGTATTAAGACACAATTTTCATGAGAAGGAAACTTTGAGTAACTAAATTTAAGGCACATCAACACCAAATTCCTCAACATGTTTCTCATGGTGAGTTCTAAATTCCAAGATCACATCTCAACAAATTCTAAAAATAAAACTTTGGTTCAGGTGGAACTACAGAAGCATCAAAATGAAGAAAGAGCATTTAAAGGTTCTTCCAGTTTGGTTTATAAGTGTACCTACTTGCTCTCCACGTAAGGCTTTTGAGATGTTTTCAAGCTGAAGAAGGTTAAACACCATAATTGTGCACATCACAATTGTCTAGAAGTATGTAGTTAGAGATATGCTAAAAAGTAACATTGCTGTCTGAAGAATGGCAGTCATAGACACCATTAACATTGGTACCTTTAAGGACTGCCTCAGGATTAACTGTGTCCAATAACACATAGTACGAGTTAAACTTCTAGTTAGTCTAGCAAAGAGATTAATTACACCGTACAACACAAGTTGCCAAGTTTCCATCAATATCTCGTCTGTTGACTTAATCCTTTGGTAAGCATTTAAAAGGTTATCAAAACTCCCAAACTTTTCAACTACCCACAAGCAAGGCTCTTCCTTGTCAACACAAAAACTGATAAACTATCTGACAAAAGTTTTCTCTAAAGCAATTAATATCGTTCATTATCCAATTTGGTATGTTTTACGTCTATCTGATCGTGTTGAAGTCACCCAAGTATCCCGACAAAACAAATTACGACAAAACAAATTACCTTTGGATCGGTATTTAATAAGAACTCCATGTTCGAAATAGGAAACAATAACAAAATAAAAGATCTGTTTATTGTTTAAAAGAGGTCTTTGTTAATCTCACAACATGAACCCAAAAACCCCTTCTCATCCATAAAGAAAAGGAAGCCCCAAAACCCACCTCTCAACTAAAAACTGCTCCAGACCTAGAATAGTGAATGAAACAAAGAACCAAAAAGGCACTAAAAGATATCAATTTTTCCTCAAGACCCACCAACCCAGTAGAGTAAATGATAAAACCAAACCAAGTTGAATAAACTGTCTGGAGGGACGCCAAATCCCATGTTTGAGAAACGAGAAGTAGTATCAAAGGAAAGAACCTGATGGTGGAGAAGGAGAAGAGTAATTCTAATCTACTACCAAATAAGAATTTGATTATGTTTTGTGAAACAAATAATTCCAATTGCATCAGTGCATCACAACTAAATGGAAGAAGGTAACTACTTTATCCTAAATAATGCTATATAACTTGGAACGAAAACAAGTCCAAGAACTTCAAAATAATTCAAATAAATGGCATCAGACAAATCTTTGTGAACAATCTATCAAGATCTTGCAAGGGTTTTTTCTGCTGGAAAAAGTAGACCAAATACTCTAGTAGATTCTCTAAATACTCCCTGTATCGGCTGCAGAAAGATTGAAAGCAAAATAGATACAAGAAAGCATGCAAGAATAGCTTGCATGAAAAGAATTTGCAGTTGAACTAACATTTACCACAAACATCGTCACAAAAGGGGGTAAAGAAAGGGAAACATTACCTAGAGTATTTAAAAGTAGTAGTTTGACCTCCAAGAGCAGATTGTGAGAATAGAACTGAAAAACTAACCTGTAACTTTTTTTGCAACAATGGGATTGATATTTTAGAATGCATTGCTGGGAAAGTGGCGTAAACAACGTATTGATATGTAAATAATGAATCAGCTGCATCAGTTGTATCGTTGATGAAATAACTTTTATGATGATTGAACCCTATGGCAAATTATAATCATTTGGTATTCATGATTGCAACATAACGCTTGCAAATGATAATAAATTTAACAACCAATTAAATGAAAAGGAACAAAAGATATATAATCTGTTCAAGGTAGTAGTATAAGAAATACAATATTAACTACAACAAGATCATTTTAAAAGGAAAAACAAGTCATAGTTTATATAGAAGTAGAACATCATGAAGAGTGTTTTATACAGTGATAGCGTTAATTAATATTTAAAAAAGATTTAAAAAGTTCATGATAATTTAGCCTTTTTCTTGCCATCATTAACAGGAATATCTGAGGTTGGTATCGATTCTGGTCCAGTTTCTTCAAATGTTTTATCTAGACATTGTTTAACTCTTGAAGAAGAAACAAGAATATCTTCTGAAAATAAAAAAAAGTATAATAGTGAATGTTCAATGAATAAATAATAACAGTGAAGATTTTAGTGAATTTAAATTGTTTAAAAATGGTAAATAATAAATAACAGTATTCACGAATACAAAAATGAAAAAAATATTTAGTAAATAATGATAGGTACCTGAAATAGTTGAAAGTGTCATTTCAAGATTGCTATCATCTTTTTTTTTGCTTGAAGTTGAACTTTGTTCTAGTTCAGCATTATCAATTTGGCGGTAATAAATAACAGTGAAACGTTGCCTCCCGTCCAATGGTTGGATCTGAATAGGTTTAATATGAAGGAGAAAGGTTTTCGTCTTCAATTCAGCATGGACCTTATTGAGAGGAAGTTCCATACTCTTTTAACCAAAGAGGAAATTGTGGATTATTAATCATTAATCATATAATAAACATGGCATAAAAAATAATGAAGTGTATTTTTATTTGTAATAAGTATAAAAATATGACCTGGTTGTAATATTGCATAGCTTCAACTGCACTGA
Source organism: Erythroxylum baracoense (assembly GCA_025629805.1). NCBI lineage: Eukaryota > Viridiplantae > Streptophyta > Magnoliopsida > Malpighiales > Erythroxylaceae > Erythroxylum > Erythroxylum baracoense. Next base: position 9,044,196 of record JAOTAY010000004.1, read on the forward strand.
AGTTCAACAAATTTTCGGCAAGTTCTCCAAAAATGGATGCTGTCACAGTTCCTGTGCTATCAGTCAAATCAATATCATATCAGCATCTACATTTAAGAAGGAAAGTAAATCAGAAAATGTATAGTTAAATAAATAATGAATATTAGAAAGTTGCATTGAGAATTGATATGAATGATTTCAAATTTAGGGAAATGCCTGGGTTCAGCTGGATGTTTCTCCTTGCAAGAATTACATGTAAATGTAACTCCATATGAAGCGGCAGTCGAACGAAAACATTTTTTGTAGCTCATATACCAATATTTTTGTTGAATGTGTTGAAAGGAAATACGAGCTTTAATCCATGCTATCTGGAAAGATAAAAACAAATGTTTGTTGTGAATATTCAAATTAGATAGATAATATGTGAGAAATAATTTCATAGTAAAATGTAAAATGTATGTACCTTGTCGGTGGGCTTTAGGAAAATGATCTTTGAGATTTTCTAATTTGATCCAAAAGATAGATTAGGATCATATTTAAGATAAGTCTGTTGGGTGACAAAGTCTTTTAGCTGCTTGTTGTTATGTTGTGCCCTAGGAAAATGGTAATTATAAGCATAAGTATAAAAATATGTTAAAA
>JAOTAY010000004.1:9044913-9074031 GCA_025629805.1 Erythroxylum baracoense
ATTAATAATTCGAAGAACTTCCAGGCCAGCAATGCGACCAGCATCCTTCGTTGATGTTCGTTGGGAATCATTAAAGTTTTTATTTTTGTAAATAAAGAATTACTATACCAGATGTAAAAAACTTAATGAGAAGGTTATGAAATTCAAATACTAACTTCCATGTTCATCAGTCACATAAGGCAAATCTGGCCATACAATATTCTCAACAGCACCAATCGAATCGCCTAAACTCACATTCCCATTAAAGCTATCTTCTCCTTCGAACTGATACAAAATATATAAAAGCCAATTCAATTCAAAAAATTGGGTCACAAAATCCATTAAAATTGCATCAAAATAGATGGAAGTATTCTTACCTTCCTTCAGTTTCTAAAGACAATGATGTGGCCCTTTCTGGTATGTGCGAAAGAACATGAACAGCTATGCTCTGCAATATCTTTTGTTGTCTTAATGATGGCTCGATGAGTTTCTGCTCTCATAAAAACAAATACACAAATTTTATTTAGAAAACCTAATTTAGGTTAAATGACGTAGTAAAGTAAATCAAACTTATACCTTACCTTTGAGGATAGTCTCACCTTCCTCACGCAATCGATTCTTGATAGCCTGAATCTGCAGTTCAATGACCGTGAGAGACAACTTGTTGAAAAAGACTATGATACTACCTCAACCCTCTAGAGGTGACGATCTGGATTTGAGAGAGGGAGAAACAAAGATCCATCACATATAATGGTAGAGGCGACGATATAGAAGGTGGTATTACGAGACGATCTGGGTTTGAGAGAGGGAGAAACAAAGATCCATCGCATATGATGGTAGGGGCAACGATACCGAAGGTGGTGTTGCAAGATGATCTGGGTTTTAGAGAGGAAGAAACAAAGATCCATCGACAGATGCTACCTCAACCCTCTAAAAGTGACGATCTGGGTTTAAGAGAGGGGATGATCCGGGTTTTGAGAGACTTAAGAGAGAGAGAGCTAGAACTTTGAGAGAGGAAAGAGAGAAACAGTAGAACTACGCTTGGTGGAGGCCGTGTGGGGCTTGTCAAATAATAAATGAAGGTTGGTTTCTTGGTTTGTCAAATAAACAGGGTTGAATTAATTAACGGGAAGAGAATATTGAAGAGTACAGCCGTTGGATCAATTAGACGGTTAGATTTAAACTTTTCGTCGTCACCCATCTTCATGCTTAGTATATATAGTTAATGAATCCAGAGTAAAGAAGACTCAATTTACTTGCACCAAAAGAAAAAAGAAAGGTTCATTTTGCTAGGGCCAACTAGTAGACGATGTCGTGCGTCTTACAATTGCATTTTTTTTTGTCCTTCTAATTTATGACGCGCGTAAAATGAATGAATAATTCTATTTTAAAAATCAACATGTTTATTGTACAAGACTCTGTATTTTAGAAGAGTATGACCTAACTTTTCTCTCGTACTTTTTTTACAAAGATTCCTATGACCTTCTTATTACAAGAGGAAACTTTGAGAATGTCTATGTTGACCCGGGAAAATTTTTTTGTTCGTAATTACCCTTAAATTACATACATCAAAGAACACGCCACTATTCCATACGAGGATATGCTTGGTCGTGTTGTTTGACATGCGTGTTTTTGTTCTATTGTTTAGATTGATTCTAGAATTTGTCCTAGATATTTTCCATCAGTGTTAAACCCTCTCTTGAAACTAAACAACCTCGCTTGACTATGAAAATATTTGTTCAAATCACCGTTAAAACTTAGGAAAGGGTTAAACTTGATCGGCTAAGTTGGCCATTTACCAATTCATTTGAGTTTTGGTTATCAAAGAAACTATCAAATTTGGAATATGAAATATCTAAGTAATATAATAGGACAACGAAAATATGAGAAAGAAAAATTTTATTTTTATAATGAATTTAGCGGTTCTTATTTTTAAATGAACAATTGTTAATTTTTTAATATTATTTTTAAACAAACAATTATTAATTTTTTTATAAATTACAGTAATACTTTATCAATCAATATAATTCCCTTGACGAAAGAATGATTTAGCTAATAAATAATAGATTCTAATATAAATAAATATAATAATTTCATCGTAATTCAAATGGAATTGAAACTAAATAATATATTATAATATAAATAAATATAATAATTTCATCGTAATTAAAATGGAATTGAAACTAAAAGTAACTATTTGAAATATTGAAAATTTCCAAAGGATGTAGTTTCGCGCAAATTATAAATAGTCGTAGTCACTGTAAACTTTCTGACAAAAACAAAAATAAAACAATCAAAAACGAAATAACAAATCAACACACGAAATTTGTTAACGCAGTTCGACACACTTTACCTACATTTACGAGACCCTTACCCAAATTAATTACTTTCAGTTGTGATACAACAATAACTTTAGTGAGGGTATTACAAAGCCAACTCACTTAACTCTTAACACTATCCCTATTCTTTACAACCTGTGAAAGTAAATCACTCCTAATAACACGGCCTACTCGTGCTAATCTCAACAGAGAATTTTCTCAATGATATTTAATGATAATGATATGAAATAAACAACTCAAGTGATTAAACAAAAATCAACATAAACAAATACACTTGAGATAAGAAAAACAACTTTCCTAGTAATTCCAACTTCTTTAATGAAAGATCAGAAAGTTGTACATCAATAAATATGTTGTAGTCTTTCGATATTATTACCATAACATCACACCCACGACAGCAAAAAAATCAACAACAATCATAAATGTTTCATCACCGAATTTTTGAAAGTAAAGAGGCTACAAAATTCACTACACCTGCTGGAATTTTTTGCACACAACCACCACTATCGACAGCCACAAAAAACATACCCAATCAATACTCAATCAACTCAACAAACATCACACTATCGACCAAAGACTTTTGAAATTTTCTCACAAAACAACTCACAATCAACAGCTACAAAATTAACACTCCATGAACAATAAGACAGTCACCAAAGATTCATACATACATAAGAAAACCTAGCTGCAAAAATCAACATATCCAACCTTTTACACAACCCACTATTGTTGTGCAAAGATGAAAATTACACGGCTGTCAAAATCAACGCATTTTTTTATTATAAAGGAAAAAAGACAAAATAAACAATAACACCACTGGCGTAGTGTTCTGCGGTATAAAGCTCCTTGCATGTCACGGTGGATGAACTCCATAACGACCATCGGTGGCTCCTGAAGTATATGCAGTCTTAGGCTTGATAACAAGGCTAGATACGCCAAACTATCGGCACACTGGTTCCCTTCTTGATATACATGTTGAAATTGCACCTCCCATGCTCAGTGTAATAACCCATGAGTACCGGTCACCAAAAAATTTTCCTCAGACCAAACTAAATTGGATGAAGAAAGAATGTTAATAACCTCTAAAGAATCCACTTCGACGACAACACGTTGATACTCTAGCTCCCATGCCAGTGTGAGGCCCGAGTGGACCCCATAGATTTTGGCAGCCAAAGGTGAGCCCCCTCCAATATTCTGCAGGAATTCACCACACCAATGACCTTGACAGTCCCTAATTAAGCCACCAGCAGTAGCAAGGTTAGACCCTTGTTTAATCGCACCATCTGTATTCAATTTGACCCATCCCTCCGGCGGTTTGGTCCATCCAACTAATTTACCTAAAGACATTCCCTGTGTCTTAAACACGCAGCTTTCCATAGCTCGTGCCCTTTCTATCCAATCAACGTAATCCATAACCACACTAGTACCTACTCTCGGCCAAACAAAGCCATCCTCAAAAAGGCTTCTGTTTCTCCATTGCCATAAAACCAGCAGGTGACACCAAAGATAGTAGCCCACTCTACCTGCTTCACTTGTGACTGCTTCATAAGGTTGGATTTCACCCGCATCCCCTCATCCTGTTGAAAAAAACCGTATCCATCACATCGAGAGGAAATTGGCACCAAAAGGATTTCACTCTAGGATAATCCCGTAATGCATGCAAAGTTGACTCTTCTACCACAGAAATGATAGCTACTAGTCATTAATATATGGTGAGCAACTCGCTGTTGATTGGTGAACAATTTACTCTTAGCCATTACCTGTAGAAAAGACCTAATCCTCTGAGGCCCTACCCATTTCTAGATTAATTGCCATAACTTGTTGTAATTGTTCGTAGTAATGTCTTCGATGAGATCATAAGCTGATGCCACTGTGAAACCCCCATGTTTTGTTGGACTCCACACCATTTTGTCTTCCCCCATGCCTAAAACATTGGGACGAATTGCCGCAATAGCCATACAAACTGTGGATGGGAGATATTGTTGAAACATGTTCCAATGCCAGGTGCCGACGTCATTAGCAAAATCTGAAACTGTAGCGTAGAGTACGCTATCAGGAATTGAGACGTCACCAGGAAAATTAAAGGACCCTAGTCATCCACCCAATTGTCCAGCCAAAAAAAAATACGCCTCCCATTGCCTAGAGTCCATTTTAACACTTGGCGAACTAAACGCCATGTGGCGGAGATCCCCCTCTAAAATACCGAAGCCCCTTTCCTATCTATCATTGGAATGAGGCGATGTGCGTCGAAACGATATTTTACCCTCGAAATCTGGACCCATAATGCTGTGGGCTAGTAAGCAAATCCCATTCGAGTTTGGTGAGTAATGCATCGTTGGAAGAACGAATGCGTTTAATGCCAAGCCCCCCTGCTTTTTTGAGCTGACACACTACCTCCTAGTTAACTAAATGCATTTTTTGCTGATCGTCCGTTGATCCCCATATAAAATCCCTCATTATTTTCTCCAAATCATCGCATAGTTGCCACGGGAGTCTCACTGTTTGCATCTTGTAAATAGGGAGGGACAAAATTACTGATTGGTTAAGGTAACACGCCCCACTAGTGACAAAACCTGTGCACGCCATCCTGTGAGTTTCTTTTGTGTTTTATCTAGGATATACTGATACATATGTCGCGTTGTACGCTCGTGAATCAACAGAACTCCTAAATATTTTCCAAGATTGTGCATACATGGAATTTGTAAGGCTTGACTGAGACATCACGCTTTTTCTCGAGAAACGTTCTTGGTAAAAAAAAAGAGTTTTAGCGGAACTAACTTTTTGTCCTGAGACCTTGCAAAAGGACTCCAAAGTCCTTGCTATCACCTGCGTTTGAGATTCTGTGGCTTCGACTTCAACAAGCCATGGTCTATTAATAGAATGTCCTACCCATCTTAAATAAGGCTAGAGAATGGATTGAGAAGAAAATTGGGGACTAGCGTAAACTATGGTAAGATCGAAAAAACAATAACCATACTTAACAGTGGTATGAATAAATTGACGATGAGCAACGACAATTGAGATATCAAAATCCTTCGTTCATAACAACCATATCCGTCCAGAAAAACCTTCGTCTTCGATTAGAAATGAATAATCAAAACCCAAATTAAGGACTACTTCCTTTGTTCGTGGTCCACTAATTTGGGTTTCCATCAAAACCAAAATCCCAGGTTTGTAATGACGAATGTAATTACGCAAGATAGCCTGGAAATGAGTCCCCCCTGCCCCTTAACAATTCCATATTATGAACGACATAAGGAATAAAAGCGTAAGAAATTCACTTTAATTCTGAGTGTAATCTGTACCTCCTATGTGGTCTTCATTAGTTCCACCTCCTTATATCTGCATCACAAGCTCCTCGTCATGACCCTGTTCATTCATGGCGTCCAGCATACTCGACTTGCCGGTTATATGGTCTGGAGGTTCAACAGGAGGAAGTGCGTTTACACCCCCTGACCCTACAGACATCCTCGGATCCCTCTACGCCTTCCATCAGGTGGAGTCTCTCCCCCACAGTTTGTTCCCTCTCCTCAATAGTGTGACTGTCGTAGACCATTTCAGTATGAGAGTTGATCACAACAACTAGGTGGTTATCTAATATTGTAGGCTGGAGTTGAACTTGATGGTTAATATCAGAGCCCCTCTCTTGGGAAGGAATGGCCTGCGAACGTTCCCTTTGGGCCTGCTTCAATGTGGCTGCTAATTTTCCCTTTGTGCCATTCCTCGAATTCCTTTTGGGCCCAGCAGATGTAGACGCCAGCCCGTGAGCCCTTTGTTTGCCTTTTTCGATTAAATCATCCAATTTAAAACGTTGTCCAAACCCCGGAGAAAAGTGCTTGTGTGTAGTCTCTGTCTGGCCGTTAGGCGCTTCCTGCATGAGTTCCTGGTCTGTCAGAAAAGAAAACATCGAGCCTCCCATTGGATTAGCCTCCCTGTGATTGCTTAGTACACTCTGTTCCTAACGTTTCGTTGAACTGTGAGAAGCTTTCCGTTGAACCTGGATCCACAATCTATAGCCGTTGGAGTTCACAGTCGGTGACTGAGTTATTGGTGCAATAGCCGTACCCCTCATCCCTGATCCCCTGCACCCTCACTAGAGTGCTGATTATGTAGTTCAGCCTTTATAGGCCACCATTAACGGCTCACCATCTAGCTCCATGCTTGAATGTAACGGGACACTTAAATCTATGTCAACAGCGACTCGCACAAATTTACCTTGTTGAGCCTGCATGGTTGTTTCATCAATCTTGACTATGTTACCCACCAGATTCCCCCGAGCTGTTAGAATCATTGGGTGATAACGTGCAATGGATAATTTCGGGAACCGGATCCATACCACAACTCTGGTGATTTGTCCTTGTGATGGTTGGAAGGTAGGCAGCCAACGTTGAACGGAGAGAGCTTGGCCGAATATAACCCACGGACCATTATTCAGGGCATTAAGGAAATCAACTTCTTCAGTGAAATTTACGAGGAAGTAGTCTTCGACCGGGAGCATAAAATCTTATACCCAATGCGTCGACCAAGCAATTTCATGATGACAGCTTTTTCCCATTTTTCATCCAGCTTCACTTTGAAGTTTTGGGATAACGCAATGCCCTCCCAACTCCCCAGTCATTTGTGTGATATCGCCTTCTTCGATCTTGACTGGATCTTCGTCAGGCCATGCGACTTCCTCAGGTGCTATATCCACCTGCGAATCCGCCAACACTGCAGCGCTATAAGAAGGTTTGGGACGCGGTGGTGGTTCTGCCTCTCATTTGCGGGTGTGCCCTTTTTTGGATAGATGCCCCTCTTGGTCGAGGGATTCCATGTCTAACACGGACGTCGCAACAAAAACTTCGAAGAATAGTAACTTCGGGGAACAATAGTTAGTAAGCGGTTTTTAGAGAAACAAAAGTTCACGCTCTATTTAATCTGTTAAATTTAAAATCAACGACTTTAACAATAAAAAGCAACCCTCAATTATTATTCAATCATAGAGGAAAAAACATAGCTATAGAAAAAATGTCCCTCAACTCAGAAAAAACATCCCACAATAGTTACATAATCCTTTTCTCAAAAAAGCAGCAAGACACACAGTAATATCTTCACCCAATTACCTGTAGAATATTGTCAATACTAACCATAAAATCTCAGCTGTCAAATATCACACAACTTGTCAGTTTTTTTACACCAAAAACGACATAGTACAGTACCGAAACTTGTCCGAAAACTTATCAACAACTGCTATTGTCAATCAAATCTCCTAAGATATCCTTCCTTAGATAGTTATAATTCCAAAATAGGTTATTCATTACATCTCATATTAATTAGAAATTTAAACCTTATTAAACTTATCTTAAAAGAGTCCCCATAAATCAATTAGGTCCAATTATCTGTCCAAAATTAATAATAAGATATCCATATATCTTGACAAATATAAATTATGTAAACATGATGGAGTCACAAAATGCCAAAGTAGATGTTTTATAATGATAACTCGTATTCAATTTCTATGCAAATTACGTATGAAAGGGACTTATTTTGTGCAAGTATATCTTCTCTCCTATCAATTTTAAAAATTTGAAATTTCGTATGGGACAACATAGTTGTGTTGTAGATATATTCCAAATTCTGACGGATGGTTTACAATGTCCCACTCGGAAAAAGTCGGACATATCTATCCACGGACTTTGTCGGATTTTTCGACCGTTACGACTTCCCTCTGCCTCTTGTACGCTCCCACATCTGTCTGTGAGTTCACCCACTCGGTTACAGCTAATAAATAAATAAAACTCTAAAATTTGACAAAACAAGAAAGGAAAGCAGTAGTGAATCCCGGCCGTTGGATCGAGACTTGAGAGCGAAGGGGCGGCAATTGGGTTTTTAGCAAAATAATTATTTTATTTTAGTTCCATAAAATGCTCGCTTTGAACCTCATGTAACAGAGAATTTGTCTTATTTACACGTGTCTTTTACCTAGCGTCCGAGATTTTTTCCTCTACAATAAGACAAAAGTTGCATTGGGAACCTCGAACAAGCATTTTTAAACAACTAAACTCCGTCCCCGTTACAGGTCTTCACTTCTTCATGTGCGTGCGCTATTTTGGCACTTGCGGTAGACGTTTGGAGCAGACAAGGGGAGAGAGAACAGCGTCAACCTTCGAACCCAAAGGACGACGAACCAGGTGCACCTTCATTCTCCTACTTCATCCACTCAGACACCAAGTCTCTCTACATGTATATGTAGTCTATAGAGGTTTTGACGGGTTTACGGTTTTTGGGTCTGTTACTGTTAGTTCGTGAAATGTCTTTGTTGTGAAGTGTGTTTTAGACTTTTAGTTCTTACACTCCGCGAGGATTGTCGGAATTTCTATATACATTATCTGTGGAAAAGGGGGTAAGTTGGTCAAATAACTTACGTTTGACTAAGACAGATTTGCAGGTTCCGTTTATGGCTTCATTAATTTGCCTTTTCAGTTTATATGTTGATTTTAAATTTATTTTGAAACAGGGTTAGAATTTTGAAATTGAAACTTCCCTCTAACTAGTTCCATAACCTTTCACTATTAAAGACGCCGTTTTTTTGGAAATTTCTGTGTAAGTGTATTAGTCAAACAAAGAAATATTGTGTCTTTGCATGGATTGAAGGTGTAGATTTTGTGCTGCAATATCAAGGGGGCCAAAATTCAAAATTCAAAATGACTTTTTGAGTTGTGGGATGTTTGTGTTAAAATATATATGTAGGTAAAGGAAGTAGTTAACCCAAGAAGATGGTGAAGATGGAGGATATGAAGAGAGATCCTACTCACTGGTGGTTGTTCGATAGTCACCATAGCTCAAGACGCACTCCATGGCTACAATCCACACTCGGCGGTACATACCCATTTCTATCTTAGTCCTTGTTCTTATCCTTTTTGAAAATGTATCCACATCCTTAGTTTTGACCTTATTATAAGCTGGTTTTTGAAGATTTATTTGGTATCTAATTGCATTTTGCACAGGAAAAGGATCTTCCTTTTTCTATGAATTCTTGACCGTTTGAATTGTGTACTTGAAGATCCATGTGAAATTGAACTTTCTTTTTCAGTTGGTCTTTTTTGTATGTTTTATGCCAAATAATGGCTTTGTCACCTTTATGACCGTTACCTCTTGCATTAGCCTCGTGGGATTCGGTCGGTAAAGCGCAATGGATGTCTTCTTAGGTTTCTTTCTTTTCTTTTTTTTTCACCTTTCCACTTCTTTGTGTATTTCATACGAGTGAAAGAAAAAAGTTAGACACACAATGTCTATGATGTGAAACATTTTTAGACTACTACTGCCCCTAGTCTGATCCATTGGAGTGGTCCACATAAACTGATAGGATTACTGAATTTAATAAAGAGGATGTGGCATAGTTAGAATTCGTAGTACATGGTGCCTTTATCTTGCGAGACTGCATCCGAGAGATGATAATTGGTCTTCCTTGTGATGATTTGAAGAGGGTAATTCATTGTTACGAATTTGTGAGGCAGATATCGCGGGATTGTGGTCCGTCCTTGTTAAAGAGGCCCATCCTCTGCCATTGTCTACTTTTTAAGTATGTCTCTGAATCGATGACAACTTTCAAGCTTCTTAAAGCTCCCACCTTGGAAGCCCAATTCTGTGGTAAACTTCTAAATTTTAGAGCCGCTTAATAACCAATAAAGTTGGTACGGACAGGTCTGTTTTCCTCACCTACTATGGGCCCCTCTAATAAACTTGTCTCTTTTTGTTCCCTTGTTTCTTCTACGTTAACGTTGAAGCAATTGATAATTGAAAATTTGGGGACAGTTGATGTGTCATGGACTAGAGGCTCGAATTCAAGAATAAGATTGTATTTCAAGGTTGTGGGTTCACTGTGCTATAAAATGAAAATGTTAAAATTCCCCATCTTCCTAATGTTGATGTCCAATTATTTGATAATGAATGGATATGTGCCATTAAAAATCTCATATGCGATGTGGCAGAACTTGATCAGAAGATAAAGGCAATGCTCAAATTGATAGATGAGGATGCAGATTCCTTTGCCCAGCGTGCAGAGATGTATTACAAGAAACGTCCTGAACTAGTTGGCATGGTTGAAGATTTTTACAGAGCTCATCGTTCATTGGCAGAACGATATGATCAACTCAAATCTGAGTCTGGAAATCGTGTCCTGTCAACGTTGGGTTCCCCTTTTTCAGCCAAATCTCAATCTGAGAAGTTAGTGAGTTTAATTTATCAGAACTATGACACCCATTCTGACTGTTACGATGGCTCTGAGGACGCTGCGGAGTCCGAGGTTGATGATCCTGAAGATGAAGATGAAATTCAGGTTGATGGGGAATTGATAATTGGGGAAGTGGAACAACAAGCTCACAAGTTGGCAGATGCTGGAAATTCAAGTCTTGTTTTGGATGAAAAATTGGAAACATTGAGGGATGAACTCGAAAGACTCAGAAAAGAGAACAAGATGCAGAAGGATCAACTTTTGCAGAAAGATGAAGAGAAAAGAGAGGTAATTAGACAGCTCAGTTTAGCAGTGGAGGCACTCAAGTCGGAGAATCTGGAGCTGAGGAAGTGTGTAGCTAGAGTGACTCGTAGGAAAAGAAGGCCTTTTGAGTTTGAAACATTGAAGGAGGCATTTTTTGGGAAACTTTTCAGTGGGTCTACAGAGTCGCAGGGCACCGTTATAGCCCTCTAGATGCATGAATCTAGACTTTAACACAGTCCTATATGTAGCAAAAGTATGTAAATTAGTTTATACCGTTGAACTCAACCCATAAACTCGACATTGTCCTAATGTTTTCTTTTGTTGTTAAATATCATACACTAGTTATGGAAGTTATTATGATGAAATCATGTCTTAATTAGAGTCGTATTTCTCTCTAATATTCCGATGGTATATTGAATATCCTAATAATGATTAAAATGAAATCACTTGTTATTTTACTATTTTGTCTACGAATCACATAAACATTCTCTTTGCAAAAGAATAATAAAAAAATGCCGAGTACATTAATCTCGCAAAGTAGAGAATCTTTGTATATTACATATGTTTAACTTTTTTTTTTTTGACTCTTTCAGTTATTTGAATATAAAATTAACTTCATTCCATAGACTACTCGATGAAAAAATAAAATAACTTAACAGAATGATTTTGTCATGCTTATAAACCTCCAAACTGCTAACTAAAGAATTATACCATTTGATTCCGCAAAATATTGTGCTTGTTTTTGTTGTTTTTGTTTGTTTGCTTGTGTTTGTTTGTTTGTTGTTATTTATTGTTGCTCTTATCTTAGCCGGGGTCTATCAGAAAACAGTATCTATATCTCTATCGGAGATGCGGGCATGACTACGTACATCTTACCCTTCCGATATCTTACTTAGGAGAGAATTTGGGTATGTTTGGTTTGGTTTGGTTTAATTCTCCAAAATATTGTATTGAAAAGAAAATGGGCTAGTTTTGAAAAGAAAATGGGCTAGTTAGAGAGAATTATCGAAAGTAACACAGCACGCACTGATACAAAACACATAGGAAAAGACAAAAGGCTTTGTGAAATTCATCCAGCCAGATAAGCAGATTTCTCCAAAGGGTACATGAACAGTTGATACTTTTGTTAAGCATATAAAGAGTAAAAACTTTGCTCGCACATTTATTCTTAGAATATAATTCTGTTATAGACTCACAAGAATGCTCTTAAAAACTCGTTACCCAACCTCACGCAAAAGCTAATATATGCCACATAAAGAAATCAGGAAATATTAACAAAAGAAGAGAGGAAGTGGAATGTGGAAACACCAGTATCAATAATTGAAGCTGCCACCAACAGTACTCACAAACTGTAGTGGAGCTGCATTACAGAGAAAGCCACCAAAACCCAGAACACAGCTAATTTTATAGGTCCAGACCAAGATAGAGAAACTGCAGAAGAAGAAGCTGATGAAAGCCCTGTTGGTGAAATAGCCATTTCAGGTCCAGGAGCTAACACATCGTCCGGATTTGGAGGGCTTGGACTTGCAGGAATCGTAGGCAGTGAGGACTCAGCTGGAGATGGTATATCAGCTCCAGGAGTAGGGAACAATGGCTCCATATCGGGTGACAAACTTGGAGGAGAAGACAAAGGAGCGTCAGGGAAGAACGAAGGTGAAGCGGCTATAGTAGAGAACTGTGCTTGTACCCGGGAAGTCAAAGCCAGTGAAGAAAAAGTTGGCATGAAGACCATGAACATAGTCAAGAATGAGCAAAAAGAAGCCATTAATGTCTAATGATGATGGACTCAATTCGCCTATTATGAGCTTCAATAAACGTGTCTACATACACACACGCAGAGACAGAGAGAGAGGAAAGAAAGAGAGAAAGAGATGAATTATGTGACAACGTGAGGAGGGGTTTATATGATAAAGGGCTTAAAATGTTACTGACGGTCGATAGAAAGTGGCTGGTGGGGGCAAAGTGCTTAGCTAGAAGGCAAAAGCTAGCTGGGACCGGTTTCTACAGTACATATATGCATTTTATCTAAAACGACAAGATTCATACAAGATTATCAAATCGATCACATGAAAGATGGGTGTCTTTTATCCTTTGTTGGCCCGTGAAGTTTAGCTCCGAAGATTAAAATACCTCCAGGCACATGTGCAATGGTCGCATGCTAAATTTGTAATTAATGTTAACTTTTATGGACACAAGTCAGAAATAATCTTGTAGTTTCGTGCTAACCAAGGAAGGAAAACTTCCGAGTTTCTGTGTAATGCTTGGAGTACCTCTCTCTGTCTTTGGTGGAAAAGAAAAGAACTTGGAATCAGCTAGGTTATACTTGAGCAGAAGAAACTACAGATTTAAATGGAATCCAAACCTGCAGGATTGGATTTTTAAGGCATTGCCTGTGTTAACAATTCAGGAAATATAGAAAAGATTGATTGTTGTTATATTATAAACATTTGCAATCTTTCATGTATTGGAAAAAATGTGAGAGAGACAGTCATCTTTTTAGACTACATAAAAAATATATTTAAATATTTAAATCATTATAAAATGAGTATATTTTTATTTTTATTTTTTACATCATTATATTGGTTGTTTGAATATATTAATTATTAATTTTACTGAATTACAATTACTTTAAAGTACCCAATTTATAATCTGGTAACTATTTACGGTTTACAGGATAAAACATTATTTTTATACATTTGTGAAGAAATTAGGGAGCAAAAGGAGGAATCACATGAGCAATAGATGACAGTCTGTGAAAGAAAAGACAGCATAGCGTCCAACTTGGCTAATGGCTCAATCATTGCTTCATTAGTGGCAAGATGATTAGACAAATAAAATAGAAAGACCTCCCAAAATTGTCTTTTCAAGAAAGATTTATGCAGGCTTCTGCCTTTCTCTTATTTAAAGCCTTCTTTTCTGTTGCTTTTGTCCACGTATTATTGGAATCATAAGCGGTAGCAAGATGTGGAACTAGAGCCTACTTGTCCCACCCTGTTTTGTGCCAAACATCGATTTATATTTGTTTACACCTAAGGTAATGTTGTTTTTGATGCAGAATAGGATAAAAATAGGGTGTTAGATACAATAAGAAGCAAGTATATTTTGCTAGTGACCGTTAAATATTGGCCAGAAAGCGGCAGAAGAAATCAGCGTTCAGTTGTATTATCGTTGACAGCTCACTAAGACCATAATGCACTTTTGGACTATTCAGGATTCCATTTTGTCTGCAACCCTCTCCTCACCTCAAAATATACGATGACAAATCACAACCACCGAAGCCTGTAACATACGATTTCTACCAAATTCTTTTAAACTCAATTGCATTGGACTCTCTTGTGTTAGAAAAGGGTCTATTGCAACAAATGTTTGGCTAGCTTAGTTTTGTACGGATAATGTAAGCTTTATGGTTTACTGCAGAGCCAACACAAAGAATTCGATGGCTGATCATGCTCTGCACGCTCGGTCACGTGGGCACTTGCTTCTTGGTAGTGTATTACTGCACGCAATTTTGCAGCTTTTCTTCTGTCAGAAATGTTAAGAAAAGGAAAATCTTAGGTTGAGAATGACGACGCTAACTCCATTAAATCTATATATATATATACGCACATATATATGTATATATATTGTATGTATTTGATATGCCAATCCATCGGTGCAGATTAATAAGATATTGCCACGCACTACTTCTTTATTGCTCATATCCTTTTACACGGATTCAATAATTTATAAAATTTTTGTTATTAATTTTCGTGATTTGTCCATACAAACTTCTTAATATTTTCCTTTTTAATTTTTTCAATTAGTATGTTAACATTTTAACTCGATATAAGATAATTAATTCTTTTATTTCTTCAACATCCGATAAACATATTCTTGTCACATTGTCATTTTCATAAATTGCATATTCATATTTTTTGATACTACTATGTAGGTGTAGGTTTACTGTTCATTTTCTATATATATGTTCGCCAATATATGCAATTAAAACAATTCTCCGTTGGAAAGAAGGGGATATCTCATTCTATACACAAAAAGAAAAATAAAAACAAAATTTTTCATAATTTCTCAAATATTAAGGTTACTTAATTTATAACTTGGTTAATTCATAGATAAATATAACGAAATATAAATCAAAAATCGTATTTTATTATAAAGATTTTGATATCTTTTCTTACGATTTCCCTCAAATTCACAAGTTTATGAAAACTTTATACAAGGATGAATTGAAAGAATTCTAGGTCTTGTTCAATAACCAGTAATAAAGAGATAGAAAAAGGCATGCAACCTGTATTCCTAACTTTTAATTGTTTGGTTATCGATAATAAAATAAGAAATGACAAAATTGGAACGAATCTTAAATAATTCTAGACTTTTATTCCACTACAAGAAAAATGAAGTTTAACGATGGAATTCACTGACGGACAAAGACATCGGAGAAACAACCCTAGGTAATAATTTCCAACGGACCATAGATCTTCCGTCACAAATTTACAGACAGACAATTTGTGTTACCATCGGTGATTGTGCTGTTTGTAAGTTTAGCGACGAAAAGGTTGTTTCAGTCTCCATTGATAAGTTTAATGACGGAAAGATTGTTCTGGTCTCTGTCGGTAAGTTTACTGACAGAATTGGTTATTCCATTGATAAGTTAACGACAACATTACCGACAATTCTTATTAATCCGTCGATAAATCGTTATGTTTCTGTCGGTAAATTTACTAAAACTGTTTTTTTTCCCTGCATTTAATTTTATTTGATAATCTTATCGTTGATGCATAATTTATACTGTTATCAGTTATCTGTTGATAATATTTTGATTTGTTTCTCTATTTAATTTGTTAAAACAGAAAGTTGATTGATGATATAAAGCAAAAATTATCTTAATTGACAATAAATATCCCATTTGTATACAAGAATGACTACACCATCTATACATATTAAATTTTATTATATTTTAATATGAAAAATGATATGCAAATATGATAAATCTATATGTGTGTAATATATTACCTTATATCATTTGTTTTGTATTCACTCTCTGTGACGCGACTATCCATTTGGAATCTCATGTTTTTCAAAAACGTCAACACAATAAAGTTAACGAAAAAACTAATTTCAAACTTTTTGAAATGTACAAGGCCTTTTACAATATCTTTAAAACACATAAATTTTTAATAGAATTGATAAAACCATATGACATTGATGTCTTTTACTCAATTATGTGACTTTATGATCCCTTTTTTGTAAGATAAAAAATTAGAAAGAACAAGAATTGCAGGTTTCTATTGAGAAGAGGAGTCCAAACCTCTTTGCAATGTTTATGTTGTCATGAAGATGAACATATTGATCATGTGCTTATCCATTGTTTTATGGCCAAGGAGGTGTGGAGACTTAGGAGGTTTTGTTTTTACTAATCCTTCCTTTTCGTTTCAGAAATTGTTTTCTCAAGTCTATTTGACTATAGGGAAAGACAAGGCTGCAAAATTGATTGTTCTTGCTTAGAAAATTTGGGATGCCCGAAATGCTTTATTTTGGAAGAATCAACACCCAATACCGCAACGTATCTATCAAGCTGCAGTTGCTTCTTTACTTGATCACTAGGCTGCTAAGGTTGCAAGAAGCCATTTCTCTAATGGTGGTCTGTTACAGAAGTAGGTGACGAAGAAGAAGAAGAAGGTAGAAGGGACATGGATAGCTGTTAGAAGGGACGCGGATAGTTGTTAAGGGGTCGAAAATGCTGCGTTTAGAATAATGTCCACCATTGTTAGTATACGGCTGTAACTACAATATAGTACGCCAGCTGTATTTAAGCTTTACTGTAATGTGCTAACGGACAGGCAATAACTGAATGCAAAATTTGTTTCCCTTCTCTCTCATTTATGATTCTCTCTCTCTCTCTGTAGCATCCAGCCTCTCGGGCCGGATCGCTACGGCGTGGAGCCCAGCCTCCACATTGGCTCATTGGTAAGAGGCGTGCACTTAAAGTGCAACAAAACCTTGAGGTCAAGGGTTCGAGTCGTGGACTCACCCTTGACCAAAGAGGACAATACCTGGAGTGATAGCGGTGGAGGCTGGGCTCCACACTGTAGCGATCCGGCCCGAGAGGCTGGATGCTACAAGAGCAATGTTGGAAGGAGGTTCTGGATGTGATCTTTGAAACCAACAAGACACTTGTGGAGAGCACCAGAATGATGAAGGAAATGGCTCAGACATAAAGACACTAGAGCTAGGATATCCATCGGATCCATAGATATTTCGAGGCTCAGGGTGTTCAATTTCTACCTCTAATACCATCACCCCCTCCATCTCCATAGGATTTATGTCTAACCCATTTTTTTTTCAAATTAGCCTTCAGTTTTAATTTTTATGTGTATTTCTATTTTATTTTTCTGTTACTTTAAATTCTGTCTTTTCCTTTCTTTTATGTGTTTGATTAAAAAAAATGCAAGATTTGGTTAAACGGTAGATTTCAAAACTTTTTTGAAATCAAAATGCAACAGAAATAATATAACCAAATCAACATGTTTCAGCTATACATGATACGATATAAGGAAAATAATTTACATAAGAATAAGGTGGTAGAAATATACCGACTCCCTGCTACAACTTTGACTCCTTACTTTTGTATCCTTTCCAAATCATTGCTACAGCTTTTACTCTTTTGTTCCCTTTCCTTTGTCAATGTATCATCTCCTTGTTGTTATATCCCCGACCAATCTGATCTACCACTAGTTCTTCTTGGACAACTTGGTTAATAAGATCCTTTGGTGGGAAAGGAGAAGAAGTATTTTGAAGAGATTTTTCTTAGAAAAAAGAAGCCAAAAAATGAGACTCTTTTCATTCAAGTTTCGGCTATGCATGCTTGAGAGGAGGAGTGAGTCAAAAACAAAATGCAAGAACACTTCTTCCTCTCCTTGTCAATTTCGGTCATCATGAAAGAAAGATGTGATGTGTATCCAATTCATCACTTCATTCGTTAATCAGTCATAAAGAAGTCAATAAATGAGACTCTTCTCATTTGTTTAACATGGCTATATGAAAAGATCAATAACCTAAATGAGACCTTCTCATTTTCGGTTATGGATGAAAGAAGGAAGAGAGAATACATCAAATGCCTTCTCATCATTACTCCATTTAATGATGAGAAGGCATGATAAAAACCATCTTTAATTTAGCAATTCAATGCTAAATGTGTAGCAACACATTTAGGTATAAAAAACTGAAATATGTCCTCCTTCTTTCTTTAATAACTTTGTTTTAATTTAATTAATCTAATTAATTAAATCAAAGCAATGTCAAGCCCAATATTAAATGTTCATTTGGGTTTCTAATTAAAGTAAGCCCAACATTCAATCATGTGCTTTAAAACCTCCATTTATACTTCTTACTTTGCTTGATAACCTTCCTAGAAACCAAATAGGGAATCTAATTGGACTTATATAATTCAAGCTCCAATAAGCCCAGAATTAATTTAATCTCATTAGAATTAATTCCAGCTTATTAACCAAATGTCATTCCACTAAAGACAATTGGTTGAACTCTTGAATTACTAAATATTATGAGAATACTTTTGAATTACTAAATATTATGAGAATACATGTTTTAAATAAGATGTCCAATTGCAAACTTTATTATGAACCATATTATAGCCATCCATTCAATAAAGGGTAAAATTATTATTTTGCCCTTATGTTGGTTTTTCCTTCTAGATCTCCTATTTTACTCTATATGGTGATTAACACACAAGATCTCATCTTGGTGCTAAGACTTGATGGGTAACTAGTCCATCAAACTACTGGCACCAATTTAATCACTAAACTCTGTAAAAACATCTAAAAGTGATGATATCACTATAAACTCTTTATTTGACTGAATGTTCCCTGATACATGTTTCAATTAATAATTCCAACATGTACACACTGGATTGATACTCTGTACAAATCCATTCTGATCACATCAAGAAGTATAATGAAGCACGTATGAGCTCACCACTCATTAAAATTGTGGTTCGTAATAACATAATACTAAGGTGTATGTTTTAAGATTAAAGTAACGGCCCACTTTATTCTTTAAAACATACTTGATTCTAGATTCATTTGATAGTGCCATTATTGATAGTCAGCTACTATCATGATATGAAACTCATCATTCCCTTGAAGTAAACTCTTTTACTTACACAGAGACAAATCGTAACACTACAGTCTAAACCATAATCAAGTGACCAATTTGATAATTCAACTGTTAATCAACTAATTTAGATTCTAATAATATACATGTTTCCCACTCATCTCCATTTATATGTATATTACTTACAAAAGAATTTTGGTACCTTATAACTAGATATATAATGCTCATACAAATAAAACCAAACTCTTTTGTTTTATTAATAATAAATATTTTATTACAAAAGTAACTGGAAGACAATTAAGTTATTTGTAAATACACTTCCTTTCCAGGGCACTTTATTTACATAACTCCAATAATCATCAGCTTGAGATATTAATTGGTGACCTTTTGAAAATAAATCTTTAGATAAGATGTAATGATCTTAATGGTGCATACCAAAGCATAAGAGTAAATGTGCATGCAGACTGCATCACCGAGCGTTATTGTAAAGAATATTATGATTATGTAAAAAAATGAGAGAAATTGATTTTGTTGAAATATTATGAAGTTGAAAAGCATGATGAATGTAGTTTTCTAAGAAAGATTTCATGAACAATACAAGTAACTTTTGAGAGAAATCTTCTTTTATGAAGACTTTTACTGAATTATATCATGTAGACCAAATGTTTCATTTTTAGGAATTGGTGAATATTAAACAGATCAAAGGTGAATATTGGAGTCAGATAATTATAATACTCGAGGACAAGGAGCTGAACATAATATAAAGATTGTATATTTTTGTTGTTGTAAGGTATTCAAATTACGTTACTAAGTCCTTGAATTTGAGATGATGTTATTGCTATCATTTGAAGGACTTGAAAACATTGTATAGAGGATCAGACATATTAATAGTTGTTGATTTTGCAGGTTAAGTTGTTGGTTAATTCGAAATCCAAGATTGAGAAATGCTAGAAAATATTTGCATTATACGTCATGTAAAGTGTATTACTGGAAATGAAACAGATATGATCTCGTATTTTGTCGAATTAGAAATATAAGTTATGAACATTGATATATTGTCTTGTTCGGTGCTATTATTAGATATTGACTGTTTTGTATGAATGGTTATGTCCTGTGCAATATTTAGATCTTTAAGTGCATGAAATGGATGGTATTATTCCATAAAGATAAAGTGTTAAGTTGTTATCGTATAATGATATCTTTACATGTGATGGTCAGCTATATCTACCTGTTGTAGATGATCGAAGACGAAAATTGAGATAGTTGCCATATTTGATGTTATGAAATATTTAATGATCAGCAGATGTAATTGAGGTAGCTTGTGTTACAAAAATCAAGGTATGAGAAATGGAATGTGGTTGTATAGAAATTGCATATTAAAAACATTTACGTTAGATTTGCAATCTACATATTACTTTTCTTATAATTGACTACTCTATAACAAAATTTGGTGGACACTTACAAAGTTTGGTTTCAGACTTACAAAGTACAGCTTGAGGTTTATTTGAAGAAGAAAATAAGTCCAGAATGTGTAGTTACTATATGTGTAGTAAAACTTCTGAAAACATTGGCAATGATGTAGAACAAGAGAATATAATTATGAAACTGAATGGTAGAAGGTGTCAAACACCTTTGTATTAAGACGAAGAGGGCCTGACAACATGAATAATTGGTATTGATGAGCATTTGTATTGATTGTAGTGATGAATTATACTAATGTGCAATTGTATTGATAATTTGTATGAATGAGTATTGAATATCAATATTTGGCTTTAAAATGTACATTTTTGTTATATGGATAATATATTGAGGCATATATTACTAGCTCAGGAGGTTGAGATTGCAAGTAATTTGAGTTATATGGAGGAACTAGTAAAAAAATAGTCATATATCAAACTAAGCAATTGAGGATTCGAGTAATTCCTCTAGTAAAAGCTATTGGAGAAATCATTCGAGAGAAGAGGCTATTTAACAGACTAAGGGAAATACGAGACAACATTATCCCCAAATGTTTGATCAGTCAAGTAAGAATTTCAAGGACGAAATTTTTTAAGAGGGGAGAGTTGTAATATCCCGCCTCCTAAAATTGTTAAGAGATTAAACTGTTAGATTGAATCACATAAGTTATTTCATTTAAGAATTTACGAGGTGCATTCCATTTACATGCATAATATTCATATACACATATGAATCATGATTTATAAAACATTGCGAGATAGTATATGCACTCAATTGACATATTGCGGAGTATGGAACGAAAATGAATGTGATATGAATGTGCATTCCTAATGTTTTGCATTTTGATTTATCGATAACATGAATTGATGGATTATAATTAGTGAATTGGGAATTTGTCATTACAATTGAGTAATTGATGACGTGATATGTGCATCTAGTCTAAAAAAAATGTTAAAGAGCAAGACAAATTGATACATGGGAATTTAGGTTGATTAGGCCTATGAAATGGTGACATGTGGCATTGGGAATAAGTGAAAAATGGCTCAATTAAATGGATAACAAGTGGCGTGAGTATAATTGTGACAAGTGGCCCTTTAACATTGTGATAAATTGCACCTTAGACTTGTGACATTTGGAGCAATAGAATGGTGACATGTGTAGCTTTACAAATGATGACATATATAGCCTTATAATTAGTGACATGTGTAGCCTTATAATTGGTGAAATGTGTAGTCTTATAAGTAGTGACATATGGAGACTTAAATGAGTTACATGTGGGGCCTAAATTAAGTGACACATGGACTAATAGAATAGTAATATATGGATTAATAGAAGGATAACATATGTACCAATAGAATGGTGACACATGGACTAATTGAATGATGACACATGGATTAGTTGACCTTCTTGAATTTTCTAGAGAAAATAAATGAATATTCAATAGAAGTGAGAGTGAAGAGAAGGAGAAAAAACGAAAATGAGACGAGAAGGAAAGAAAAAGGGGAAGAGAAGAGGAGAAGGAAAGAAGTTACCAAGGTAAGTCAAAATTCTAGTTTCAATTTCATCTTTCTCTTTTGATCTGTTTTTCATATCCTTAGAACATGAATTTAAAGAAACCCAAACAATGAAAGTTGTAGATATATGTCTTAACTTGACCTCTGTGAAAATTTCTTAAGAAAATAGTGACTAGATCTTTAGTTATGTTCATTTTCCTAAGACTGCCTATGATAGACCCCTATACAGGACCCTTGTATTAATTCCTGATTTTTGAGGACCTTAGAATCCGAATTAGTAAAAGTACAAAACATAAAAAAAATGATTATTAACGTCCTATTAATGCTTCTGTGAAACAGTTTGGTCAGAATATGTCTTGATAATGATTGATTGGAGATGAATTGCATGTAAGGTTGGTGATGAAGTGTGCTAGAATCTGTTGACTATAATGTTTTTACTAAACATACACATGTATTTTGGACATACCTTGATCTGTGGATATCCAAATCAGATGGATTTTGATTTAGAGTAAAATATAAACATATGGCTACATTTGTCATAAAGGAGTAGATATTGAATTCTGTCTGTAAGAGTCTGGAAATTTGGCTTGAAGTTGAGAATTGTGTTCTGTCGAGGTATGAGAATATTTTGTAGTATATTGATTATAACTTGCACTATACTAAACGAAAATGCATTAATTTGATGTCATTAGAAACTTAAGACATAGAGGAACATTTTATTGGAAGAATATGTTGCCTACAAACGTCATTTTTTGGTCATAATGGTCGTACAAAATTGACCTAAAAATCTGTCTTGAGAAAAACTAGAAAACTGCAGGATAAATGGGAGATTAGTTTCTGTCACGATCGTGACAGGGGATATCACGATCATGGTAGTGATTTTTCATGGAAATGTGTTGATTATGCAATGGTTGAACCAATTAATGATGAGGTATACAATTCTGATGCTTTTGGACTTAATTTGGGCTTAAGGGGATATAACCTAGTGAATACATTGCTGTGATGTTATGGATTTCATGAATGGCATATATAGTTGAAGATACTTCATCAATTGGTCAGAATTTGATAAGGGAATGAAATCAAATTGGTGTTTGAATTGGTATGAAATGATTTTGTGTTTTTGATAAAGAATTCTAGAGAAATTTGGAGTAGAATTGATGTTCTGTAAGTGTTAAATTTGTGGATGAAGGAAGAATAATGCAGGGCACAATCGTGGTCCTTACAGCACGATCATGGCCTAACAAAATAAAGTTTCTGTCACGATCGTGACCCTTACAGCATGATCGTGGCCAGCCCCAAAATATTTCTATCACGATCATGGCAAGGACACCACAATCGTGGCCAGACTTTTAGAGAAAAAGCGTTGTCTTTTGAGTGAAGTTTGAACCAACCAATGCTAGGGTATTTCCATATAAGATAATTAGGCTTGAATAAAATCTTAAGTGAACCTAACTGATGATGAATGAGGACATTAGACATTAAAGAATGATTGAAAGATGCTATTAAATGATTATGAGATGTGAATAAAGTAAAAATACCCAGGATAGTCAATTGAAAACGCATTGAACGTGATACATATGCGTGGTTGAACAATTATATGATTGAACAACTTAGTATTGTGTGGATTATGTGTGTATTGTATGATATAGAAGCACAAGTTGATTGACAATATCCAGACACTACCGGACCATCAAGGTAATAACTCACCTAGAATATACTATGAGTTAACCAATGTTTTAAAAACCGGACTGGTCATCGAACCGGTCGAAGGAAAGGTTTAAGGTTTAGAGGTTCAACCGGTAGTGAACCGCTATAAAACCAGTATATAATAAATAAGAAGTAAAACTTAAAAGAATAAGTAAAAATAAAATATTTTATTGAAATAAAAAATACACCAATGTTTATTATTATATAATGAATTAATAATAAATAAATGAGTATAATATAAAACTTAAAATAACAATAAAAATTAAAACTTTATTTCTGAAGGAGGTTGCATCTCATCATTATCAAAAGCTCCAAATTCTCCAACACTATTTAAAGATTCTTAAACTACGCTTTCATCCAAAGTATTTGCATCAACTTCTTCTACTGCATTAAAATAAATTGCAACTCTCACTATTTATATCTTTTGATAACAAATATTCAAGAGATGATCCCTAGGCTATGTTACATAAGATTATTTTAATACATCATCCAATAGTTATGTTCAATTCAGCAAATCTTCTCTTCCAAAGAAGAAAGCATAGAATAGTAGGAAAGAGACCAAAAATTCATCTTGTGATCCAGATAACAACTTCATATGGGTCACAAATCAGTAAAGCTCCAATCTTTTTGTTAAGTACCTTAGAATCCATAGTGTTTAGAAACATCTATGCAGCATCCTATTCCTCAACAAAAAGGAAAAAATTAGACAAACTTATAAGCAAGCTCCTAAACTTCATACTCAAATGGTTTCTCCTTCCCTGCCATTAACGATTTTCCAAAACAAAAAAGGATGATAGAATTTGAGAGTAGCAAGTGTAGTGAAAATTGTATATTATGTCAAGGATTTTCATTACCCTGTATTCCATCTACACTAATAAAAATCAATGTTCAGCATAAACCTGAAATTACAAGGGAAGTTGGACCAATACTCATCTTCTTTGCCAAAATCATTTCAAGAAAAATGAACACAGACCTCTCAAGAAATTCATGATATGTCATTTTATTGTGTCTAAATATTACAAAGATCCTTCTAGTAAAATCTCAAAATTATTTTCTTTTACTTCTGAAAAGTTTGTCTCACTTGGAATAAGTAAAAAACAAAACAAATAGAACGAGTCCCGACATAAACACCATGCCCCATAGAAATGGGGGTCCTTGAAATAAGTAAGAGATACCTCCAACTCTTGAGATGCAGTATAGACAAGAGAGTGAATACCGTAAAGATCATGATCTGAGAACTTCAAATAATACAAAGCCATCTAAAAGTCTAAGTGTGACATTGCAGAATCTATTTTATCCAATTTATACTTGAAAAAGTTCCATCTCTGTATGAACTTAACATGTCGATTCTGTTT
The DNA here is from genome assembly GCA_025629805.1 of Erythroxylum baracoense. NCBI lineage: Eukaryota > Viridiplantae > Streptophyta > Magnoliopsida > Malpighiales > Erythroxylaceae > Erythroxylum > Erythroxylum baracoense. The sequence continues at coordinate 9,069,869 of JAOTAY010000004.1, forward strand.
ATTACTTTTAGTTTCTTCTTATCTGATCCTATTCACTAAACAAATGAAAGAACACAGAGGGGTCTTAGTGAAAGATGATTCCAAACTTTCGAAACAACACAAATGTCCTATATAGCTTGCCTCTTTAATTGGTTGAAATAAGCAGGCAAAAGGGGTTAGAAATGAGATTTGAGAAAAGAGAAAATGGTGGAGGCGAGGAGATAGTTTGATTTCTACATCTATGGGGATAGTGAGAGATGGTGAAGAGAAGATCGGAAGATGGTGAAGAGAAGGCGATGGAGAGGAGATGAGAAGTCCGAATGAAACTCAAGTAGCCTTTAGGTATATCTATAGTTTTGTACAGTTGGACCAATTCGACCAAAAATCGATCGATTCACTAATAAACCGCCGGTTTTAATACATAGAGGTTATTAGGTGAAACCAAACTGAACCACTGGCCGGTTCAAACATTTTCGGTTGGACTGACCAATCCAGTTCAGTTTTGAAAACCTTAGATATAGGAAGCCATAATGGGAGTAATTGTCTATAAACATAATAAAATATTGCTGATCATTCTAAGAAGCTGTAAAGAATGACCCACAAATGTCTGTATGCACTAGTTCTAAGATTTCCATGGCCCTGTTGGCATCTAATTTCCTTAGGTTTGTCTATTTCCCCTTAATACAATAAACACAATTTTCAAAATTTGCATAATCAAAGGGATCAAGAATTCTATCAGAAACAAGATGTTCAATTCTTTGTTTAGAGATATGCCCTAAATGCTTCTGCCATAATGAAGTAGAATTCTCATTGGTTAATTTTTGCTTTATTCATCTACATGCATGCAGAGTTTCATTATATGAGGAAATTGAATTAATCAAATATAGGTTATCAATAAATGATAAAGAACTAGTACCAACAAGCATCGAATCTTGAAAAAGACTAAATTGACCATTTGTAAATGAACAAGAGTAACCAAATTTGTTTAATGTAAAAATAGAAACTAAATTCCATCTAAATTACAATATAACATATGTCTCATTCAAGTTTAAATAATAACCGATCTTTAATAATAACCTAAAATTTCCAATAGCCTAAACTTCTACCATTTTATCATTACCCACATAGATGTATCTTTTACCATCAATTGGCTTTCAGTAGCTCAAGTGACCCTGCATAGACACACTAATGTGAGTAGTAGCGTTAGAATCTAGCCACCAAGTGTGTATAGGTATCGAAGTTAAATCAGCCTCGAAAATAAACTAAAGCAAGAAACGTATCTTTCTTGTACCCCATGCGTGATATTGGATACAATCCTTTTTCTTACGTGCAATACTTTCATAGAAAAAACAAGTAAAAGTCTTATCCTTTTTCTTCTGTTGTTTCTTTTGTGTTACAATACCTGTAGCTTCCTTACCCTTCTTTCTTTTTAAGTTCTTGTCCTTTGAGGTAGTTGCCAAATGAGCACTCTCTAAATTCTCTTGCTTTAACCTTTCCTCTTCTCACACACAATGAGCAATGAGCTTAGTTAGAGTCCAAGTCTCCTTTTGATAGTTGTGGCTAACCTTAAATTGATTGAATTATGTATAAAGAGATATGAAAACTAAGTGTATAAACAAGTCCTCAAACAACTCTAAGTTTAGTGTCTTTAGTTTCGAAGCAAGATGCGACATCTCTAAGATATACTCCCTTATGTTTCCTTTTCCTTTATACCTCACTGAAATGAGATTTACCAAAATCGTACTTATTTAAGCCTTTTTTCTTTTGGCAAAACTCTTTTCAATTTCCTCAGAGTAATCTTTTGCAGTAGTTACCCCTTCAAAAATAGTGCCTTTGAAGTTTTTTGGAATAGCACGCTTTATGATCATAAGACTCATGTGATTTGAATGTTCCCACCTTTCCATATCCCTTTATCATCAGAAGAACTGTCAACTGTCAGATCGACAGGTCTTTTAGTCCTTAGTGTAAGGTCTATATCTATGATACCAAGAACAACCATAACGTTCTCTTTTCATACCTTAAAGCTTATGTCGTTAAGCACGAGAATGAAATTGGTGCTGGTAGTAATAGTAGAAGCACAAGTACCAACTGAATAGAGAACAAAACAATCAACAAACAAGCTCACATAAATTCCACATAATCATATAAAATCAAATAATGGTAAAGCCCATCAAAAGATACCTAGCATAACATTGATATTTAGTCTTTAGACAGAAATATTAACTTGCAAGTGGTACTCTTGATATAGTAATCAAATATTGTCAATAACAAAACTGTCAAACAATTATCCTTTCTTTATATCGATTAATTGTTCATATGGCTAACCTAATAATTGTCACATATTTATCACTATAGGTGTACATATATTTTGACCAAAATATTGACCTTCCTTTAGGCTGTCAATACCAGCATTAATTGCAATACACAACCATCTTAATCTTGTAAAACAAATTAATTTACACAAGAGGGGCCACTTTGGCAGTATATTGTTTCAATCAATTTACTTCATAATATTAATAAAAGATCAGTTATACCAATATTTAAACATACATTGAACAGTCAATTTAAACATTGATTGTATTAACCTTAATTAACCAAATTCAATTTTTATACAAAAATATAAAAATATACATAAACTAAAAGTATGCATAATTAATTAATGCCAAAAGCTAATATATCGAAACATCATATATGAACTAAATCTAAAATTTTTAGAAATAACCGAATGTACCAGTTGATCAAATATCTCATTTGTTTTTAGAACAAGCTTTAAAAATATTTGGTTCCAAGATGATAAAGCTTTAAGGTTGTTTCTGATCTTTATTTAATGGTTAAAGCAAAAAACCAAATACAAGTGATTCTGGTCTTTATCCAATAGTTAAGGTGTGAAACAAAATAATTGGCTTCTGAATTTTTTATCCAGTGGTTAAAGTATAAACCAAAAATGTGGCTTTATGTTTTAATAAAAGACTTGGCATTGGCATTGGATAAAGATTTCAAGGCTTTGAAAAGAACCATTGAAAACAATGAATCGTCATCTGTGCCAGATTAAAGGCTTTGAAAGCAACAAATTGTCGTTTATTTGTCATCGTAAACATAAAAGACAAAAGAATCTAACATGAAAGAGGCTCTGATACCACTTAATAAAATTTCATTCCTTATGGTGAAAATCATCACCAATCATATAAACAATCATGTAAAATAATCAAGAATACTTAGATCTGTCGCCGAAGCATACTTGAATTATGAGAACAATGTGATTCTTTAATCTTGTAGTTATTCGTCTTCGAAGTCAATATATACGTCTATTTTCTCTCAAAAACCCTTTCTTTTTTATTTGATGGGATATCAAAAAAATTAACGTTCCTATGACTTGGGACTATAACCCTATAGTTTATATAGTTTTTCTTATTTCTGTTTTGGCCTATTATAAAATAGAAATCATACTATTGGGTCTCTACACATTAAAGCTCATACATTATTAGATGTCATATGGCCTAAAACCTTTAACCTTAATATATCACTTTATCCGGGCTTAACCTTATGATAGCTAATAATAAACAATTAATTCATATATATATGTACCCACATGTTGGATTAAATCCAACATAGGAAACAGCAACAAAATATAAGCATCTAATTAGTTCCTTTGACAATTTTCAGGAGTAGAATTTCATCATACAATAAGAATTGTTAGTCTGTAGCAATTAAGCTTTCCACGTAATAAAGATCAAAATTTGAGGACTTAGTTATTGATCTACTAGTTGTTCAAGTGCATATCATTTTTTTTTTAAACTTGGAACATTCAGACAAAGGGGGTTTGACAATTGAATTACTTTTTTGAATGAAATAATATGTATTAAATCAAAATGAGAATTCAGAGTAAGAAATAGACATTATCCTAAAATCACGAAAATCAACATTATCCTAAAATTAAGAAAAATTATGGCTTACAACAGAGTAAGAAATAGACATTCTAACAGGCAAAGATCATGTCGCTTTAGGGGGAGAATCTTATAGTTTTTGTAATTTCAATTCATCCATTTTCTAAAATATTTAGGTGATGGAAATGCATCTATAAATTAATTTTATCGAATCCACGAATAAGATTGAATCTTACTAAAAAATTAAATCAGATTAATAGGTACTAATATGTTGATGATAAAGAATTAAGAATCATATAT
>JAOTAY010000004.1:9150062-9165986 GCA_025629805.1 Erythroxylum baracoense
GGTTGGATGCCACGGTATCACCCGCAAACACACGCCGCAGTATCACCTGCAAACACCTACGGGTGGGGTGTGGGGTCTAACATTAAAAAGGCGCCTTTTAGTTAGCTCAATGGTAAGAGGCGTGCAGTTAGATGCAACAAAACCTTGAGGTCTTGAGTTCGAGTATCAAAGAGGACAATACTGATTAAGGTTGGATGCCGCGGTATCACCCGCAAACACACGCGCGCAGTATCACCTGCAAACACCTACGGGTGGGGTGTGGGGTCCAACATAAATACTTAGAATTTTTATTGTTAGACATCTTTATGACATTGGGGGTTACATAACATACTTATAAGGATTTTTTAAACATTTGCAAGCATTCATTCACTGGTTTTGATTAAGAGTCATTGATCTTTAAAGTAAGTAAGCAAGGTTTATTTAAGCTGTAAGCAACAATTGGGGTTGACTTTCTTGTATTTTTGGTGTACCAAAAAGCATTGAGCCTGCTTTTCACTATTCAATGAAGATTATACAAAGGTTCCTTTTCGCTATTCAAAGAATATTGTAAGAATTTTCCTCTTCACTAAGTTGAAAGAAGAGAATAGTGGAATCCCAATAGAGAGTTAGAGAGTGGATGTAGGTAAGATTTATGTTTTGAACCACTATAAAATTGATTTGTAACCTCTCTTCCTTACACTTTTTACATTTCACTTGATTGATTTAGCTATTTCAAAATGTCATTGCATTTTATCATTCAATTTGAAACCTTTTAATAATTGTTTAAAGTTGCAAAAATTTTCTTAAAATTTACTAACACCCAATTCATCCCTCTCTTAAATGTCATTACAGACCAATGAAGATTTTGTTGGAATTAAAAAAATTCAATCAATCAACTGGATGTCTATCATATTTTTTTTTCAAAATCCTCTAAATAAACTTAACCCCAAACCTATTTCTAGAAGATCTAAAATCTAGATAGGATATAAGGTAAAAATAATCTAATAAATTGGACCAAATCTAACTAAGAACTTCCTACATTTATATATTTTAATATTAAAAAAAGTTTATACAAAAGTAACTAAAAGTAAATATAAAGATATGAGTTGGCTCCAATCACATATTTTCAACCTCTTCATCAAATTAGATTATATTAATTACATTTTGATATGTCTTCAAGGATAACATATAGAACAATGCGACTTTAGGTACTTCTCTTAAAGCTTGATCAATTCAAATATTCTATATTGGCTCATCCAGAGCTTCATTGGTCATATTTACCTTAGTCCTTGTACTAAGCCCAATTGATAGACCTTACAAATCAATTGACGAATTGGTATCACAACTAATAACTACAAGCTTGTCTATGCATAAGTAGATATGAAAATATTACAAAATTTGTCTTAAAGGTCGTCTTTTAAGTTTAAAGTGCATCATCCAACTTTAGTGACCAATTATTAATATATTACTAATTATTTCCTTAAAATTTGCTTCGGTTCTTACTTTGTAATTTTCACTTGATCACTTATTTAAATATAATATAGAAAAAACTATATTAATAACTTCATTATTGATAATTTATTTTTACATAATGCATTCAATAGATTTTAAGAATTTGCAATCAAATTATGAATCTTAGCTTGACTTGGAAACATGATTTATCTTCATAAGCAACTTTAAAATTTAAATAACTTAATTATAAATTTGATTTTAAATTAAAGTAACTCAAGAATTAATAAAATATTAAATAATAGAAATGAAGATAATGGTAAATTAAGAATTAGGATACTTAATTATGTAGAATTTAAATAAAGATTGTCTCCAATGCTAAGGTGTCCATACCGGGGTTTCTATATTGATACTACATCAGATTAGGCTAAACACTTTTTACCCAGTCTAATCTGACTCAATTAATGAGCTAGATTTGATTTGATCAAACTTTAAATTAGGTTCAAATTTAAACCGAATCTAATTGAAATCTAAGGTGTGTTCAAACCTCAATCAGGCCCAGCCCTGGGCAGGGGCGAGGTGGGCCACTGCCCAGGGCCTACTTTTATTTTTTAAAAAGAATTACATATAAAAATATAATTTATTAAAAATAAAAATTTTAATTTATTTTTAATTAATATCAAGGGCTCGTATTTTCTCTCTTGTCCCGGGCCTATAAAATCTCAGGATCGGCCCTGACCTCAATGCCACGTTAGAAGGGATTTTGAAAACTGTCTTGCGCAATTTAAAGAGAAATGATGATGTTAGAAAGATAATCCTACAAAACGGAGATTAAATCTCTTGTTCTGAATATAGTGTTTATATTATGTTTTATTAAATTTCATCCACATATTTAATAAAGCAAAGTTAAAATGAGTAACGAGAAAAGAAAATTTGATGGGTACAAAAATAGGCATACTAATCCCTCAAATGCTGAAACTGAAATATATCCGCTTCCTCAGTTCATCAATGACTATAGTTGATAAAAAAAGTCAGCAATTGTGATTAACGGCAGAGCTTATCTGTATAAGAGAACAGGAAACAGCAGGACCATGTCACCAAATTATTTCCTCTTACAAATCCTATCCTTGAAAACCCATCAAATCTTCTATTTTACACCCTGATCTAGTAAATTTCATCTATATATTTAATATATCGCGACAGAAATACCATAATTGATACAAAAGAAGACCTGATCCCAAAAAAACCGAGTTTTTAAGGCACGCGAACCTTGCGGTACTAGAATAACTACGATTCGGTTAATTGTCGCTCTCTCTCTCTCTCTCTCTCTCTTCTTTGCTCTGCAATCAATCCAATGGAGATGACCTCCGGCTCGAGTGTGTCTCTTCTTCTTCTTCCTATTCTTCATTCCATGGCTCAAATCTGTCTCTTCGTTGCTATACGGACTCGAATGTCTTCTGCGACTCATTTTGTAACAACGCCCCAACGCATATGTAAAGTTAGGGTTTGTTAAATACTCTTCTCTCTCTCGCGCTTGTTTCAACTTCTTTACATTTATTTGACGTGCAAAATCGATACTCCGCGTCCCAGGGTTCTATTTTGGAAATTGAATCTTGATCTCTTGGTAAGATATTGTTGTGTTGATTGTGGAATTGGGTGAATTCTTGATGCTGTCGATCTTAATTTGGAAAAAGAAAATAAAGGAAAGATTTAGGAGTTATGTGATGATGCTCTCTAGTTTGTACACTTTATAAGATTGGGGCAATTTGTAAAGAGTTGAAAAAGGTTTTGACTTTAGTTTTGAGCCCTTTTGGCTTTACTTTTCGGCGATGTCGGGAAGTTTGGAATTAGGGTTTCAGAGGACAAATGCCAGTAGTTTGAAAGAACAATTAGCTAGAACTACTCTTAACAATGTGAGATTGCAAGGGCACCCTTATGTGGAACTTCGACAAGATGGGAAGCGGTTCATATTCTTTTGTACTTTGTGTCTGGCACCTTGTTATAGTGATTCTGTTTTGCTTGACCACTTGAAAGGAAATCTTCACAGGGAGAGGCTATCTGCTGCTAAGCTCACTCTCTTAAAACCAAATCCATGGCCTTTCAGTGATGGCATTCATTTCTTTGATATGCCAACTAGGGAAAAAAAAGAGTATGTGATTCCAAATGATAATCAGCATAAGCTATTAGAGTCTCATGGAGTAAATACCAGTCATGCTATTGTAAGATTCGCTGGACATCAGAGACCTGCATGTGATGACCATAATGAAGTTATAGATGATATTAGAGGGGCATATGATTTGGTGATTCCTACTGTACTCGTTAAGGATGAAATTATTGATTTGAAGGCTAAGTTCATTGGTTCTGCAAAAATTACTGCCAGGTTTAGTGGGAATGATGGGATTTTCAACGAGGTTATCCGCATATGGTGTGAGTGGCTGGGAAAAGACAATTCTGATAATGAAGAAAAAGATAATGTTTCAGATCATGACTTTGCTGTTGTTACTTTTTCTTATAACTGTGATTTAGGAAGAGGGGGTTTGCTTGAAGACGTGAAGTTGTTACTCTCAAATAGTCCTTCAACAGACTTGGAGAATGATGAGAGGACTAGGAAGAAAAGAAGGAAATCTTTTTCCGACCCAGAAGATATCAGTGGGTCATTGTTTAATCAGTGTGATTTATCTAGAAATGAATCATCGGCTTCAGTTTCTGTATCTTCTAAATTGCTGTTGGACCAATATGAGAATCACCTTTTGCATACAAGTTCAATGTCAAACAAGGCCATTAAGAAAGAGTTAAGACGACAACAACGCTTAGCAGAAGAGAGACCGTGTGATATCTGTCAACAAAAGATGCTTCCAGGGAAAGATGTTGCAACACTGGTTAATCTGAAGACTGAAAAACTTGCCTGCAGTAGCCGGAATCTGCATGGGGTAACATTATTATATCACAACTGGTTTCCTTGTATCATTTAACTGCTACTGTGTCTTGTAAACAAATTTGACTACAAAAAAGATGTTTTAACATGCTTATGACATTTAATGTGCATCTCATGTAGGTATTTCATGTATTTCATACATCATGCCTTGTGCACTGGATCCTCCTCTGTGAGTTTGAAATGGTTAAAAGTCAGTGTCTTAGCCCAAAAGCACAAGGAAGATCAAGGAGGAAGAATGGAGCTAAAAGCAATAAATTGGCGAAGGATGAAAAGACAAAAACTTTGAACCGAATTGATTCTGTATTCTGCTCAGACTGCCAGGGCACTGGTGTGAATATTAACGAGGATGAGAAGGAGATGCCAAATTGCCTGCTTTCACAGGTTTGCGTACCCATAATGTCCTTTCTGGCCTGATCTGTATAATTATGTGAGAGATGATTTGAAACTATTTCAGTCGCAAAATCAGTTTATACTGCAGCTATATTACAGAAATTAGTGTCCGGATTGTATCTCCTGGTGGGAAGTGATTCTTTCTTTTAATACAAGAGTAACGTTTTATTCTTTCAGTTGTTCAAATTGAAGATTAAAGTTGGCGACGGACATAGGGCATGGATGAAATGTCCTGAATTGCTGGAGAACTGCTCAACGGGTTTAAGTTTTGCTTGCCACTCTGACGAAGGAACTCAGGTTTCCCATCAAATCCACGTACAATTGTTCAGCACTGATAAAGTAAGCCTTTTTATTGAGATTCCTCCCAATTTTACGTTTGCAGGAGAAGGTTTTGCCACTAAAAACGTTGCGTTTCTACAGAGCCGATGTGTAGAGTTGCTGTCGAGTTCCAAGAGCACCGAACCTTCGAAGTCGCAACTTGATTTTAATATGGACGGTAGGATGTAGAAATTAGTCTTAGCGCATGTGTTTCCCGTCTTCATGAAGGCAATTCTGTAACATTTACAATGACGAGAAAAAGTGAGCCGATACTAGTAGCCTCGCTCATATGACTCTCTAAGGACCAATTTACTGATTTTATTCATCTAATCGACGTAAATACATCGGTGTACATTGCGTCATACGATTGGATTATAAGTGAATTCTTTTTTCTTTCATTTTTACGCTTTATTCCATAGTGACTCACTGATGCTAAATAAAGATTTCAGAATTCCAAGATTAGGAAGTAAATAAATATTAAGCATAACCGTTTAGTTAAATGCTTTTCGTTGGGATCTTGATTTCTTAACTCGTCCCTTTAAAGTGTTAAATACTATTTACGAAATTATTATTTCTTAAAGTGGATAAAAATGATAATGATACCTTGTAATTGAATATTTATTACTTTTAGCATGATTTTTATAGTATTATGTTTGTGTTTTGGGCATTTTAAAAAGATATGATGCTCAAAATCATATATATTTTGTTTTAAGTTTTAATTTTGTCTTCTTAAAGAAATGAAGCCAATTTGGGAAATATTTGGAACAATCTTGGAAGAAGTAAAGAAAGTTAAGAATATACGCGGGCCTCACAGTAGCATGGGCCCTTGGTCACAGGCGGATCGTATTAGAAGTGGACTCGCTTCAAGTTATCAATATTCTTTCCTCTTCCGGAGGCTTACTGACTGTGCCTTTTGGGTTGTTGCAGGATCTCCGCGAGTTGTTGGATCGCAATTGGGAGGTGCAGTTTTAACATGTCTATCAGGAGGGGAACACCAGCGCCGACAGCTTAGCCGTGGCAGCTCTGCAAGTACCACTAGGATTGCATGTTCTTACTGATCTTCCGCCAACATCGCTTCCTTTTTTAGTTTCTAATAGGAATCGTGTTTTATATAGCCGGGGTATCCCTTACGGCTGATTTTGTATGTAGCGGTCTTTTCCGGTTTTCTTTCCCTTGTATTCAAAAAAAAAAGAAAGTTCAGAATATGACACTTATATGCCACCATGTCAGGGTTTTGTTCCAATGTGGGTCATTTTGTTTCTCCTGTGCCACCTTACACACGTCGTATTCGGTATTAGTTTATACCCTATAAAATATCGGTTAGTTAATAATATAATTATTTAAAAAAATTCTTTAATATATACATGTTTAAATATATATGATAAACATCATAGAATAAATATATATTGCCAATAAAATTATGATGAGACATTATTATGAGATTTATATTATATTTATGTCTTATCCTTAAATTATTTGTAGTCATTATTTTAATGAGATTGGACATTGATAGAGCGTAAAAAGATTAATATCCATTATATTTTTTCTTTATAAAGGATGTAGTCATTCTTATAAGCTAAAACATGAAGATACTTTAGGGAGTATTTGTTTCTATTTTTATTTTTGCTTTTTTATTTTTAAATTCAGTAAAAAACTTTTTTGTTTGAGTTTGTTAGTTTCTATTTTTAGTTTCGATTTCTTTCAGTTTTAAAAAATTATGAAAATCATAAAAGTGGTTTTTGTTTTTTTCATAATTTAATTTATTATCATTTAAATATATATTATTTAAATATTTAATTATTAATAAAAAATATCACTAATTTAATTCAAGAGTATATATTTAATAAATTAAAATTAATTATCAATATTCATTTAATTTTATAATTAAATTATATGTAATTAAAATTTAATAATTATTAATAAATATATTTAAATTTAAATATATAAATATTCAAATAAATTTTGATTTAATAATTAAAATATATTTCAAATAAATATTAATTTATAAATAAAATTTTAATTTATAAATGATTTATTTTATTAAAATAACATAATTTTATTAATAATTTATTAATAAATATTATATGAGATTAAATAAATTTATTTAATTAAAAATAATTTATCTTTTATTTATATCTAATATGTAATTATTATAAGTGATAAAAATATAACTACCTTAACAATCAATCAAATTTTTTTTATTTAAAAGAAAATCAGAAACAAAAAACTAAAAACAAAAACTGAAAATTACAACAGAAAATTTCTTTTCTACCAAACAATGATTAATATCAAAATGACAGGCATTTGTTTCTTTATGATGGAATCTAATGCTATAAATACAATGCATGACTATAACTTCATCCATATCCTTTGATGGTAAATTCAGAAGTCTCAAAAATATGTGGCATTATCATTTCAAATGAGGGGGTCATAGTCCCCAAAGTTAATCTGGAGCATATTGTAGTGCTAATATTAAAAAAGGGACAATGTTATCATCTCTTTCAGGACGAGTCCTGCTGGGTTTATCATCCCTTACGATCACTACTTGAAATCCGCAAAAATTGACTACTCAGTTGGCACCAGATTCAGAATGGTATTTGAAGGAGACGAATGTGCAGAACAAAGGTGCGAAGCCTTATTGAACCGTTTGAGTGACCCTATCGGATTTAGTCTTATGAGTTATTCATTTGTTGTTATTTCAATTGTGTGAGATCAAGTGGCATGCCAAAGGGCTTAGCTGTCCAGCAAGCACGGAAGTGAATAGTTATTGTCTTTGGGTTCAGTATTTCAAAGTATGTCTTTCACTGTTATCATTTAGAAACCCGCAACTATGATATGCAGATTTGAGGGCACTATTGTTGGTGCTGACGATATTGATCCCACTAAGTGGCCCAATTCAGACTGGAGAAGTTTGAAGGTCAAAGTTCTCTCTGCATCCTGAACGCTTTTAGATCATTAGCATAGATTCTATTCAATTTATATCAACAACACGTGATCTCTTTCAGGTAAAATGGGATATCAAAAACAATGGATATGTGCGTCCAGAGCAAGTGTCTCCTTGGGACATTGAGCCAGTGGAACCAATACAAAAGAACACTTCTCTTCTACGGCCACCAAAAAGGCCACGAATGCTGAACTTATCGTTGCCTGCGCTTAATAGAATGTTTAAGGATGGTCGGTGATTCTCTTTTAACCGTTCATTGTGGCCTAAATTATTTGTTGAAACATTCCTAGTTAAGAGGAAATTGAAATCAATTACCAATTTGTTTGTGGATTCTCGTCTTGACTTAACTTTGTTTCTTACAGTAACATGCTCATCAAGTAAGTCCGACAATGATGCACCTCAAAGTCACTCGGAGGTCTTGCAAGGCCAAGAAGACGTTGACAGAGGTGTTGGCGAAATGAATGCACTTAAATCACCGACAAAGTCGTATCCAACTTCTCCACCAAATGTTGATAGTCCACATTTACCGTCCCAGGATTGGAGATTTTTGGCACTGAAAGATAGAAATGACGTTCCTCTTGCTCCTACAAACGGTGGTACCAGGTACATGCTTTTTGGAGTCCATCTACAGTACAATCCGCCGGAGCTCCCTTCACCACAAGTTGCCGCTGCTTGTCAGCTTGAAAGCCTGCGCTATGTCCCCCCAACATCTCAATCGAGTGTTTCAGAGCCATCCAAGAGTATTTCTGACAACCAAGCCAAGGATTGGTGCTTTGCCTCCAAGCAGAGTTCCACAAAGGTAATTTACTTTCTGAAATCCTTGTAAATTTAGACGTTCGTGCTTAGCTTATTTGTCAAGTTGCATAAACAAATGTTGAATTCAGAACCACATCTATGGTCGTTTGTGACAGGGAATACGAAGTCAGCTAACATATAGGTCATCTTTGCGACTGGCTTAATTATATAGCACAGATGGGTTCAGTTCATTGATATTATTTTCCAGCTCTGAGATACTTTTGCTTGCTTTTAGGTGTTGAATTATGGAAGTAAGCTCCAAATGTCAGTCGACCTTATGCGATTTCATGGTTATGATGATTTCATTTATGAGCTTGACAAGATGTTCGACTTTAAAGGAAGTTTAATTGACGGGAGCAGTGGATGGCATGTAACATTCGCAGATAAAGAAGGGGACATGATGCTAATTAGAGACTTCCCTTGGCAGTAAGGACTAGATTTATGTCTCTCAGTGTTGAAACTATTATAGGTTTAATCTGTGCATTAACTTGGTCACATTTGAAACTTATTGCAGAAAATTCAAACTCAATGTCCAAAGGATTTTCATCTGCCCGAAGGAAGACTGATTGCAGAAAATTCCAACTCAATGTCCGAAGGATTTTCATCTGCCCAAAGGAAGACCTGGACATGATGAATCCGAACTTACCAAATTCAACCCGCCCCATGATACTATCACGATCACCTAAACTTGATCTGTCCTGCAAGCGCTCATTCAGAGCAGGAGAAAATAATTTGACTGTACTTTTAATTACTGCAAAAACGTGTGTCTGATTTTGTGACTGTACTTTTAAGTTACAGTATATTTTGGTGCAACTGAACCTTAGTACTGCTAGAACGGATTTCATTCTGAATGACTTTTGTATGAGAAGTCCCATGAATATCCAAGTCATCAGTGATGGGAATAGTAAATCACATTACTACATGTGAAACTCTATAAATCTGCTGGTTCATGCACTATAAATCAAAGAAACTGAATTGTTACGCTATGAAATCTCTGATTAACTTCAATGACAAAATCACCTAATGATTCTAAATCATTTTAAATGAACTAATAGTATCTTCAAATGAACAACTTAATATTCCATTTGTTCTTTACTTTTAAGAGTTGCGTTATTGGATCAATGTTAAATACAGAAAATTCCTAGACTATCTAGCAAAATAAAGTCTGAGACGGTAGGACATGGCGACCATCTCCGAGGAAGCAACAGTTGTGATGTGGGGTCCCCTTGAAAATTACAAATTAATAATTGCTTGAAGGATCCCATGCTTTCCTGATTGCTGGGAGCTTCCCCTGGCACATGATTGAAGGATCCTATGCTTTTCTCAAGATTTGTTCTATGTTAGTGTCTAGCAATTAAACAATATTCTGTTGTTCTCTGTGAAAGGAATACTTAAATTAGACAAAACAGTTTTTAGTATTATTTTGCACATTTTTAATGCCACCGCTCAGAAAGAACAAATGTGATGAAGGTGAACTATTATATGATTTGATATCGTCACGAGAAAATCTGGAAATTTGAGAATCAATTTCTCTGTAAAAGATTTGAGAATCGATCACAATCAAATTTCTTGAATCTCTAGCACGTGAATTAGGTTGATGTTATGATGCCAGATGCTCATGGCACGTTAAACATATTGATGCTGCTTAAATCATTTGTAGCAGGTTGTCGCGACTTTTACATGGTGGGGACCTCCGAAGTTGACATAGCAACAGCGTGTTTCTGAACATGCTCCCAGCTCAGGCGTCTTACACACCATCCATAAACCCCAGGGGCCCAGTCGTACTCCATGGCGATTAGAAAGTGCATTCTCACATTGGATATTAGCAGGCAGGCAATTGTCAGAATTCATTCATTTGAAAGATGATGGTAACTCCGATTTGAGTATGAATGAGAGAAGAGTGCAGTCCCATCCATTACAGTTCAACTATAGTTAAGTGACAACAAAGACAGTATATATTGGGCATGTTTGGTAAACAGCTTAGATGTTTTTTAGCTGATTTACATAAATTAACTAATTGACTATATTAAAAATTATTGAAGTTATTTGATAATTTGACTTATTAACTAATTGATTTAAAACAATAAGCTGGAGCATTTTGCTCCGATAGCCAACATTTAAGAATAAAAACATAATGGTACCCTTTGAATTTAATAAGTGTTGTACTTATGTAAGAGTTTTACATAAATCATCAACAATTTACGATTTATTCCCCTTGACAACTTTTTTTTTTCTATTATAGAAAGCTGGAATAACAACTTTCTTCAAACAAAAAAATTATTAGTAAGAAAATAAAACTCATATATTTAAAGTAACATAATATTTATTATTTTATTTATTTACATAAGAATAGGTGGATAATAATATAAAATAAAGATAAGATATCCACAATTTTACTAAATTTAGATACTAAAATTAAAAAGATAAATTATAAGTTTATAATGAATTTGAATAAACTTTAAAAACATATTTTTTGAATAAATATAAATTAAATTTAGAATAAGTTAAACGTAAGTTTATTTAAATTAGATTAATTTTTAAATAACAAACTAATTTTACAAGATTTATAACATATATTAACTGGTAAGGAATACTATTTTCTTCGCTATAATATTTTGTCGATATAAATTTAAATATAATTTGATGTTTTCACTTCTTAAACATATACATATGCATATATATTAAACATGATTATTTGATATCTCTTTTGCCTACCAGTCATAATGAAACAAGATATTTTTTAAGTTATGTCCTTATAAATTATTTTGTGGCTTATGTTATCTCGATCAATAATTGTTATGTGAAAAAATATATTACCGTAACAGTTCATATCATTTTCTTTTATACAAAAATGAATATAGTTTTATGATTAAAGAAAATTTACATAAAGGAAAAGATTAATTAATTAATTAATTACTTATATTTTATCATATATTTTTTTTACTAATTTTAAATGACTTTAGAATAAATTCATCCATATCTAAGCATATCCACTTTTAAAAAACCTTTTAAATTACCTTAATCGATTAAGCTATTCTTTCAAAATTGTTTCAAGATTCTAAAAATCCTTATTACCAAGCTTTGTGAGCTTCCAGTGCAAAAAATCGAAAGATCAACATTGCAGCATCGATTCGCTGTGTAATCTCAGGTCATCATATCTCGCCACCAACATGAAGCTACGCAATAAGAATAATAGCATCACGGTTTTGTCTCGAGCTATGAATGCCTTCACCGAATTATTCTTTCTGTAGGCCCCTTGGCATGGAATGGGTGTAGGTGAAAGTAATCAGACCTATTATCTTTCCACAAGAAGCCTGGTCCATTATTTGATGTGGCACCGGAACTTCCGTTATTCAAGACAGTTTGTTTAAAATGTCCAGTCAAGCATTAACCCAGTACCACCAACCCCAGCTCTCAGATGCCTGATTACTTATTTTTAGCTACTAGTTTTAGAAGATTTAAAAGTACCATTCAGCCGAGTCAACAAGGTTCACAAAGAAGACCACGACTGATCGCTGGTTTAACGTTGCTACGGACTGCTAGTTGAGAGGATCCAAAAGCGGAACCACCGTCAAGAGTCGCAGTTCCATTCATCTCATTAGCAACTTTGTCCAAAGCCGCAAACATGGTCCCAGAATTTTCTGGTCCAAATATTACTGGCTTAGGAGTACCTAAGTTGTGTGCTGTTATTTCCCAACTTTTCTCTTCTTGTGGACCACTTTACATATACGTTAACTAAAAGGGTTCGTAGATGACGTCAACGAGTGGAATTGAAGATCAACTTCGGTTAGGTGAAGTGCCTAGTGGAACTAGAACAATAATCAGAGAAGAAATATGATCATGATGAGATCGTTGTGGCCCACGCATTAAGATTCTCTGGTGTTATTGCAGACTGGAGGCAGTTGGTGAGAGAAACCTGAATATGGCCTATCATCTTCTCAAACGTGTCTGCTTTGTATCTGGGTAGGTCTTTTGTGGGCCCTTTTCTGCCACTAATAACGACAGTGTGCTATGTGCATCGATAAGCCGGAAAAGGACAAAGCTTTTGATGTAACACCGTCAAATCATCTCCATATGGGCACCGCGTATAGGTACGTTTCATTTTGTGCTCGTTTCAATTAACTCGTCCAGATAAATGGGAGATTGACATTCCATTCTGAATTTTTACTTTGTTTTTTGGAAAGCAAACCAACTAAAAGTTAACCTAGTAACTTAATTTATTGCAAGTAGTTTCTTAAAGTGTCTAACGGAAATTTCCTTTCCTCCATGAGGTGAAGAAAAAAACTGTTGATTGTCGTGAGCTATCAGGCAAATTTTTATTCTTGATTAACATTTTCTATGTGCAAGTTTCAGGTTTCATATAAAAAAAGTGAAATTTCCATCTTTAAAATAGAAGATAGAATTAACTATTAATTATTTATTATTTGATATAAATTCTTCTAAGGAATTCAATAATTTTTTCTTTAATTTCTGACGACATTAATGATTTGTCCATAAATTTATAATATTTATAATTTACCAAATATTTATTATCATATTTTTTTGAAAAGTTAGATAATTTCATTGGTGGAAACGATTTCTCTATTATTTAGGGGTATGACTACATACTACTGAACTCTCAGCGAGATTTCTACTAAATATTATTGTTGTTATTGTTATTATTATTATTGTTGTTATTATTGTTTAAATAATTTCATTGATATAAGAATGAAATAACATAATATTATAAAATTAAGAGAACACAACCATCAGGTTTGAAATCTTGCTAAATCACCATAACAAACCATGTGGAATATTAATACAGTAAAGCCAAGATAATCAAGACCACTAAGCATCGAGAGAGTTCTTAGATCGTCCAGGCCAATCTTCAGTATCTAACCCTTCAGAGGGCATCTATGTATCGAGGAAAAACAAGAATCACTTTCTTCAAGTTAAAATAATTATCTTTCTTCAAGAATTTTTTTCCTGATTCAAATACCTAAAGTTTTCTTCTCTCTACAAAGTTTCTTCTTTTATGGAGAGCTTTAGATGGAGATCGCCCAAGTATCCTTGCATGGAGCAAAATCAGATTATAAAGACTTCGAGGCCTATAAGTTAGACTCAAGAATTTAATACCATAAGAATTCCTAAATTCTTATACTATAAGGATCATAGTAGGAATTTCTACACATGATATAAGGATCCATATTAGAATTTCTATGCATAAATACATGTAGGTGTGAGACCCTTAGATTTGCCATGAAGCGGGGAGATTTAGGGAACATTCCTTAGCAATATTAGAGTCAATAAGTTGTTCTCTTATGCTCTGAACAATTGCTCCTATAACTGCTTCTTTCAACTTTCTCTTGTTTTGAAATCTTTTTAGATTTCTTTTCCTCCAAATTTCTTGAATAGTGGTAGCCAAGGTTAGGATATGAATCCCCAAGATAGGCTTAGTATGTAAGGGGATTAACCATGCAATAGCTTTTAGGAAGGTAGTCATATCTGCACTCTATTGACAAAGCCTTTTAATTGCATTACATAGTGAGTCAATAAAAGAGCATTCAAAAAATAAATGATTTTTTGTTTCCCTTTCACTTGTATATAATATACATTCACCCCTCATGTTCACAAAGACCAACTTATTGAAAGTAGAAAATTTATCTCTAATTGTAACCACAAAATAAAAGCAATACTTGGCCTGATATGTTTCATCCAAACAATTTAGTGCCATGGTACATCAAAGACGTTAGAAAAACACTTTTTTTTTGAACTCCTTGGTAGAGAATTTCACAATTGATAGATGTGTAAGGCTATATTAGGAGAATAGTGTAGGGATAAATGTTGAGTAGTCATAGGGAATTGAGACCATTTGTTCTCAATAATTAGTGATGAGACTTTAGCCTTATTATGATAGTTAGAAAAGGCAACAATAGCCACCTAATGTTAGATGAGGGGACCAAAACCTATCCAATTATCATACCACATGGAAGCCATCTTTCCATCCCTAGCTCTATTGAAAATATCTCTTGCAATTTCAATTTTGATTATCAATAGTTGACTGAGAAAACTAGAATATGATGACCTGATTGTTAAGCCCCAAATGCTTTTCTCTTTGAGGAAATAACAATGTAGCCAGCTCATCCAAAGGGAATTCCTATCTTCAAGCACTCTCTATAGTCTTTCAATCATAAGACTTTTGTTGGACAACTTGATTATCAATATAGATTTTCATATTTTTCATAATTGCAATTTTAATTAATGTTTGATATATTATTTCTTTATTCTTTAATTCAAATGACATTATTATGTAATTGATATGACATTATAAATTATAAATGAGGTTTTCTCTTCATTTCTTTATGTATAAGAATTTGGTTTTGTTCTTTCCTAACGGAACCTAGATTGGGAGGAGGGGGGTGAATTGGATGTTTTCAAGATTTAAATTAAAAGTTACTATCTTATAAAACAATGACCACAAATTATAAAGAATGTAAGCATGAAATAAACATAAAATATTTAACAATGCTTGTAAACAATAAAATAAAAGAGGAAGGGAAGAGAAAGACAAATCAATTTATGTTGGTTCGACAAACAATTCTTGTCTACGTCTACTCTTAAGAGTTTTATTAAATTTCCATTGTAGTTCTTTTAAGGAAAAAATTATATAATTTTTGACTCTGGAAAATAAGAACATGTTTTTCAATCTTTCTTTAAGGTGAAGAGAAACCTCAAAACAACTTTAAACACTCTCAATGCAATGAAAAAGAACCCCAATAAGACCTTATAACCCAAAGTTGCTCACCTAATTATTTTGATAATATCAAAAAGGTTCACATATTACAAATGAGATAATGAATGCTCAGATGATTAAAAATACTCATAAATGTACGTAAAGGGCACTCAAATACTTCTTGATACATAAATAATGAGAAAACACCTATTTAAATTATTTTGGGACCCTTACTAGTCATTGGAGCCAAGAAATAACTGTTGCAACTGCTATTTGTGTAACATCCCTTCACTTATGGGAAGAGTATTTTGGTAATTTGGAATGAGTTAGGATTGTTTAAAGTGTTTTTGCTATATTCATGCATTCATATATGCATATGAATAGCAAATAGTGAATTTGTGC
>JAOTAY010000004.1:9196161-9217757 GCA_025629805.1 Erythroxylum baracoense
GCATGATTATTGTGTGGTGTGTAGTTCATTAGCATCGACTATAGGTATATTAGCCACTGAGCTGTTCGGCTCACCCCACATTTTCTACTCCTCAGGTGAAGAACCAGCAGATCATTAGAAGCCTTGCAAAGTTTTTGGCATAACTCCAAGGAATTCAGATTTTGTAACTAAGTTAGTGTCAAACACTTTTAGATGATCTTAGTAGCATGTCAGCATGAACATTATAGTATGTATTTTGCGACCATGATACTGTATGTATTTTGCGATTGAGATATTGTTGCGACATTATGAAACAAATTATGAAATATGTAACTCTTTGTTGTTGTGAATTGATACTTATATATGTATGCTAAATTTTCATCTTATGAAATTAGTTGTGTGCTGAATGTTGGGAGATATTGTGACGAATTGTTGTGGTAAATCGTGTAGCAAGGGAGTCAGGTATGTTAGGAAATTTATGTTGGTTCGGGTCCTTTGAAATTTGGGTAAGAACTGTTTGTGAATTGATGAGTGAAAACAAGGAATGGGGTAAAAATGCGAACTGAAACTTTAATGGATAAACTACAACGATCTAGGCAGAATTAGCTTAGTGGTCTACATAAAAGTTGTAGATTATCCTTTTAGCTTTCTATCGCTATAAAGATCGAAATTTTTAGACGTCATATGTAGAAGTTATGACCATTTTAAGGTAGCTGTGTTTGGGTGAAATTATGCATAATTGGTGTTTAATTTAGATTAAATGGTAACCTTCACTTAATTGATTAAACTGTATCAATACAGGCTGAATTAGCTAAAACTGTCTTCAAGAAAGTTGTAGATCTTTTTCTTATCTTTCCAATTATATATAGTTTGTAATTTTTGGGTTTCTGAATTGAGAGATATGTTGTTTAGAAATAAGGATATCTGAACTGGAAAGTCGCGATCGTTATCCGTTATGATCGCGACATTCCCGAAAATTGACCGAGTCGCGATCGTAACACTGTACGATCGCGACGGTCGCAAATTTCGTCCATGTCGCGATAGTACCACGGTACGATCGCGACCCGATTGAAATAATTTATTTTTTTATTAATTTTTATATTTTTATTTATTTAACCCAATTTCTATTAATCCTTTTTGCACCCAAAATCATTATTCTTTGTACGTTTTGCTATGGATAATTTTTATTAAATTGATAAGTCTTATTTTCACTCTTTCTAAGATTTTATTTAGAAAATACAATTATACCTTATTTCTTTTATTTGATATGATCCACGAATTATTTTTTATAAAATCATTTTATTTTTGGATAATCCTATTATATGACCGAAATTATGATATGATCCCACCACCAAATTTTCATGTTCCTCATTGTTATTATTATTACAAATAAATAGCAAATAGTGACACGTAGTCACCATAAAATTCGTACGGGGACCAGGGCCAACACTAAGCCTGTCGGTGTATCTTTGTCACGACCAGTATTGTTGATGATGCTTCAAAAGGAGAACCAGTAACTAAAGACTAAGTTAGATCGTAATATTAAAGAAGTGAACAAGCTTAAAAAATGGTTAAATAATTACTAGGTTTTGTATATGTTAGTAGTAGTGACTCAGATGAAGACTCTTAATTTGTAAATAATGTGTAAATATTTTTTTGTACATAACGCATTCCATTTTATATGTTTATTTTATTTCAATTTATTATTATTTAAAAAATATGTCACTAACATTAATTATAAAATGAATAATTTTTATTTTTCAAACCGTCTTAAAAATTGTTATAAATTAAAATAAATTTATTTTTAACAATAATAATTATAATTAAATTCAAAATTAAATTTTGTCACTAAATAATATTAGTTAACAAAACAAAATCATCACAAAAAGTTATTATCTACGTTGACAAAAACGTCATTAAAAACATTTTGCTACAACCACAAATTAGTAGCTAAAACTATTTTGCGACAAAAACAAAATTGTCACAAAAAATTATTAGCTACTAAAATTAAATGATCACAAAATGTTTTTACCTATGTTTGCAGGAACGTTTCTAAAAACATTTCCCTACAACAAATAATTAGTATCTAAAACTATTCTGCTACTAAAAAGAAATCGTCACTAAAAAAAATACCTACGAATACAGTTTAATAGGAAAAAACTTTTAACTACGAAATATAAACGTACAAAAAACTATATATGACATTTTCCATTCTTGTCGGTTATATTTTTTACCGACAAATTGTTTGTGTCAAAAAAATGTTTTGGCGACAATTTTAGCAAAATGTCACGAATGTTGTTTTACTACCGAGATTTAGCAACGATTTGGGCGATGATACTTTTTTGTCGCAAATTAGTATTTGCAGCGATTGGTTATTGTTTAGCGACGTTTATTTTCGTCAGTAAAAGTAGTGTTTGTTGTAATGACACCTAAAAGCCTATTTTATTTTGATCATTGACTTTGATTAGTTGATCGGTGTACTTGAAAACAAAATTTTCAATTTCTTTTAAAGATTAAAATGTATTTATTTAACAAAATTTAATTCAATATCATTTTAAAAGTTCTCTGAAAGTTTATTTAAAGATTATAAGATTTCCTTTAAACATCAAAATAAATTTCCTCTTGATTATAAAAAGATTTATACATTATATGCTATATGTAAATGATCGTTTAATGATTAGACTCATAATTAATTGAAATTATTAAGAGAAGGTTATAAAAAGATTACAATTACTTGTTTAAATCATGATATGCTTAATTCCTCTTTATTTTTGATTCTTCACTTAAATTATTTATATGCTTCCCTTTACTCATTTTCTCTACTTATTGCAAACAGTGAACAACAGATTATTTGGTAAAAAAAGATATGTCTTGGAAGAGCGGAGGACGAACAGACGATCTGTTCCGTGGTTTTCTTATGACAATTGCTATATAGTTTAGTTGTTTGATAAACCGGTCTTCTAAACGAACAATTTAAAATTGTGCTCATATAAGAATAATAACATTGTTGTCTTTCCGATAAACAAACCAGAATATCACTTCCGTAATAAAAAAGGATTGCCTTGCATATGCCAAGACTCTAATCCCGGAATAGATATCTTCCCATCATGTGAAGTAAATTTGAATAAATAAACATCATTATCAAAAATAAGAACCTTTCAAAAACTATGTTGACAGGGCTATTGTGGGTCTCTGAACCACCAGAAATGACACCCTTTTATGAAGGAAGAAGCCCAATTGCTTAGTTTGGAATTACCTTTGGAGTCTAACACAATAAGAAGGTTGTGATATCACCGTCAATCTTTGAGGGATCCAACCAATGCCCTCTAAATGTTGAACTTCGTGGGGAGATTATCTTCCGCAGAAACCAAAGAGTCTTGGGAGGTGAGCAAGTGGCGGGAGAATGTTACGTATAAAAATAGGGCAATCTTCTTTAGGTTTACGTGTGGACAAGATTTGATTAGATCCTTCTAAACCGACGAAGCTTAAACAACTTGTCTAAACATACGTGAGGAATTGGCCTTGTAGCCTGTAGGAGATGCGTAAGCTGAAGAAACTGCGGAGAAAGGAAATTTTAAGGAAGGAGGCAGAAACGTGTCCATGAGAGGGAAGAGGAGAGAGAACACTACACTTAGATAATAAACAATGGGAAAGGGGCGAAAAGAAGGAAATGGAAGAGAAATCGGTTTAATATTACTGTCTTATTTTGTCTCATTTAAATACGTGTACGTTGTCGTTTTAAGCGACTTCGCTAATTAGTAACTGTCGTGGGATTGAGATTCTCTGTACTCAATTTTAGGTGCGCTCCTGTATTCCATCAATCTCAACCACTCATTTTTTATTTCTCTTCCTATTGAATGGTTGAGATTGATAGGGCACATAGGCACACCAAAATTTGGATACAGAAGATCTCATCTCCTGTCGTGACACTTATGCAGTCACATCCGTGACTTTTTTATTTTATTTTTTATTTTAATTTTAACTATAATATTATTATTTTAATAAAAATTAAATTAAATTATAATTATAATTATGTTACTGTTAATTTTATTAAAAATTGTTTAATTAATTTTTTAAAATTTTAATTTTAATTATGAAACTATTAATTGTTTAAAAAATTAAAATTAAAATTAAAATAATTAAAAAACAAAATAATAATAAAAAAATTGTGTCACGTCATGACTCTTAAGTCACGCAGTGACACAAATTCTTTATTATTATTAATATTTTAATTATTTTAATTTTAATTTTTTAAATAAAAGTTATAAGTTAAAATTTAATTTTTTAAATTATTAAAAAATTAAATTTAAAATTAAAATGATAAAAAACAAAATTAGTGTCTTGTGTCTTTTTTATTTTTTACTTTTTTTATCATTTTAATTTTAATTATACTATTATTACTTTTTAAAAAATTAAATTAAACTTTAATTATAATTATAATTATGTCACTAACAAATTTTGTATCACGAGCATGACATTTAGGTCACGTCAAATTTTTGTTTTCTTATTTTTATTTTAATTTTTAAAATAAAAATAAAAATAAAATTAAAATGATAAAAAATAAATTTTGTGTCTGTGACAAATTTTTCAATTTTTTATTATTTTAATTTTAATTTTTAAATAAAATTTGTAAGATAAAAAGTTAAAATTTAAAATTTTGATTAATTTATTAAAATTGTTAAATTAATTTATAAATTGTAGAAAAATATTAAATTATATTAAAGAAATTGATTACTGTTATTATTATATTAGCACGCATACATATTAATGCAATATTAAACATCTTGTATAGATATAGCGTGTCTAGGGGTAGAATGAGTGATGTGGCTAGCGCAAGAGCTGGGGATAGGTTATTAAACGGCGGCGGGTAGGTAAGGTTTTATGTCAAAAGTAGATTCTAGTCTCACTCGAAGAGCAAACAATCCACTGGACAACGAATCGGTTGAGCAAGTACTTAATAAGTTTGTAAACATCATACCGGAGCAATTGCCAATGGCACTTCCACCTAGACACGCAATAGACCACCGGATCGAGCTGAAGCTGGTAGCCTGCTAGCATTTTGCCCATGTAGAATAATTTTGAACTATCGAAACTAAGAAGGCAACTCAATGATTTTATTGAGGCAGGTTACATCAGGCCACTAAAGCGTTGGGGCATCGGTTCCAAAGCACGACGGAAGTTGTAGCCTATGCATTGACTATAGAAACCTCAACAATAGCTGATAGCTGATTATATCAGCTGATTTGACCAGCGTATAACAATAGTTGTTTATTAAAGATGTTTGATAAATCAGTTGCTTATTAAATATATTTAGTAAAATTAGTTGTTTAGTGTTTATGTATAAAATTCTATATTTTATAAATTAATTAAACAATTTTAGTAAATTAATCAATTAAAATAAGTTATTAAAATCAAAATAAATTATTTCAAATATATTGTATAATTTATTTGGATTTTACAGGCGTTCTAAAAAAAACTTATTGAATTTATTCATGTGGGGGAAGAATTGTTAAAAATTAAATAGAGAATAAAGGTAAATGTTATATAAAATTTGATACATAACCTAATACTTTAATATTTTAAGTTAGAAAACAAAATTTGTATAGTTGACCTCGTCTGTCGGAGGCTTGTTGAGAAACAGCTTGATGAACTTATATTATTGGTGTGTGTTTTCAAACACAACCTAGCTGCCACTAACTTTGGGTTGACTTTTATGGAGATTCTTAAGGGATCCTTCAGTCTTTTCATGACCGTTACTCCTATAGCCCATGCTAAGTTACTGTGGGGTTCCTCTAATGATTATGCATGATTTAGATCTTCCTTATCCACTCTCCGAGCCCCACAATATTCAGCTTGGTCAAGTATCGTGAATGACTTACAGGAGCCTAATCCATTGAATGAATTACAAGTTGACGTTGCCCTTTTCCATTGAATGAATCATAAAAGGAGTGCTTTCAACTAAGAATTTAAATGGAGTGATGTAAGATACTAATGACCCCTTCTCAATTCTCTCAAGGAGGAATAAGAAATTATATAATACTTGCCAGTCCCGTCCGTTGGATCCTTCTCCTACAAAGTTCAAATTTATGCTTTTCCTTTTTCCAGGTGATTTAGTTGATCAAACGTCTCTTTGAACAAGCCATAATCAGCCCCGTATAGGCTTATATGCCTATTTGACGATAACTTAACTAGATTCCAGAATCCCAATCTCTTTGTCATTGATTGCCAATCAGCCAAACACCAAATGTAGCCATCCATACCCATTTTCACTTTTCAGACAACATACTAGGTAGATGAATGATCATCTTTTATCTCACTGATTTTCTCATTAGCTCCAAAACATAATCACCCTTTGAGTTGAGACCATCCACTTTTTAGAACTTTTTATTGTGAGAATATCAGAACTTTGAGTAGCTCAGCTCACTCACTAAGATATGGGGGTGGTATTGCATATAGTCCACGACTTGCAAGGGAGCAGAGGGTGAGAGGGAAAGTGAGTGAGGGAGTGAGTTTTGTGTACTTTTTGGGCTTGGTGGGACAGCCTGGAGCGCTCATCTCTGTGTGCAGTTGCTCAGCTGAAATACCATTGTACCCTTCTCGCGCTTCTTGACGATCGCACCCCGAACGCTTTCCGCCGAAATTGACGCCGCCTTAGCCAACCCTTCCATGTTTGCTCAACAACCTTACTAGTTTCGTGAAGCTTAAGAAACAATCACGTAAGCTTCCTTGTAAGAACTAAGAACAGTAATAAAAGAAACCAAGTACTGGATTTGACCATCAATTAATTAATGGTGACATAAGGAGAGAAACACATGAGGTACGTCGGTGGTGGCATTTGTCTTATTGAATAGTAGGGCATGTCTGTTGGAACTTTGGACACATCTAATCCAATATCCCAAAACACTGCCTTGTTTAAGTAGAGTTTGATAATGGCTGACCAGCGGACGGGAAATGAAGGAGTTGATGACTTGAGACCTGAGGACTTGTCATACTCATGCTGCTATAAAATACAATTCAAAACAAGAAGAGGAGGGAAAATAAATATTGTCTTCACACTTTTACTTTTGGAGCTTTGAATTTATGATTGCAATGCCAACGAAAGCAAATACAGAAGAAGACTTGTCGATTTTGTTGGAGCCATCTGCTATCCATATTCTTATTGAGAAAGGCCAGTAGTTGTGCTTGTTCACTTGAATACGTTACAACTTTAACATTACGACCTTATCATTGAAAGAAAGACAACTTCAAAACTCCAATTTCTCAACTTCAATCTCAACGGAGTTATGTTATTTCTTAAATGCATCATTTCCTTATTATGACCTTTTAATTATAGACTAATCTATTACAAAAATCCTAAATTATAAATAAAATATTTAATATATTTTAATATTATTCATATCATAATTATGAGAACACTATAAGTATTCTGAATTATAATAATGTGACATTTTTAATTTATCTCAATAAATAAATTTAAAACTTAACAAGTGATTTACAACTTAATTCTAACACTTATAATATTCACCATGATTATGCAATTTCATAAGTTATGAACGTGGCCCGATTATTGGTCATATTCTATATATATTAATAATAATACTAGTATAATTAAAGAGTTTTATTTGGTCTACATTGTCTATTTAATAGTGGAATAAATCTTAATCGTTTATTTTAATCACTTGATGGATGTATCAGATTAAAAATTATAGATATATAAATTGGTTATCTATCTACTAATTAAGATTAAAAATTGCTTTTCATCAAGTTTATGTAGTTGCAAGAGATTCCAAAGAGAAAAACTAATTTAAACCAATAACGAGGTGAAGTTTCTCGATTTCTTTTTAATAATAACAACTTCCACGTTAGGTACGCTATATTATATTCTTATGGTTTGCAATGGGCTAAAAATAGATTGAAAATCAAACCAATAAGACAAGAAGTTTAAAGTTGAAAAAGTTCAATCAACATTAGGCCATCATAAAGTTGGTTAAAGATGAAATAAAATTAAAGAATTTAAAATATGATTGAAAGAGATTGTTCTTATCAATTGAAGAATTTAAAGTTTAATTGAAAAAAATTGTTAAATAAAAATTTATTTATTTATTTTGGTTTATATGAATTTATTAATTTGTTAAAATTTACTTGTTAAAGTAAATCAAATAGAAAAGTTAAAAATAGAACCGAAAAGTTAAACAATTCAGGATTTTTATAGTTAAACTAGTTAAACTAGTTGAGTTTTTTAATCATTGATGATTTGTAACAGTTATTTATTCAAGATCCTAAAATTATGAATGCTAATTTTGATTTATGTCATAAAGATAATGTTTTTACACATGGTATCAGAGCTTGTGTTTTAAATAAACAATTTGTTCATATATTTTACTATGATTTTTTATGATGATTGTCAAATTTTTTGATGTTTGAAGAGTTTTGTGATTAATCATTATTAATGGTTTCTACATTAAAAAATTCTGAAGATTATTGTGGTAATTTTTTTAAAGATGGGAAACTAATATTGTTGTCATGTTTAATTACACTTAATTCAAACTCAATTGTTATATGAAACAAATAAGCATATCATCGTTCATAAGAATTGAACCCTAGTCTTCTAAATGAAGACCAAACATCTTAATACAATAACAAATTCTAGATGTAAGAATTGAACCCTAGTCTTTTAAATGAAAACCAAACATCTTAACTGCTAGACAACAACAAATTATGGATGTAGATTCTACTATAATTATTATCAGAATCAAAGCTCATGTTTACACACTTTTTTTTTTTAGACTGACATCTTATTTTATTACGGTGATATGTATTTTATTAATGATTTCATGTTAGTTTTATGCATATTATTATTAAAATTTAAAATTATACATTGTATGTTAAATTTATACATGACGATATAAAAGGATAATTTGTCAGTTACCAAAATGACCAAATTAATTAAGTGAATTTTTTTCATGTATAAATAGTCTTTTATTCATAGAATTTTTTCATGTATAAATAGTCTTTTATTCATAAAATATTAATGTCTATTATTGAATTAATTATATGGATAAATAATGCTTATTAGTTGATAGAATTTAAATTTTATCCAAAGGTAAATTAATACCCTATGACTAATAAAAATAATAAAGGACAATTAGTATTCCCTTGTTAAATATGTTATATATTTAAAGATATTGATTGTATTTGATGAGTTTTTGTTTGATTATTTGATAAAGTTTATATAGCATTAAAATTATGATAATAGATTGTTGAGTTTGCCCAAAGCAAACCAACAATATATTATAAATTTTTAATTAATTAAATATAATAATTTATTGAGCATTTATGTATTCATAGTTATTTCTCTTCATTTGTTTATTCCTTCTGTTACCATGTTTAATGGTTTAAACTTCTCTAAATAGTGTGAACAAGTCGATTTCTATTTAGGTATTTTAGATCTTAATTTAGCATTGTTGGAAACAAACCTACTGCCTTACAAATATGAACAGTGGGGTTGTGAAGACAAAATATAAAGCATAGGAAAGGTCTAACATATTATGTCTTAATTTTATGCGAATGACTATTGCCAACAACATTAAGACCACTAGTTCATAAACTGAAAGCGCTAAAGAATACCTTAAATTTGTGTAAGAATGTTGTCATTTTGTAGATAAGTCTCTCACTGATACATTAAAGGCTAAACTCGGACCGTGGAACATGCAGCAACATGTGTTAGAGAAGAAATATATTGCAGCAAAGTTAAAGACTATGGGTATGACAGTTAAGGAACTCCTTTTTAGTTCAATTCATTATAAACTAGTTACCTCCTGAGTATGGACCTTTTCAAATTAACTACAACATTATAAAGGACAAGTGGAATGTTAATGAATGGTCCAATATATTAATTTAGGAGGAAACAAGGGTAAAGAATTAAGGAGTTCATTCAATTAACCTTGTGGATTAATGAGTTATCAAGATTCACAAGCCAAAGATTAAGACATTCAAGAAGAAACCACATGCTAAAGTGACACAAGTAATTGCTAATGTTGATAAGAAAGAACAAAAGACAGATAAGTGTCATTTTTTGTAAGAAAGAGGGACACTATCAGAAAGATTATTTGAAAAGTAGGGCTTGGTTTAAAAAAAACATACATCTAACCTTTTTGTATGTTCCAAACTAAACCTAACTAAAGTTACTTCTAATACTTGGTAGCTTGATTTTGGTGTTACTACTAATGTTTCTAATGTTATACAAGGATTCCTTACAATCTAAACCATAAACCTAATTGGAATTTTTTGTCCATAGGAAATCATAAGAAGGTCCCAATTGAAGGCGTAGGGACTTATTATCTAACTTAGATACTAGTTATCACCTAGATTTAATACAAACTCTCTATGTAACTTTAATTTCTAGAAACTTACTTTTTGTTTCTAAACTTGATGAAAGTGGGTTTACTTTCAAGCTTGGTGATAAGTTCTTAATTGATTATGAAATTATTCCATAACACTTAGCGATTAATGACATGAAAGTGCTTTAGATACTCACTTTGACTCATATGTGATTTGAGGCATAATTCGGAATCAAAGAAGTTAAAGAGAGTTTAAAGAACGATATTTGGGCCATTTTTCAAAGATTAATATTCACTTGTCTTCATGAAATAAGAAGAAGATTATAAGAAGAGGAGATAAGATAAAGCATAAAAAATGGAGACTGAGATGCCCATGCAATGCAAGCTGTCCATGCATGTGAGACACCACTCACTCCATGAGACATATCTCACTCACGTGATAGATGAGCCAGCCATGAGCATTGTCTAATAATTAAAATGACATGAATTAAAAGCATGTGAGACACTCTCAGCCCATGCAAGATGTCGTACGGGAGTGAGACACCACTCACGCCCATAAGACATCTTTCAACATCGTGAAACAAATAGACAACTGTCCATTGGAACCAACTGTCCATTAGTTGCCTATTTCTCACGTATTTTAACCTAGCTTTGGTTATACAAAGTGTGGAGCAATAGTACAAATTTTGGAACAATAAGACAAGGTTTTGGTTGCTAGGAAATGTGGAAAACCAAGAGTAAAAAAAAAGGAAAGTATGTGATTTGTGGCTAAAGGAGGGGAACGTAACAACTATCCCATTTTACATAAAAACCTAGCTACCTCACTTGTTTTTCACGTAGCTACTGAATAAATAAAAGAGGGAAGGCAAGTGTCGATGGGAGCTGGAGCAAAAAGAGAGTGGAGATTCGGCTGAAGTGAGTGGGGGCTGCACTTTGAGAATAAAACAAGCAAAGAGAGTGGAGCAGCTTCCTCTCTTCGGTTCTTACCACTTGCCTCACTCCATTTGACCTAACTCTTTATTATATGAAGGATGGAATGTGTATGATGGCAAGGAGATAACTGGACAAGGAGAATAACCGAGAGAGGAAAGTGGACAGCAACTTAGACTCCATTCATCATCATCTTCTTTCAATTTTCAAGGTGAGCAACCAAAGGTGGACAATAGTTAGTTTATTCATTATTCATCTTTTGTTTCCAAGATGGAGAATCGAGAAAACATTTAGGAATTCATAATCAAATCATCTTGGAGGTGGGTCGATTATCAACAATAATAAGGGCATTATTGGAGATTAATGGAGAGGGCTGGACAGATGCAATAAACGTGCAATTTTCTTCATTTCTCGTCAGTTTTCCATGGAAAAAAATGTTCTTAGCTGATGATTGGATATTCATGGAGAAGATGAAGGGCTAGACATCTCGATGTTGTTTCAGAGGTGACATCAACACCGACGAACCTGATTAAGCATATTTTTCATTATATTTATTATTCTTACTCTCTTTATGAATTGATTGTATCATCCTATGCATATAAATTTGGGTTTTGTGTATGAATGATCGTATTATTGTATAGTTTGGTTGTTCTAGTATGAATCCATAGCTAGGATTTCAATATAATTCGTACTTGTTATGTTGAAATTGATTTATAGCAACTAATGGTTCGTAATCATTAAGGATAACATAACCTAAGTTAAATGATGCATCGTTATGTGATTGTTGCCTTGATTAATCGATTTTCTTAATTCGTAATGCTACTACCCAATTGAATTTAGAGATCGTATACTAGGTTATTTGATAGTTAGGTTTAATTAACGATAGTATCTTGATTAAACACTACCTAATGAAAAACTTGGGTTAATATTAACCCACGATTAATAGTTCAAAGAGAGGTAAGAGAGCAACAAATCAATGAAATATGTTTAATTATGGTGTAGACTGAGATTGAACTAAAGAACTGGGTCCCTACTGAATTCCCCACTTTTATCATTTTTTACACGCTTTCTTTAAATTGCTTTTATTAGTTATTTTATCTTTATTTTATTTTCTTATTTTTAAAAAACAAAACCCCCTCTAAACCTAAACACCGATTAATTTCATTTCAACAACTTTACACACTCTCTGTAGGATCGACCTAGACTCACTATTACTATAGTAGTAGTTTAATTTTTATCTTGACTAGTGTTACGACGCGCTGTCATTTGGTGATGGTTATTTTAATTTATGTAAATATAATTTCATTATTGATTATAGAATTCTTATGGATGGTTTCTATAAACTAATGAAGTTAATTTTTTTGACTCCCTATTTTTTGTTTATCATACCACTAAAACTAAGTGTATTATATTGAATAATAATTCATCTTACTTGTGACATAACCGTTTGGGTCATATATGCAATGAATGATTAGAAAGATTGGTAAAGAATGAAATTCTTTCAAATTTGGATTTTGCTGATATTGATGTATATATGGATTGCATTAAGGAAAAGCAAACCAAACATAGTAAGAAAGGAGTCTCAAGAAGTACTCAACTCTTTAAAATTATACACGTCGGTATATATGGACCTTTTGAGACTTCAATTTTTTAGTAGAGAAAAGTATTTTATCACCTTCGTAGATGATTGTTCACATTACAGATGTCTATTTGGTTAATGAAAAATCTCAAGTTGTAAATGCCCTTAATGTGTTTGTAAATGAGGTTGAAAGTTAATTAGATAAAAAAAAAGTGAAATTTGTAAGATATGATAAAGTTGGTGAATATTATGGAAAACATGATGAATCAAGACAATGTCTAGGTCAATTTGCAAAGATTATCGAGAAACATGACATATGTGCACATTATACTATACTAGGCACACCTCAACAAAATGGTGTGGTAGAAAGGCATAATAGGACATTAATGGATATAATTAGGAGTATGATGAGTAATTCTTCATTACCTAAAACTTTTGGATTCATGTACTTAAAACTGTTTGTGTATTTGCTAAATAGGATTCCTAGTAATGCAGTACCTAAAACTCTTTTTGAATTATAAACTAAAAGGCAACCTAGTATGAGGCACCTGCATATTTGGGGTTATCCAGCATAAGCACAAGTTTATAATCCATAAGCAAAGAAATTAGATTCTTGAACAGTCAATGGTTACTTTATTGGTTACCTACAGAAATCTAAAGGGTATAGGTTTTACTATCCACATTATAGTCTAAAAATGATTGAAACAACCAATAGCAAGATCCTTGAAAATGGTGAAATTAGTAGGAGTTTTGAAAAACATGTTATGAATATTAGTGAAATAAGGGTTAAAGTTCTATTACCCATAAATGTTCCTGTATTCACATTTATACCAAATGTTGACCTATTATTAGAAGAGCAAAATAATTTTAGACAACATTTGAATGAAACAACACCTCATAAAGAAACTAATGTAGAACTAATTAATTTAAATAAACTATGTGGAATAACTTTGAATAAACCTGTAAGAATAAAAAGATCAACTATTCCTGATGACCATCTAGTTTATTTACAAAAACCAAAATTTGATTATGTTATTAATAATGATCTTGTTTCATTTTCATAAGCCATAAAAAGTGATAAGAATGATAAATGGATTGATGCTATAAAAGATGGGTTCAATTAAATGGAATAAAACAATGTTTGGGACCTCGCTGATTTGCCAGAGGGATCTAATCAAGTTAAATGCAAACATGACTTTAAGACCAAATGTAACTCGAATGGCAATATTGAATGATATAAAGCAAGACTTGTTACTAAAGGTTATACTCAAAGACATGACATTGACTATAAAAAGATTTTTTTCCTATTTCAAAGAAAGACTCATTAAGAATAATTATGGCATTAGTGACTCTATCTGATTTAAAGTTACATCAAATGGAACTGAAATCTACCTTTTGGAATGGTGATCTTAAGGAAGAAGTTTATATGGATGAACTTGAAGGTTTTTCCAT
This sequence comes from Erythroxylum baracoense, assembly GCA_025629805.1. Taxonomy (NCBI): domain Eukaryota; kingdom Viridiplantae; phylum Streptophyta; class Magnoliopsida; order Malpighiales; family Erythroxylaceae; genus Erythroxylum; species Erythroxylum baracoense. The sequence continues at coordinate 9,210,442 of JAOTAY010000004.1, forward strand.
ATAAAGAAAGGGTCATATGGTGTAAACTTAAGAAATCAATATATAGACTTAAACAGGCTTCCCAAAAATGTTATATTAAGTTTAAAGATATCATAACATTTTTTGGTTTTTAAGAAAATATTATTGATCACTGTATCAATCAAAAGATCAGTTGGGAGTAAGTTTTTATTTATAATTCTATATGTTGATGATATTCTGCTTGCTGCTAATGATATGTACATATTATACAAGACTAAAGATTTTCTCTCCAAGAATTTTTAAACCAAAGATATAAAAGAGGTATCCTATGTGATATGAATTTTAATATTTCGAAATAAATAACAATTAATGGTGACGTTTTCTCAGAAAGACTATACCGAAAGGATTATAGAGAAATTTAATATGAACAAATATTCATCAATAGAGGGCGAGCCTTAGCGCAACTGGTAAGGTTTCTCCTTTATGACCAAAAGGTCACATATTTGAGTCATGAAAATAACCTTTTTGTAAAATGCAAAGAGAAGGCTGGTATAATTGATCTCCCTTCCCCAACCTTTACAAAGCGGGGAGCCTTGTGTATTGGGGTTATTGTAAATGTTTAGCAATGATTATCCCAAACAAAAAGGAGATAAATTTAGTTTCATGCAATGTCCAAAGAATGATATAGAAAGTAGATAAATGGAATCTATTCCATATGCTTCTATTGTTGGCATTTTGATGTATTTGCAAATATGCACACGACCTTATATCAACTTTGCGGTTGGAATGCTACGCAAATATCAAAGTAATCCTGGTATAGACCATTGGAAAGTTGCAAAAAAGTCTTGATTATCTTCAAGGAACATATGACTATATGCTCATGTATAGAAGTTCAAATCCATTAGAAATAATTAGATTTTTGTGTTCAAATTTTATTGGATGCATTGACAGTATAAAATTGACGTTTGACTACTTGTTTCAACTAGCAAAAGGAGAAATTTTATGGAAAAGTGCTGAACAATTTGTCATTGCTTCATCCATTATAGAAGTATAATTTGTAGCTTGCCTTGAGGCTGCAATTATTGCTTTGTGATTGCAAAACTTTATTTTAAGGTTTGGGGTTGTCAACATCATTATTATGCCACTAAAAATTATTATGATAATTCTGCAACAATTTTTTCTCCAAAATGACAATTACTTTAGAGGTGCTAAGGGCTTGTTTGTTTATGTTTTTCTTTCATTTTATTATGATTTTTATTTAAAAAGAAATAATCAATTAAAATGTGCTTATCTAGGTATTTTTGCCATTTCTTGTTTTTAAAAATAAAAACTATAGTAGTTTTACGAAAACGTAAATAAGATGTTTTTCTATGTTTTTATAACAAGTTTTTTTTGTCATAAAAACAACAACACATCACATTTCTTTTCTTTTATTTTCAGCATACATATCCTATAAAAATCTGCTCCTCTCTTCCTTCTTTTACAACTATTTTGGCCCTAACTCCTCTCTTCTCTCTCTTTCGCTTCTTTTTTCTTATGATTTTTTGCCTCTGCATAATGTAAGATATTTTTTTTGTTTGTTATTCTTCTCCAAATCTTGTTTAAAATTTTGTTAATTTTTCTTTCCCTTTTTTTGTCGATGCATGAAGCAAAATTAATCTTGGTCTTTTCACTAGATGAGTTTTCGAAAATTGATTTGATGTTTTTCTGATTCTATTGAAAATTTGATTTCATTGCATGGTGTTATTTTTCTGGTTTTCCTAGTTTATTATTATTTTTGCTTTCTTTTTTCCCATCTATGTTTGGTTTTTAGATGTTAATGAATATGAATAGCTATTTGCTAATGGAATGGTGATGATCTAATGGTTCAAATGAGTAAAAAATTGGGCAAGAGAGATGAGTTTCAAACGTGAATTGACGGCTTAGATTTAATAAGCACAGGATGCATTTTACTTTTAGCCTTTTCAGCTTTGTGATAATGTATTGATTACAACTTTAGCAGATGACAATGTATCATGTTTTAAACATGAATGTAGTGTTTAGTATCTGACATGACAAAAGTTATTATTTACGTGCAACAAAGTGTTGAACGCTTAGTAGAAATGTAAAGGATTAAAATTTTGAATTTCAAATAACATTTGAATCCTAAGCATAAGCATAATAGATTATAATGGTTCCTTAGACTAAAATTGACTTGAACTTGTTAAGAAAAAGGAAAGCTTATATTGGAACCCAAAGCCAAACTCCCTTCATAAACTTATCCTTTAATCCATCATAATGCTCTTCATATGTATGTTCAAACAACGCAAACCCTTATCACTCTATCACCTCACCCTTCTGTCTAAAACTTAAGTCGTAGTTTTGTAACACTTAAAATGAAACTCAAAATAAAAGTTTTTAACTAACAGACATTTTAATCTTTTAATGTTTACTTAAAAAGAGCATTACAAGGTATGTAAGAATGTTGTTTTAAGCATTTGATTTTTTCGCCATTTCTTTGCAGTTTCATTCCATCTTTACCATGTGACTTCGTTTCATTTTATATTATATATCTTTCTTTAGTGTCTCCTTTGTATGTATTTATATTTCATTCTTTTGCTCTCAAACTGGAGTTTTTTATTTTGTTTATTTATTATAAATTTAATTAGAGTTTTGGTAGGAGGAATATGAAACTTTTTGGGCTTTTTCGTTATCCTTATTTTGTTTTTTAGCAGTGGAACAACCTCTTTCACAAGACATTTTTGCATGACTTGAGTTTAAAAAAAGAATAAAGTATGATCCTATTAGTTTTGTACTTGAATCATAACATTAGGAGTCCTTTCATTAGTTGCGAACAATTTCTCTTGTAGTACTAGTAGGGATTGGTGGAATATAGAGTCCAAAGAATAGATAGAATATAAAGTTTGAGGAACTCTTTCTTTAGTAATACCAGTAGGAATTGGTAAAGTGCAGTATAACATATAAAATCTATTACAATTAAATTTATTTTGCTTAGCTAATTTTGTGCACCTAACACCCCCATTTTTAGCTTATTCCTAAAAAAAAGAAGTGTTTCATTTTCATATTACTAGTCCAAAATTATCCAAATTTTGTAGCGTTAATAGATGTTACTATGGAACAACTGAAGTGTACATTACAAGTAACACATCTTCTCTCCAATGTTATGCATTTGGTGTTAAGTGGGTCAATAAGTGAATAGTTTACTTAGCTCTAGGAAAGTTAAGGGCATAAAGGTTTTTATTCTACTAAAAATAAATCCAACTGAATCCTATATATATATATATATATATATATATGCACTTTATAGTAAAATTTGATTTGTTGTACTCCTTTGCTGATTAGGATTATCGATCAAAGCATTTTAGGATCTTAAAAAAATAAGGAAGTATAGCAAAATTTTAGTTTCAAAGGGTGGTTGGAAGATAAAAAACTTGCTATTACTACTACTTCTACAAATTTAATTCCAAAAAAGATAAGAGTAGGTAGTGTTTAACTCAACTTCATGAACAAAAAACTCAAAAAATGTTGTCCAATTTAATGAGGATCCTCTATTCTTTAAAATGTTGGACCCCGAAATTTTCTTGGAAGTTAGAATTATTAAATGAGAAATTGTTGGCATTTAGTCATAAGTAAAAATCAAAATTCTTGAATTAGAAATTTATAGAGTTTATTTATGAATATTTTTTTATTACATATGATTTCATGGATTAAATGGAAGTGTTAGAATTAAGTTAAGGAGTTAGAAGGTATTAGATTAGATATAGAAGGGTAAGTTTGGAAAGCTAGAAGTTGTCTTAAAATTTATAAGAAAAGAAGGTGAAGAAGGTCATGTAGGAAGGAAAGAAAGAAAGAGAGAAGTCGTAGAAGAACCTAGAAGAAAGTAGAAAAAGAGGAAGAGAGTCGTGTAACAACAAGAGAAAAGGGAGAGACGTGTTTGAGAGGTTAGGAAAAAGAGAGAGAGTCGTGTAAAATAAGAAAGAAAGATAAAAGAAAATTGTAGAAAGAAGTAGAAGAAGAGAAGCAGAAACTGAACCAGAAAAGAAGAAGGAAAGAAAGATAAAGGAGATAAGAAGAGGAAGAAGAATATTCAGTTGAGTTTATAGGTAACCTTTATCTATTTTCTTGTTTTGATAGAAGAAGAAAGCAAAGAAAATAGATTATGTGCTGAAAATCAAGAGAGAAAGAAGAGGAACAAGAGATTATATGTTCTTAGATTTTTATGAACTTTTAACTAGATCTTAGTTCTTCTAATTAGATAAACTAAGAGTATATTAAGTTTGAACTTATTTTTGGATAATAGTGCCTTATGGAAGTTCTATTCGTGTATATTTTGTTTTATATGCATATGCAAAGATCCTGTTTTAATAATCTATATGATTACGTTCTTTGATTATTTATTCTAACATTGGTATCAAAGCATTGGTTGGTTTTTATATATGCATGCTTATGAATTTTCGAAAGACCCATTGCATACTCCACTTTAGTTTGAAATTATTTCTAGAATGGGTGTATGTTGTTTCATTTTTGGATTCTAGTAAACAACAAACAAAAAATGATGTATGTACCCTTACATACGAATCTGATTTGTGTATGGGCGATTGTGTTTGGATATGCTATATTTTATTTTTCTTTCTTTCCTTTGTCATTGCTTCTCTCTCTAGAAATGTGGTTTTGTTTTCTGCGACACCAAAAAGTAAGATACAGTTAAATGACACAAAATATTTTCTACAACACCAAACATGACGAGAAACAAAAATGGGAAAATAGAGAGATCTTCGGAGACAAATAGGAATTTCACATCATCATATAGTAATATTATACATCTCTCTTTGTTTGTTGTTGCGATTCCAACTTCACCTTATAAATTGGGGATTCGTTTTCTTTCTTCTTCACATTAAGAAGAAGAGAAGAAATGACATGTGAAGAGGAGTAAAGACTAAAGAGTGTTTGTTTCCTGGAAAATATAAAAAAAAAGAAACAGATAACGATTCACAGAGTAGAGAAGAGAAGGTAGAAGACAACTTCTACAAACTTTGTTTTTTTCAAGAAAGGGGCACGTGGTCTCTCAATCAAGAAGTTTTTCGTCGTCTCTCATCTACTGCTAGAAGACAAATTCCAAAAAAAAACTTTGCTTGTTTGCAAGCAAGAGGCATGTGGCCTCTTACCCAATTTTGGGCTCACATTTCTGCGATTAAACTTTTTGGGTTAAAGATTAACCCATTAATTCCTATTTATGTCTAAGATAACATAATTTGGTTAATTAAAATAGAATTAGAAATAAGTTTTTTAATTTAAACAAACTAATTAATTTAGTTAAATTAGTTTCTCAGTAAATTAGATTTTTTTTATAATAAAACATTAATTTAAACTAATTTGTTTAGTTAAAATAAACTTAGAAATAAGTTTATTTTCGTTGAATTAAAATTAGACATATGTTTTATAATTAAATCAATACTAATTTGTTTAGTTGAAATTAGATATAAGTTTCATTAGAAATTAGTTTTCTAATTAAATCAAGATAAATTGATTAGTTCAATTATAATTTAGATTAGAAATAAGTTTCTAATTGATTAGATATTAATAGCATAATTTGATTAATTTAATAAATTGCTAATAGAATTAAATTGTTTCCATTTTATGAGCATGAGTTCACTATGTGTTAGATAAAATAATTTGTTTATTTTGTGCACTCTTCTTATTCCCGAAAATTTGTTTTTCAGGAAGATGCCTATTATTAAGCGGATGCCTAAGCTTATTCGATGTGAGGCATAGAAGAGACGTATTAGCAGCATGTATGTACAGTTAGTTAACATGCATTTAATGCCTGGAGACAATCTAACACAACATATTATTTCAGTTAATAACATGATGCAAGAGTTATACTTTGGAGGTTGTCCAGCTTATGCAGATGTTGAAGTAAAGTACATGACTTTGCTTGCAACATTACCTAAACCTCAAAGCAAACTGTTATGAATGCTCTAGAATAATATGCCTAACAAGAAGACTTATAATTTGTTAGTGATGACATTTATTAAAGAGATGAATATAAGGAAGTTGATTAGGACTTTGTATCCTATAGCTCTTCTAATAGAAATAGTAAGAGCTATTGTACATCGAGCTTCGTGAACTGTGTCACGCGAACTTGTGAACTCATTTCTGCGTAGGGTTAGTTACCTATAGACTGTTCATAGGTTGTAGTACATTTAATGTTATATGTTGTTTTATAAGAACAAAGTCTTAATATTTATGTAATATATTTACATGTATTTCATATAGGAATTTGTCTAGAGTAAGGTAATTAGGATTCGATTGTTGTATCAATAATGATTGAACAAATTAGTGGACTTTTGATTTTATAAGCAATTGTGATCGAATTATTTACTCTATGAACAATTAATATGACATTAACATGCATATATATTTCTTTCTTATTATAGAAACTTAGTATTTCAAAATGGCTACTGCTTCAAAGAATATTGTTGTTGAACTCAATAGGGGTGAGAAACTCAATGGTGATAATTATGAAATCTAGAATATAAAAATCCAATATGAACTGAAGGAGCAAGAGGCTCTTGAACCATTAAACCTAACCATGGAAGTTCCTAAGGAGGGCACTACAGCCCAGCATAAGAGGGACCGTGATGCATATGAATTGTGGAAAAAGAAGAACTCTTTAACTCGCATCACGTTGCTGAGTAACATGGATAATGATATCATGCGCGAGTTCCATAAATTCGAAACTGCAAAGGACATATGGTCTGCATTAGCTGCTCGTTTTGAGGTACTTCAGTGTTCAAAGTGAGTTCACTTACAATTAAGTTTGATACTTATAAGAAACGCCCAGATGATACAATGCAAAAGCATCTGAGGCAAATGTGTAACATCCCGTTACCCATATTGAGACTAGAATAGATTATATGAGAGATTATTAAGAAATTAGAAAGTGCATATCATGCTCATGCATAATATGACATGCACATGCACCTGATTATTGAATTTTGCACATGAAAATAATTGTATATGCATTCATCGATATTCTGGGTATAATTGTTATAAATATGATTTTATTGAGATTTGTGGTTTATTTGTATTGAAAATTGATTTGGAGAGTGTATTGAGTGATTTAGAATTTTTGGTAAATTTTAGAAAAAATTTCTGAAAATGTTAAGTATTACTGGACAAGAAAAAAATGACAATTGGTGAGTAAATTGATGAATAGAAATAGAAATAAGAATTTTTGATATTGAAGAAATGTGATAAATGATTGTAGGAATTACTAAGAAAATGATATTGAAAATTTTGGAGACTTTTGGAGTAAAATTTGAAGATGACTAGACTAGTTCTTTAGAAAAACTAGT
>JAOTAY010000004.1:9217857-9244696 GCA_025629805.1 Erythroxylum baracoense
TTTAAAAATCTTGTGATTTACATTTACTGGTATTATTATTTAAATGTATGTGATGCCATGTGGAGTTTGTAGTGATTACACGTAGCGCTCCCTAATCTTAGGATATGTGTCGGAATGACCTACGGGCGTTCCGGTGAGTACCCTAGGGTGAGGGGGTGTTACAAAAGTGGCTTAGTTAGTTTTTGGAAATGGTTTGTAAACTTCACAGCTTCCCTTGGAGTTTAGTTTAAGATCGTGATATAATTTTTCTCAAAAACTTTTGCCGCAAGAATTTCAAATTGAGTGGCACCACATTAAAAATGAGCACTACCTACCATCTACAAATAGACAGCTAAACTGAGGTTCTCAATCAAATTCTGGAATAATATCTTTGAGCGTTTGTTCATCACAAACCATCTCTTTGGCAGAAATTCTTACCTTGGGCTGAGTGGTCCTATAACACATTGATTCATTCAACTATTGGGTTCTCTCCCTTTCAAATCACTTATAGTAAGTCCCCACCTTCTTTACCCAAATATGTGATGGGTTCCTCTACTACTAAAGCAGTCAACTAACTTTTAAGTTCTTGAGATGAATTGTTGAAATTCTTACACTAGAAACTTTCTAAGGCTCAAACTCAAATGAAGCAGCAGGTTGATTCGAAAAGACGAAATCTTCATTTTTCAGTTGATGAATGGGTCTACGTCAAACTTCAACCACATATATAGATTCCTTTACATGACCCCTCTTCCCTAAAACTTTGTAAAATATTTTATGGACCATTTCAGATTGTTGAAAAAATTGAAGGGGTCTTTTATCATCTTTGCCTTTCGAACGATGCTAAAATTCATATGGTTTTTCACTATTCATTATTAAAGAAACATCATGGTACAATTCCTCTTAACACCTTTTACACCTTTACTCACTAGTTGTTTTTGACACTAAAATTGAAGATAACACTTAGGAGGATTGGGACATTCTTTGACAAACTTACCATCTTGAGGATAAGATAGCTTTCGAACTGGGTGGGAATGATACGAGTGGTGTTAGACCCCGAACTTTTTTGGAAGTTAAAATTATTAAATGAGAAATTGTTGGCATTAGTCATGAGTAAAAAAATGCAGAATTTTTGAATTAGAAATTTATGGAGTTTAGTTATGAATATTTTTTTATTCCATATGGTTACATGGATTAAATGGAAGTGTTAGAATTTGGTTAAGGATTTAGAAGATGTTGAATCAACTATGAAAGGTTAAGCTTGGAAAGATAAAAAGAAAGCTTTCTTAAATTAATAAGAGAAGAAGTAAATGAAGGATGCATAAGTGAAGTGCTGGAAAATAATATTAATAAGAAAGAAAGAGATGTGTTCGTGAGGTTAAGAAAGAAAGAAAAAAAGAACTTAGAAGAAATGAGAGAAAGAGGAAGAGAGTCGTGTAAGGGATAGATGTGTTTGAGAGGTTAGGGAAAAAGAGAGAGAGAGAGAGAGTCGTGTAAAATAAGAAGGAAAGAGAGAAGAAAAATGTAGAAAGAAGTAGAAGAAGAGAAGCTGAAACCGAACCAGAAAAAAAGAGGAAGGAAAGAAAGATAAAGGAGATAAGAAGTGGAAGAAGAAGGTTCAGCTGAGTTTTAGGTAACCTTTTAACTATTTTCTTGTTTTGATAGAAGAAGAAAGTAGAGAAACTAGATTTTTATGTGCTGAAAATGAAGAGAGAAAGAAGAGGAACAAGAGATTTATGTTCTTAAATTTTCATGAACTTTTAACTAGATCTTAGTTCTTCTAGTTTAGATAAACTAAGAGTAGATTAAATCTAAGCTCATTTTTTAGATAATAGAGCTTTATAGAAGTTCTATTCGTATAAGATGTTTGAATGAAAATATGTTTGATTGAAGGGAACCAAGAACTTCGAAATCAAGAGCTAGAGGAAGAACAAGCTTAAGTTTGAAGTTACAAGTAAATAAGTGGGTAATATGTTTATAGTTTTTATGATGATGGGCTGTATTATTTGATTTTGTGTGTATAAATGTTTTTCGTGAATCATTGTGAATGTGAAAAAACTGTTCTGTGAATTTAATATCATGTTTGCTTTGCAAGAATTCTGCTGCTTTGATGTTAATGAAAAACAGAAAATTTAAGAAGCATTAAAATATGAATATGATATGAAAATATGTAATCATCGAAAATTTGCTTGTGTGGACAAAAGAGATACCATTTTGTTTGTCACGTGCACGTTGACCTAAAGTCTTCTCCCGACTGCCGCTTATGGCACATGAGCTCCAAAAAATGGACTCATTCTGTTCATGGTGTAAACTTCGGTTTCGCCATTCTGCTTATGAGATTCTCTCGAGCCATATTGTTTGTGCATTTCATTGTGATTTGCTGAGCATGATATATGATTAAATGCTTTGTTTTGATGGTTGAAAAATACATGATATGATTTATGTGATAGCATATTTTTGTTATTATGTGTTCTATGAGCTGGAATTGTGGATATGTTAAAAATTTCTAGATTAAGGTGCTATAAATGTATATATATGTACTTGAATTGATATGGATGTGAATATATTTTCATAAATTGAATGAGAAAGAAATAGAAACATAGGTAGAAATAACAAGATTTAAAGTGTACAAGCAAAGTGGAATTGAAAGTTTGAACTTGGAATTTAAAATGATTGTTTAATTAATGTGATAAGAGTTATGATCTAGTATAAGATTGTGTTAGTGGATTTGAGATCAGAATTTCAAGATGTTTATGTGTCTATAATTCTGAATTGATTAAAAACGTACGTATGGAATTTGAAATAAATGATGAAGATATATGTAGAAGTTCTCAAGGTTATGTTGACCAGCTATTATGAGTGCATATCCGATAATGTGGTTACATTAGTGGATAATGTGATTGAGCACATATAAAATCTATATTTGGATATGGTATAAGAGGTAATCTATGATCTCTATAGTTAAAATCATGAGATGAATCAGAGTAACGCAATGGAAGTATGAGATTTGGTGGTTATATTGAAAAAGTAACTACTATAGAGAAATAACTTTTGAATAGTCATAGAATATTCAAATGTTGTTCAGAATCAATTGGATTGAAGTATCATTAGCATGAGATATTAATTAGTGACTTGTCGAAAATACCTTTCTATTATTTGGATCATGTAAAGTGTGACAGTAATTGATTTTGTTGAAATATCATGAATAGTTAAAATTGATCTTATTGTGGTATTAAGAATGTCTGAAACAACAATGATGAATATAGTTGATTGATAAAGATTATGGAAATAGTGTAGATGATTAAGGTGAGAAACCTTCTTGTGATAGAGATGTTTTATTGAATCATATTGCGTAAATTAAATGTTCCATCTCTAGGAATGAATGACTATTAAACAAATCAGAAGTGACTATTGGAATCAGTTAGAGATATGACTCAAGCATAAGAAATTGAATATACTATAGAGAGTGCACGAATTTTGTTTAATGTAAAGTAGCCTACCTATATTGTTAGGTTCATAAATTTGAGTTGATGTTGTTGTTATTGTTAAAGGTACTTAGGTCTGATAAAATTGAAATGTGAAAGCGATTGTATATGACAAATGCAAGTGAATGATTGCATATGACGTGAAAATTGCTCTGTAATAGATTCTGTGCGACTCAAGAAAAATAGAAGAGTTAAGTGGATCAACACTGAAGAGATATAGAATAGCAAATAGAAGATAAAAGTGTTTTGAGAGTATTGTATTGCCTTGACGAGGTGTGTTGTAGTTCAGTAAAAAGGGTAGTGAAATCGCGACAAACCTCAACTGTTTATCAAAAGTCGCAATTGTGCATAAACAAGATCGCGACTCCCCCTCTCACAGTTTTAAGTCATGCCCGTGGCTTTTACACTTCTCTTTTTTATTTTTATTTTTTTATTTGTTTGTGTATTTGTCTTTACTCCCACCATGAGTTCTTTATATCTTTATCATAGTTTTATTTAATTTTATTTTAAAAAGTCCCCTAATTTTGACCCCTTGTCATGAAATAAGGACTAAGACCTGGGGCCAACGTAAAATGTATAGGCTCTTATATGATTCTTTAAGATGCTCCTAAAAATACAAACTTCTTGGATGGAGTGTTCAAGTTGTTACATAATAACCAAGCATCATCCACTTCTTATACTACTCATATATATCATTATTAATGATAATCTTCCTTACATACCATTTGAGGATAAATTTTATAAAATTAAGTTAGAATTGTAAAAGTTTTTGCGAATTGAATTTTTAGAATTAGTAACAATATTTCATGAATATTTTTTAATAAATATATGCACATCTCTTTGTATGCATACTTGTTTTTAGGTGCAGATCTCTTATAGCATATGAATCCTTCAAGAACACAATCACTTTTTTAGTGCAAGGGCATTATACTAGACTTAGATATTGCACATGCCTAAGTTTGAAAATTTATTTTAAAAATGGATAATTTGTCGTCTATGACTATCTCGTGATTATTTTCAAACCATACTTAGTATTTAATTCTTTGTGAAAATTGTTGTAATTGATGTCACTTATATGTAATTACATTTAGTGATGGAAGCTTTGAACAATATGAATGATTCTAATGATTATATGCAAATAAATGAAGAGGATAAGGTATGGAATGATGCCATTAGATGCATTTAATCTCATTGATGCTCGAAGAAATGAAGAAGGAAAATCGAATAACTACTACCTTTTTCAAATTTGGTTGAAAGAATATTAAGGTAAGCCTTTAAATAAAATTCAATAAAGACTATATTGATGTTCAATTGAAGAATAAATACACTGCATTAAAAGCTGGATTGAAGAATTTCAAGAGCTTACTCAAAGAAAAAGGAATCAGTTATAACTCCTTCATTAGTGAAGTTAATGCCACAACTGAATGTTGGGAAAATTTATTTAAGGTAAAATATATTTGTTTATTACTATATCATATTATACAATATTTATTCTCATATTTCTTTTTCATCATTATAGGTGAATAAAATGACTCACATATTCAAGAAAAAAGGATGAAAGGAGTTTTCATACTTATGTCATATGTTTAGAGATACTACTGCAAGTAGTTTGCATGCACATCCATCAAATAAATCTCCATCGAATAGTACAAAAGAGGAACATAAAGAATTAACATTGATGAAGATTGCTAATTCATGAAAAAGAACAAGTTACAAGTTCTCCATTGAAGAGGAAAAATTTTCCTAAGAATAAGAAGATAACATTTCAGACGATGTCTTGATTATAATTGGTGAATAATCAAAAAGCAAGAATGATTTACTGGAGAAAAATTGATCGAAACATCATCCACTATAGAGAATGGATCCTGAACTTTATCAATTAATCAAGAGAGTAATATAATAATGGAATGTTTGAATTCCTTAGATGAATTGGATGTTAAGGGTGTGCAGTAAGGAAAAGCCGTAAAGGCTTTACATGATTCTCCACTTTATAGGGATATTTTTATCAAGATGGCAGATGCAAGGAAGATGGATTATATCATGTCACTTTAGTTATATTTTTATGTTACTGCTTACATAATTCTTATTGATTTCATACTTTTATATTAAGAACTATTCCATGGTTTCAACACTTTAAATATATGTTTTGTATGAATATTTGATATAAACCTTTTTCCTTACATGGATTTCTTATTGGATTTCAAATCAGATTATGATGATGAATAGATGAAGGTAGTTATTATTTCTCTAACTGGGTAAGAGAACAAATATTCTCATTTACAAAAGCAACCATGTAGAGCTTCTACTCTATGAGGTCATAATTGGATATTGTAACTGCTGAATAGAAATTATACAAGGATTTATGAGAATTTAAGAATGAGCAAGACAGAATTTAAGAATGAGCAAGACAATCTTCTTAAGCTTATATGATGAGTTGAAGAGTTTAGGAGGCTTAAAACTGATAAGTCATTTGATTGTGGAGGAACAAGTATCAATTTGCTTGATGATTATAGGGTATAATGAGACAACTAGAGTTAATGAAAAATGCTTTCAACATTCAACCTAGACAATTTCGAAGTACTTTCTCAAAGTCTTATATATAGTTAACTGTTTCACGAAAAGAGTTATTACTACTTCATCCTTTGCCAATACACCTCCTGAAATTCAACATAATTCAAAATTCTTTTCATATTTTTAGGTACATTCATATATTTAATTACTATTTTCATTATGTCCTTATGATTGATAATTATTCTAATAGTATAATTTTTTAAAGGATTGTATATCAGTAATAGATGGTACACATATTGATGTACATATTCCTACTGATGAACAAATACCATATAGGGGTAAAAGAACTAATCCAACCTAAAATATTATGTGTTGTTGCTCATTTGACTTGTACTTCACATTTGTAATGGGAGGATGGAAAGGTACTACAAATGATTCTCGAGTTCTTTTAGAAATAGAAATAAATCTAGCGAACCAATTTCTTATACCTTTATAAGGTATTATAATATTTTAAATTAACATAATAATTACGAATATTTTTAGTTACTTCTTGTTAATATTACCTTTTTTATATATTATATAAGTTCTATTTTGTTGATTTAGGCTACCCAATATACCTGAATTTCTTTTACCATATCGAGGTGAGAGATATCATTTATGAGATTATAAAAGAAGAGAAAGACCTTAAGGTCCACATGAATTATTTAACTACAAGCATTCTTTATTAAGAAATGTTATTGAAAGTTATTTGGGCATTTTAAAAGCAAGATTCCCTATACTTTTAAAGATGCTGAATTATGATATGAAGAAATAAAAATACATCATTATTGTTTGTTCTGTTATACACATTTATATTATAATGCATTTACAAAGCGATGAATTATTTGACAATTGTGTTGAAAACGAATAACAACTTAGCAAAAGTGAAAATGAAGATGCAAGTTTTCAAGTAAAGTATAATATCACTCTAATACAACTTCGAACTATGTCTCAAAAGCGAATGAAATTGCTAGACAAATATGGAATTATTATATTAATTCTAATTGATTTATGTTTTCTTTTGTAAATAATATCCTATTATGTTTTGAAGCATTATAGTTTGATGAATAAGTTTTATTTATTAGAATGACTTAATGTAATTTTTATAGTTTATAGAATTTTATTATAATAATTGATGTCTAAATTTCTTTAATTATATAAATATTCATACATTTAATTTCTAACCATAATGAAAAATATTAAAATTAACCATACAATTTGATATTTAATATACATAAATTAAAGTTTAATATTAACATCTATTAATATAATTAAAAAACAAAAACAAGATGATGACATCAAACATGTTTTTGTTTTTAAATTATTATTACAAATCTCAACCAACAAAGTTTATGTTTTTTTAATAAGGAAGAACTAAAAATAAAAACAAAAAATAAAAATAAAAACAAAAAAACCGCAACAGAAAATTAAAGTGGAATCAAACAGGGCCTAAACATATGGAGTTAAATTTTTTTGCCGTACAGGAGGAAGTTCATAAACAATGAGTGTGTATTAAATATATTAAGATGAATCTTATAATTGCAAATCCCTTAACTAAAGGTCTTCAACCAAAAATATTTAAGGAATGTGTTCAAAGAATGGACCTTGATTATATTGATGATTGTTTTTAACGTCTTTTTGACAATCTTAAGCTCAATAAAATTTTTGATTGACAATTTTTTTATCTATTATGAATGTGTACATGTAACTGTTATTAAATAAGAAATAAAATTGTCTACGAGGCATTAATGACCTTAATGATTTTTATATATTACTTGTATTACCTAACTTGATAAATTACTAGTGTTGTAGTACATGAAAGGAAGTATGCCATGTTGAAGTATATGACCACTTCTACTCGCATTATGGGATTTGCCGTGTTGAGGTAAATTATGAAGATATTAAGAGATTTATTTATATGCGCCTAATATTTACACTTTTAAACTAAAGTTTGGAGGAATGTAAGAATATGGCCCGATTGGTGGCCATATTTTATGTATATTAATAATAATATTAATATAATTAAAGAGTTCTATATTTAGTGTATATTTATTATTTAATAGTAGAATAAATCTCAATTATTTATTTTGATCACTTAATGGACGTGTCAAATTAAAGGTCATAAATATATAAATTAGTCTTCTCTCTATTAATTAAGGTTACATATTATTTTATATCAAGTTTCTCTAGCCACAAGAGAGTCAAGAATGAGAAATCAACTTTAACCAAAAATATGGTAAAGTTTCTTGTTCTCTTTTCAATAATAACACCTTTTGCAGTAGTTACAAAGTATTAACTGAATGTTTATTCAGTATTTTAAAGTTATGAATGCAAATTTTGATTTATATCATAAAAATAATGTTTTTACAATATATTATTATTAAATAAAAACATAATATACTTAATATTTTAAGAATTTTCAAAATAATCCACCCTTATGTTCCTTTTTGGAAAATAAGTAGTATATTCAATCATAAAAGGAAGTGATTATCATCTCCAACAATTGGAGTACGTACAATTTGGCTACCTACAATACCCACTAAACAATACATGCACTGTTATATTCTCATTAACTGCTTAATTCTTGTTGGGATAAGGTGCTGATGAAACTTTGTCAAAATGGTAATCCTCACCTCGAGATAGAACTCCATCCAAATGTACTTATTGTAACTCTCAAGTTTTCGAAAATCTCAGAGCTTCTCATCATTCATATAAATTATATCAGCATGGCAAAATTAGCCTCAAATTCCTTCCACTGATCCAATGTGGATAGTCTTTCCTATTGAGGTTCATATCTCGTAGCTCAAATAAGTGTGGCAGCGCTCAAATCCATCCTTATGTTTTACCATGAAAGATTAACTTTTGGATAGGCGGTTGAAAGAAACGTACTTTCCGTATTTGGCACAGAAGAAACATTTTATTTTCGTTGGAGACTACCCTTCTGGGGACAAAACACTAGCCAATCAAAATTCAAGACCATGATCGAGGCCATGCATGAGATGAGGGTGGAGTCGAAACGGAGGGGCATTGTAGTCATTTAAACAGCCAAAATTGTAAGCGCTCTAGTCCAAGCTCAACGAATGGAAACAACAGTTAGGCCGATATCGTAAATTAAGCAAAGGTTGAGGCCCTTTTTGTGCATTTAATTATAATATTATGTATGGGAGATCCAACTTTGCCATCAACAAAAGCCCCAATTTTCACAGCGACGACTCTGCGAGGGAAAAAAAAATAAAGAAAATTCGAAGAAACAACAAAAAGAAGAAGGGAGGAGAGAGAAAGAAAGGCCAGAGAGTGAATTTTAGAAAGACGGAGGAGTCGTAGAGAGAGAGAGTGCTATATATCTTTGTGTGTGTTTTTAGGCAGTAATGGCGGAGAAGAAATCGAGCGAAGAGAGCGTGAAACTGTTTGTAGGTCAAGTACCTAAGCACATGACAGAAGCTCAGCTTCTCGCAATGTTCAAAGAGTTTGCTTTGGTGGACGAGGTCAACATCATCAAAGACAAGACCACGCGAGCTTCTAGAGGTTTCTCTTTCTTTCTTCTCACATTCTTCAAATCTCTCTGTTTTATTTCTCTCTTCTTAAGAGGCTTTACTTTCTGCATGATTCGGAGTTCTTTCTTCTTTGGATTAATCTGAGATTTCCGGCGTTTGAAACCCTAATTTGAGTAGTTTTTGTGGTACGTAAAACAGGTTGTTGTTTTGTAATATGTCCGTCGAGGCTGGAAGCGGATAAGGCGGTCAATGCTTGTCACAATAAGAAAACGTTGCCTGGGGTTAGTGCTTTTTGTGATCTCTAGTTATTGTTTTCTTTGAATTATGTTGCTCAAAGCTTACTGCTTGTAGTGCGTAATTGCTGATCTCAAACATTGCATTAGTGGATAAGTATTGGTCTTGTAGTACATAGGAGATTCTTAACAATGGGTGTTTCTGGTATTCTGTTTGATTTAGTTGGAAGTTAAAAGAATGAGGGGGTGATTTTGAATTTGCTGAAATTTGTTGAGCCTCTGTTATCTTAAAAGGCTCTGATATTGATTTTGTAATCCCTAGCGGAGTTGGATTATCTGGTTGTATAGTAATACCACTGGACTGTACAATGCAGCATTTAATGATGTAATTGGTCTATGCAAAGTTCTTCAGTGAGGTGGACTTCAGCAAAATGCTTGATGGCATTTGTAAAAAGGATTGATGGCTGCATCACTTGCATGAAGCAAATGGAGATGCTGACTCCAATTTAGAAGATTTAAAAGAAAATTTTGTTTCTTTCTTCAAAGTGCAGAGACTTAATGAACATTCTGAGTCTTGTGACAAACAGTATTAACTGGATTGACCGGGGAATGGCAAACTGTGGGTTGATATTCATTTCACTTATTTGTTTGTAATGTCAAAACAACAGATTGTAGGTTACAATTGTTTCATAAAAGATATTATTGAGTCTGCGTAGCCATCTAGTGGTTCGTTCATTCTAAGTAATGAAATGACACTATTAGGCAATTTGTTAAACAAATGATATCACGATTAACTATTACAATACGCAGCCATCTCAATATTAAAAACTATGATCAATTGAATCATATTGTGACAACTTCTGACATAGACAAACCCTTATTCCTTGTTACCATTGTGCTTTTGAGGCTTGACTCTTGTCAACTTATTTTAATGAATAATCTTTTTAATTTAATTTCTCATTAAGTCTCTTTGGGCTTGATTTAGTGCGTAGATTGATTTAGATACTGTGACAATCATAACTTCTGCGCAAATAAATTCCAACTATTTTTATGTTTTTGTTTTTCGTTACATTTTGACGCATTGGTGTCGCCGCCTCTCTAATTGGAGTGCATCCTGTTCTTTTGTCAACTTCAGGCATCTAGTCCATTGCAAGTGAAGTATGCAGATGGCGAGTTGGAAAGGCTAGGTGTTGTATAATTTCTTGACGTGATACCTAGTTGTCTCTTATATTGCTTTATCCTGATTCCTTTCCAGATACTGGTGTTTTAGATTACTTTGAGTAATTTTAGAAGATTATGCTTTTGTGCTTTTTTGAATGATTTGTTACTTTCCTTTCAATCCAGAGCACAAACTCTTTGTGGGTATGCTTCCAAAAAATGTTTCAGAAGCTGAAGTATCTGAATTGTTCTCTAAACATGGAACTATAAAAGACCTACAAATTCTAAGAGGTTCTCAACAGACAAGCAAAGGTGCTTATTTCCCTTTTTGGTTCACAAATCCTGAAGAAATGAAATGGTAATTTTGATTTTTGCTACTTAAATTTCTAGGCTGTGCTTTTCTGAAGTATGAAACAAAAGAGCAAGCCATTGCTGCCATGGAGGCCACCAATGGAAAGCATAAAATGGAGGTTTGTGATTCAAACAACATGTTTAGCTCAAAAGTATCCTTAGTAATTCTTTTAGCCTTGGAAGATTGCTTTATCTATTGCATTACATTTGGGTTCACTGTTTCTTTTGTTGGATAAGTTGTTTTCTTAGTTTGTACTTTGTAGTATAATTTTGTATTATAAGTTTAGGATGTGTATGTATCAACTTAGGTAAAGGCCAGCTTTTGTCTAGTGTGAAAATGAGTTCTGAAAGTACTGTCCCTATTACAGTGAGTTCTTCTCCATGTCAACTGAACTAGAAGCTTGTCAAGCTAAATCAGTAATGTTCTGGTCAGGAAGCAACTTTAATCTGACACTGTCTACAATTTCTTAAACTTTTAGTTATACTAGACAGTTTAACTATTTTATCTGTAGCTTGAGGGCATAGCTTAACACAGATCAATTGTTCAATATTCTATGCTGACAATTAAATCAGATAGAGGAGGAAGTTGTGGCATTACAATAGTTTAACTAACCATTCTGATGTTGGTGTGGGTTCTCTGAAACTAAAAGGCCTGCCCATATATTTTCTGAACCAATTGTCTGAACATACATAAGTGTCACATTTTTTAATTCTGTTTAAAAGATGACCGTTCTTCCATGGATTTTGAATTCGAAGCCTGGAACCTTTTTTTGTCAACGATTTTGTTCCAATGATTCAGTCTGATTCTGATCTTTCGGTTTACTAGGGTTCAAGTGTTCCTTTGGTTGTCAAATGGGCAGATACAGAAAAGGAAAGACAAGCCCGAAGAGCTCAGAAAGCACAATCTCAGGCATCCAATTTGTCAAATACTGATGCACAACATCCCTCATTATTTGGTGCCATGCCATTGGGTTATGTACCCCCCTACAACAGTTATGGGTATCAGGTCAGTAGTTTAACTGCAATTGTTTAGAGAAGGTCTTTCAACTTATATGAAAACTGGCATATCCTTAAAATTTGTGGTCTCTCTTTTCTTCTTAATTGGATTTTGTGTTCTGTCAATTTTATCTACCAATAATGTATTATCAAAGGTGAGTATTGTGTTGGTCATTCTGTTGTAGGCTCCTGGAACTTATGGACTCATGCCATATCGCCTGCCAGCTATGCAGAATCAAGCAGCTTTTCATCAACCCTCTTTTCATGGTATGATTCCTCCCGTGAATCAAGGAAATCCTGTGCGTGGTGCAATCAGGCCTGACCTTGTTCCAACTATGGCACCTAGAAACTATGCAGTGACTCCTGCAAGTTATGTGGGTTCTGCGTATCCTACAGTGCCAGGTCTCCAATATCCCATTTCATATCCTGGCAGCATGATGGCTCACCATTCTTTGAGTGGTTCACCTAGTCCACTGCCACCTGCAGCTGCCAGCTGTAGTTCTGCAGCATCATCAGGTGCTAGTACCAGTTCTGCAGGCCAGATTGAAGGTTTGTTGTCCACACAAAAGTCCCTGTTTTTGTTCCCTTATCTTATTGTTACTAGTGTTTACCTGCTAAATACTCTATGTTATTTGACTTAGGTCCACCTGGGGCCAATTTGTTTATATATCACATACCTCAAGAATTTGGTGATCAAGAGCTTGCCAATGCTTTTCAGGCATTTGGTAAAGTCTTGAGTGCTAAGGTTTTTGTTGATAAGGCAACTGGCGTTAGCAAGTGCTTTGGTATGCTCATTCTCAACATGATTTTCAACCTAAATTTGGCTGTTGACATTTAATAACATGCCTCTATTTGCAGGGTTTGTTAGTTATGACTCACCTGTATCAGCTCAAGCTGCAATTAGTATGATGAATGGATGCCAATTAGGAGGTAAGAAACTGAAAGTTCAGCTGAAAAGAGACAACAAACAGAGTAAACCTTATTAATCTGAAGATGAGTCTTGGCAACAATCAGAATTCTGTGATAAGGTAGTCACATCAGCTTGGATTGGTGGAGTGACTGCAGTATCAGCATTTTGGGTGGACCGTAAATACATGGTCATGATCATTACTCCATCCATGTAATTGCACCGCGGGATTGGAATTCCAAAACTTGTAATTCATGGTGCATTCTGTGCCGATACAATTTGTATTCTGTACAATGGAAGTTCATTGGACATCAGTTATTAATTTATTGATTTTTCCCTCAATAACATGTGTCCACATATTGTGGAAATATCAATTGAAAATTATTCATTATTCATTATTCTATGATTCTTTTTAGTCTTTTTATACTCTTTATTCTTTTTCTCAAGATTGTTTCTTTTGTGCATTTATTTATAACAGGGAGAATTTTACTTGGTTGCCATAAGATGTTATTCAAGAATCAAACATTTATCTTCTTGCTTCCTGCTGTACTTCTTGCTGTTCTCCTCCCTTGATGACAATAATCGTTAAAGATTTAAGTAGTAAGTGCAGGTTGCATGCCTGCTTTTGTCATGGAGTATGGACTGCTTTTCCATTTTATTTACGATGAAGAGATGTATTGCTGTACGGTGAATCTTCAGGTATCATCCTGAATTTATTTAATTTATGTTCTGTTCTATTCCAGAGTTTGGACTCAGTATGCCCTTGATTGAATAAGTTGTGAAATGGATGATTTTTTGTTTTTGTTAATTTAGCCTTATTATCAAAATATACAAAAGTTCAAGAGATTCTCTGTTCACTTAAACATTTTTTGTGTGCTCTTCTTTTTCATGAGTTGGGAGTGTGCACTCAGTGGCTGTCAACTGACATGATTCATTTCTGAAGGCAATACAACAGAAAAGGTACTTTGCCCATACATTGCAAGTTTAGAAAACCTCGCAATACAGTCTACTGAGCAATTTTAAAAGGATGAAATCTGCTGACCTACTTCATAAAACTTGGAGTGCGTTTATGCAATTTTTTATTTGTTATA
This sequence comes from Erythroxylum baracoense, assembly GCA_025629805.1. Classification (NCBI taxonomy): domain Eukaryota; kingdom Viridiplantae; phylum Streptophyta; class Magnoliopsida; order Malpighiales; family Erythroxylaceae; genus Erythroxylum; species Erythroxylum baracoense. Next base: position 9,232,099 of record JAOTAY010000004.1, read on the forward strand.
TTTCAATCTTCTTGTATTCTCTCTTTGCTAACATCACTTATAATTTCAATATGCTAATGTTAAGAGCCTATCTGATTACTGTTACATAGTTATGTTTCATAATTTACATTGCATTCAGGTATTTACATTTGAAAATAATGAATGTTTTTGAGTTTGATGGAGCTTGATGTTGGACTTGCTTGCTTTATTGAGGATTAAACATCTGGCCATAACTAATTAGGGTGGCAACAATAGTTAATGGCTTCGGGCAGGCCACCACTTTCTGTAGATAGATCTTGCTCTAAGGAGAAGTAAATTGTGTTTGTCATGATCCCTTATCTTATTCAGGCTTTTCTGTTTTTGTATTTCTTTTCTTCTTTCAAGTATTTTGCTGCATATCGACAAATGGATTGCACAATACTTTAGGATGAGCATGCTTTGAAGCTACTACTATACCTTGAGCTGCCGAGCAGTTTTAGTGCTTCTGAGGTAGATTTGGTTTTTACCACCTCACTATTTGGTGAAATTTGTGACGCACTGAAGCAATGACAAGTAATCCAACTTTTTCTTTTACCAGGTAATTTTCTGCCTCTCCTGTTCGTAACTTAGTTAACATATTATTTTTCTACTTTCACAAGTTAACTTCTACGTGTGCAATCTGTCTCTTTGTATTAGTTTGTGATCATACATGTAATTATATGCCTGACAAATCATAAATTTGGTACTCTTTGCTGGAAAGGAGGATTTCAGAGTTTGGAGATGCTTGAGAGTTATGACTTATTGTATTCTAACTTTTCTTCCTGATATCTGGCACACGGGCAAAGCTTCACTGTGGTGTTGAGACAAAGATTAAAGATAAAATACTTCAAGTTCTAACAATCCATCGGCTTAGTTAAATCGTGAGTATTCTATCAATGCTAGTCATTGTTGTAAATCTTTTTGAGGGTGGGCTCATTCTTTCTAGAGAGTCGAGGCGATTGTTTGTGGGACGAATGGTATTCTACTTACTTCTAGTGAAGATTATATGGAAGGCTTTAATTTGCGTTATGACAACCAGACAGTTACGTATGACATTCTGAAGGGTGTGTTGGAAATTCTTCATTAGGCATGAGAGGTGGGTCATATGAGCGTTATTTTAAAAATTGATTCACAAGCAATCTTTCGACTTCTAGTTATCAATCACTCTATCTGCCTTTATTTTGCTTTTTTTTTTTTATATGGACTTGAAGTACATGGCTAGTAGAAGTTACTTCTGTAATTTACGAGTTGTACATATTAATTTGAGCCAATGTACACTAGTCTTGCTAGGTTAAGTTTATTAGGTCCTTTTGATAAAACTATGTTTCCTGCGGTCTCTTGGCATTGCCTTCCAATTGTAATTAGACTTGTTTGGGATTAATATATTGCCTAAGCACGAGTCCAATATTTCTTTTTATCTATAGTAATCTTTTCCCCTATTTTCAAAAGAAAAAAGAATTTAAGAATTAAGATCGTTGCAACCTGCCTTTCGGTCGTTAGCTATTATCAGTTTTCGTAATTCTAAGAACATGAACGCATAACTATTTTTTCTTTAGTATACCATGTGATTAATACATGACGATTACATTCTAAGTTTCACTTGTGAATGATAGCATTTGTTGATCTCCTAAATTCAGTTTTTGAGTTGCCAGTTGTGAAACTGTATTGCAAGAACCCAATCTTCTTTAGGTGGTTAGTGGAGAATATTAATATGGTTTGTTGTGCAAAAGTATTGTCCACATTTGTGTTACCGTCAAAAACTGATCCTATATTTGTCCTAAATCCTTATCCACATCCCTTATTAATAATTTCAGCTCTGACTGCGATCTCAGGACGATCTCAGGAATTTAATTTTCTTCCTTTAGTATAGACGTCGTTTTTCACTTGATGGAATCATCTCAAGATGGTCATGAGCATACTTTTGGCAAAAGTGAATCCTGGAATTTAGGCTGTTAGATCTGATAATCATTACATAGACGATTGCACCTTAATGGGAGTGGTTCAAGTGGGTGGCTTCGGTGCTTCACCAACAATCCGGCCCTGATCACATGTTATATTTCTTCAACGCTCTGCGTTGCGTTTCCTAAGCAGTTACTGGAAGCCGGCTCTCAACAAGATTTTGGTAGCAGGGAGTGAAAGGAGCATGATAGCGCTGGACATGATGGGTGACAGGAGTACCGAAACCAAAGGAGGACGTGTTTGGACGATAATTAATTAGCTACAATATCGTGGGTTTCGTACGTTTAGCACTGAACCTGTGCTGCGAGTGCTGCCCTTAATTTCCTTATAGCAGGTCCATACCACGTTACGCATTGTTGGTAAATGACTTTTGCCGTAACAACAACAGGGTTTATGATTTGTTATTGGACAACGTGTGATTGCCGTAGACAAATTTGTTCAAGCAATACCTCCTAATTGTGACGTCCAACTAATTGTTCGGCTAATGATAAGGGTGAATGGGCCACAATGTCCAGCAACTTGTAATTATAGGTTACATAGTCCATTGGCTCTCTCTTTCTCGTAAGAAACAACGATCTTTAAATTAAATTGGATTCTTTTAATAACAACACCAAGTCGTTCGCAATTCCTTAAAAATTAATCATAATCTTTCACATGACACTTTTATTACAACAGATGTAATTTATTAACGACCAAAAAAACAAAAAGAAAAGGAAGAAAGAACATTACCTTGTAATGGTGAGATTGAAAAGTGAAACTTCTCTTTAAGGAATCATAAAAACCAGGCATCCTCCTGAGTTTCTAAATCTTCCAACTTTGTTAATCGTCTAAAAAATATCTTTACACAGCTTTTTCCTTTTTTGGGACTAAACTGTCAGTTTAAGTAAATTCATGTTTTCAGAATTAAGATTCGAGTCTTTTTTGTTGAATATTTGATGAAGAAATTAATCAAAGGATTATACAACAGCCAACTACGTTCTTTTTGTGGACCATAATAAGGAACTTTGACGCACCAAAAAACACGCATGCCTTATGGAAAGTAAAATATAATATTCAATTCGTTACATCTTACTATAATTTAAGATCTTATTTCAATTAAATAGTTTTTATTTCTTGAATATTTTTATTTAATATCAAAATTTTAGTTTAATCAGGTTTAAAACTTATTTTTAAAATAAAAATAAATATTAAATTTAAAAAATCGCAAAAATATTATGCAATTTTTAAGTCGTTGTCTCTTCAGTCTCCAGTCTCAGTCTTCAGCCTTCAATTAAATGAACCGTACTTGAAGGTTTTCAACAAGCGTACCCTAACAAACATTACGTAAAAGGACTCAGGGATCGACACCTCGACTCCGCTCGTTGGCTTCGAGTGGAATTATCAGACATTCTAGAAACCTGAGAATGGTTCCCTGTAACCAAAATTATTGAAAAACACGCTTTCTTTTTTCCTTCCTTCTAGAAGATTTTCTTTTCATATATTAATCCCCCCCATTGATTTTCCCTACAAAGAAAAGCACCCTCACGACTCGTAGCGTCAAACAAGACATCCTCCGTCCACTCCATTGAATGTCGTATGTACCTAATGTTCATGTTAACGTGGTAAAAGTTCTTACATGGCCAAAGTTACGAGTTGTCTACAACTCTTAACTTCTCTACCTTAATTGTAACACATGGAAAGTTACAATTCTGGTTACAGTTGGAAAGGAGACCAAACAAGAAGGAAAGATCATTTCGTCGACGTTGGTTCTTTCTTTCTCGTTGAAGCCACCGGCGACTCCGATGACGTTGATCTTCGTCCACCAGACGTTGGTGTAGATCTCGCCGACGACGATGCGGAATCGTGTAGCGACGACGTATCGGATCATTCTTGCGTCAGCGACCTGAATAATGATGATTGTGGCTGTTATGAAGGTGATAAGTACTGTGACAACGTTGAGGAAGAGGAGATTCGCATTTGTGGCGGAGAACCGTGGAGGAGTGATGTGGGTTTTCATCAGAAATCGTGTGCTTCGGTTGATTCAACGACCAGTGAACCGATGACTGAGATGGAAAAGAACAAGCTTTTCTGGGAGACTTGTCTGGCTTCCTAGAATGAGCATCAGGTCCTGACAAACTTTTCCTTTTTTCCTGTATTATCGATTTCATTGATCTTTTAACTCCTGTTTCTGCGGTTTCTTTATTCGTTTACAATGTAAGTTTCAGAGATTAAAAATGGTGGGATGGGAGGTTATTAACCGTTCTTCATCTCCCAATAGATGACAATTGTACAAAAGATTGCTGCTTGTAGCAAGCTATGTGATCGTCCTCGTATAAAGAGAGGATTAGAACATAGTTTCAGAGTAAAAATGAACGTTTAGTTTTGTTGCATAAACAAAAACTCCTCATGTCCTGTATTAATTGAACATGTTTCAAGTAGAAGTTACATCCGAATTGATAATTCAACGTGTCAGCAGCAAGCACTGAGCATGGAGGCTTCAATAGTAAGTGCAGAAATTAGTTTGTTAATTAGCTTAATGCTTCTAAATAGCACCTTTAATTCTTGATATCTTGTTATTGGGATTCAATTTGTGTCTTTATTATTATCAGAGGGCAAGCATGAAAAGATCCAATGTAAAAGGAAAGTTTTCACTACAGCCAATTGTGAGGATTCCTATTCCTTTCTGGAACTCGTGAAAAAAAATCCCGTCACCAAAGCAAATAGATATTCTGATTTCTTAGGCTTCCTTGAATGGGGCAGGCACGCATTTGATCTTTATAATTACACAGGTTGCCTCAATATAGCTATCATTAATGATCACCTCCTTCGAAACGAACCAAAAAACACAGGACTAGATTCTTTGTTCCAATAAATCTATTCCAATCTTGTTACGTGTTCAATTCGACGACGTCGTTTTATAAGTTGTGCACATAATACGATTTAGTTTTAGGATTGGAACAAAATAATCGAACAAAGGATAAAACATTTCCAGGAGTTTGAATTGAATGGCATGAAAAACTAACCTACCACAAAATTTACTCTTACAATTACTTCTCCAATACATTCAGATGACACATTCTTTAGCATATCATGCACTTATAAAGGAAGCACTTTTTTTTTGCCCACTCGGTGAGTATAAAGGAAGCACTTTAACAATGGGCATGAGAGACTTTTGCATTCTATATTAACACCGTCATTTGATTAGATCCGGGAATCTTTCATCTCTATGCGAGTCTAACGAGTCCGCAATAGATAATTCAGCTTGGAACTGACATTTAGTTATGTGTCGAGCCTTTAGTTGATCCATGACTGTTCAGTAATTTAGCACAATCAAGCAGTCCCACTGTCCCAGATCAGTTCGGCCAGGACCAAGTATTGATTTACAGACGACCGAAAAGAGCAATCCAAAATTAGGGAAGAAAGAGATTAATTTATGAAAAGATAGCCAAACAGATTCAATACGCATTGCACAGGAATGGTGGAGTCAGATAATTTGTACCATCTGCACATCATCAGTGGAGTCGTATTCTCTTGAAGGGCTCCTGCGACTAATGTTTTACCTGAACCCTGCTGCACTTCAACTCCAATCTTCTTCATCGCTTGGGAAGGAATTAGCATTTTCACTTTTGCTATCAGGAAAGGAAACCATCAGACTCCATTTTGACAGTCAAGCAACTTCCAGGACTTTGATTTTCCCTTCCTAAATCAGCCACGGCTGGGTCCAAGACAATACTTCTGTCATTTCCGTTCTTGTCTAACTGCCTCAAGAAGAATTCCGCAATCTAACTCAACGACTCAAGTTCATCGTCATCTTCTTCACTGCCAGAGCTGCAGTGAGCGTAATTTGAAGGTTCCTGTCTCAATTCACAACTGGTATCCTTCTCTCAGTGTCCTCATTATTAAGGCTTTTTACAGCAAACATTAGTGCTGCGAATGGATCAGACATCTATTCAACGGTAGAGAACTAATCAATTACAGAAAAACTAGGTGACGACACTAGCTAAAACCAGGTCATGCAACTATGTTACCATCACAAAAACCAATGAACCTACATCAATAAGTCCATTGTTATTGTTACTTTATTTCCTGTAGCTAATTGCTTTAGTTGTAGTTAAATGATAATTATTTAAAGGCATTCTTTATCTTTTACATGTTTGGATGCATATAATAAAGTCGATGTGATAATTGTACATTGCAAATAAAATTATAATGGGATTATAATTATGAGATTCATATTGCATTTATGTATTATCCTTACATTGTTCCTAGTCGTTGTTTTATTAAAATTGGACATTAATAAAATACAAAAAGACTAGCATACGTTATATTTTTCCTTATGAAGGAAGTAGTCGATCTCATAGGCTAAAGTATAAAGATACTTAAACAAACGTGTGAGTGCTTGTTAGAGGATAAGTTCACTAAACAAACCTGACATGAGAAATCCATTTGAAGCATTACTTTTATCTTTATGGAATTCTCATTGTGATGATTGTATAAGTAATCCTTTAATTTGAGGTCATCAAAGTTATCTTGTATACGGATTGCTATGTTTTGATACTACTTATGATCTATTTAATCATGGGTCGTTTAATCAGTAGTCATTGGATGTGGCATGAACTATATAGAGGTAGTTGAGTGATCAAGATAAGATTCATTACCCTAAAATAATTAGAGAGAATGTTTTGTTGTTCTCGATTAGTATTTATTCGGAAAATCCTTGGCTATGATTGAATGACGCTTTGTAAATACTTTACAAATATCATTAATTGAATCTATAAATAATGGCGAGAACTAATAGATTGGACTAAAACTATAGTAGACATTAATGTACAAAAAGTTTAGTCAAAACTACTTTGATATTCTTAAATATTTGGGTGGTCATGATACGTTGCTATATGTCAATCTTGATCTATGATTATAAATTGTTTAATTGGAGAATTATAGATAAATTAAAAAATTTTAATTTATCTAATTCTAATTCTAATTCTAATTATAAATTATAATTATAATTTATAATCATTGTTAACGTATCTGGAAACCTAATGAGTCTCACATAAAGAATGGGTTGAAGAGAGCAAAGTTAATTTAATGAAGTTGGACTCAGATTGTAAAGTTTAAGAAACTTTATGATTAAATATGAGATATTTAATAAATAAGGATCAATATGAGATATTGAATCTTATTTGGGCATAATTAGTATTTAATAATAATTATTTGTAATTCTAATTACAGTTTAATTGAAATTAAAATTTAATTTCAATTAAATTACTATAGTATCCAAAACTTATATAAATAGGGTTAATCTCTAATGGAACTAGCACTTTTTGTTTAACCCTCTTTGTAAGAGTTATAAAATTTTCTCAACTTATTATGTGGATACCGTTAGAGGTCAGACGCTTGTGCGGCTTCGACGGTTAAGACAAATAGATTTCGGAAACAATTTGAGGGATATGACAAGAACATGATCAAGCTTAAGAATAAAGTACGAACTAAGATTTCGCTTTATTATGATTTATGCATCAATCATTTTATAGAATTAAAGTGATCTTAATTTTCGATAAATCAAAATATGAAAAAGTTTCGTAATTATTCCGTTGCGGTCGGAATCAAATTCTATTCTAATTTTCCAACAAATGTTACTACTAAAAGATGCACCGATAGCCAGGCTTTTGTAAGGTCTCACAAGCAATGAAACCCCCCATATCAATTTGGTCTCTCACGTGTTCCTATTGAATAATATTCTGGGTTTTTCCAGAACCCCTTCTGCCTAGAAGGCAGACCACGGAAATATTTAAGGCATGCAAGTTTTAGATTATCTCAACCTTGCAACATGACAGTGATAATTGTTAAAGTATATTCAAGAGCTGTTACCTTCAAAACCCTTGAGATTGTTGCCTCTCCTGCATTCGATATTTCCTTTAGCAATGTTTTGATTATGCTTAGGTACCACCACTAGAACCACAAAAGTTGATGACATGACATTGAAAGAGGACATTTAGATTACTACCTTTCGGTGATCAGATGACCAAAAGGGAAAGGGGAGTCATCATTAAAGCAACCGTTTTCTTTCTTGTCTTCCTCGTAATGAGCAAGTCAAATGAAGTGATAGCATAACACTCGGAGAAATTTTGTACATTGTTATCTATTGAATATACAAGAAGTTTTTATCTATAGCGTTATATACCAATAAAGGAAATAGTTAAAAGATTATATATAAATAATTTGTCTTAATATTTTAGTTAGACTAATACCTTCCTTCAAATTTAAGGTAGTGAAAATAAATCTCAGTTCATTAAACTCAAATAACTATTGAATTTTAGAAAAGATATCAATTATCTAATTGTAGGATAATATAAAAACAAGAGATAATTCTTTGTTGAAGATAATGATCAATAAAGTAGCAACCGCTTTCAATATGTTTTGTTCACATATAAAATACATCATTATGAACAATTTGAATAATATTAAGATTATCACAATAAATAGTAGTAATTGATGAATGTTCTGTAATACCCAACATAACCACAAGAGTCCAAAAGTAGTGGTGTCAAGGATTCAATATTTAGAACAAGTTTTAAGTGTATGTTTATTACTTTTGCATGAGATAAGAGAATTACCAAGAAAAAAATAGAATTCATTTGTAAGTGTTGATCAATAAGCAAAAGATAGGATGATGATGAGAGTTAGGTAACACGAAATAGGATATCTCTAGCATAAAATATACGAAACATTATAGTATAATGTATAATTCCAGAAGTTGTCATAAACGGAATCACAAGGGTGAATTGTATAAGTTATACTAGGACAAGTAACTGTAAGGTTTACCTAACTTCCCACCAATTATCAATATGAAGTAGGGTGATCTGGAAGTTTGCCATATGATGGTGTGAGATGAACTTTAATATCAGTAAGGGCGGAAGCAATTTTGTTGTCAATTATACTTACGCATGATAAGAGATAGTAACATATTTCGTTTAAGAGAGATAATAGCCTAAAGCATTAGAAAGAAATTCTAAACTCCTAGATGTCCTACACCTTTCATCTCGAAATGTTGATTGAGGTACTATTTTAATTTTGTAACTTTAAAAAGGTCATTCTTGGTAATGATTGTGTCATCTACATAGACTAATAAAATCACATAATACAAACAAATAAGACAATATCATAACAACATTAACGACAATAATGACCCATTTAAAATTCTGCTAAGATACAAGGTCTAGAAAGATCTAGTAGGACGTAGCCTTACCTCTAACTAGTAGAAATATTGTTACTGATAGGCCCATAAAAAAGAAAGAAAAAGAAAAAAATTCAAAATGACTTGAAGAGAAAAACAATAACCAAATAACTACATAAATAAATAGTAAATAAATAAAAGTAAGATTAAAAAATAAAGATTAAAAATAACTATAAAATATAAAAATTCAAAATTAAAATAAATATAAAAGTAAATAAATAAATAAACATATAAGAAAGAAAAACAAATAAGTAAATAAAACAAACATACAATTGAATGAGAAGAAAAGAAAAGGTATGAAAAAATAATAAAATAACTAAAGAGCAACTACTGCAAGCAAAAGTATTTAGGATAACTACAAGACATAAGAAACGAAGAAAAATGAAGGAAAAAGTTCAGAAGGCCTATGAAAAGAGAAGGACCTCTTTATGAAAAGAAAATGACCCTCTATGTAAAATTCTCTACCCTTATCCTAGTTCGCCAAAGTTTTCTATTGAGAGTTAAGTCCTCCATATCATGCTTAGTTGTTCTTAGGTCTTCCTCTTCTTCTCTTACAATCCTTTGGTACAATCTTCTCACATCTTTTTACTAGGACATCAAATGTCTTCTTTTAACATATCTGAACCACCTAAATCTTGTTTCCTTTAACTTACCATCAATTTTAGCCACTCCCAACTTTTCTCTTACCACTACATTCATAACCTTATCCCTTCTTGTAAGGTTACATATCCAACAGAGCATCCTCATCTCCACCACCATTAACACTTGCTTGATGGCCAAAACTTCCCAGCTAAATGTCCAATTTGGGGTCAAAAGTTGTTGGGTTTGATCAATTTAGGGCCAAATATTATAATCTGCTCAATTAAGGTCTAAACATTATCGAGTCTGCTTAATATTAGGCTATTTTAGAAGGAAATTTGGTAATGTCACACACGCGCTGTTAAGTCTCAGTGAGATGTTTTATGTGACATTTTCATGACCTATTTTCTAACATCTTCGTTAATTTAAACCCTGATATTCATTGAAGTATACCATCATGCATGTAAGTTATGGATTAGAGGAAAGAGAAGAAGAGTAAAGAGACATGAAAGAAGAAGCAAAAGAAGAGAAGAATCAAGAATGGAAAAAAGATCCTTTTATTGGTTTACACTAATATTAATACGTCAACTACTTATATAACATTATTAGGTAATAAGTATGTACATCGTATATTTATAGAGAGAATCAACAAAAGTAAAGGAAACCATTGTTGGTTGTTAGAAGCAGACAATGCTTCTTGGTTATATATATATTGGTTTCTACACCCAAAAAACAGGAAATGCTTCAAGGTTATATATCTAGCTTTGTTGATAGTTATGTAGTGACCTTCTTTTCCTTCGGGGGATGGGAAAAGAAAAAGAAAAAATGTCACCAAAGGATACATACGTTGTACTAGAAGAAGATGCAGAGTTGCATAAGACTATAACATCTTTATAGTCGAAGCTAAGCTATATACTAATAACGAGAACCTTGTTAGACTTTAGTATTTTATTATGCAGTAATGGCTTATCGAATCGTAAGTAATTACTAACTAACTCTCCTACTACTTTGATTTCATTTTGTTGAATATAGTATAACATTTTTAATCTTTTTATAAAAAAAACTTTTTATCTCATTAGTGATTAAGCATTGTAAAGGGTAGTAGACAGATTCAACTAATTTGGAAAGGACGTTGGATGTTGAAGAGAAGAGATATGATTGAAGTAAACAATTAATGTTAGGATTTGTTTGCTTGGAGTAGGTGTCATTTCTATTTCAGCCCCGTGAATGTTAGGATTTACCGGCCATATATTTGTATTTTATTTTCGTATGAATACTTGTAGGTCTTTGTGATTCATATTGTCAACTCAAACTTTTTTTCATATTTAAGATTACATGCAAGTGGAATAGATTCACCAACAGCTTCACTAATTTTGTAGCTATACAATTAGCCCCTCCTGCCACGCCAATCTTCCTCCAAGCAAACCTGGTATTCCCAATTTAGGAGAGAGCCTTGAGTTCTTGTCCATTGGATGGAAAGGCCATCTTGAGAAGTTTGTGTTTGATTGAATTTTTAAATATTCGTCGGAGGTTTTTAAAACTAGTATTCTCGGCTAGCTGACTATGGTTGTTTGCGATGCAATAGGCAACAAGTTCTTGTTCTCTAATGAGAATAGGCTTGTTGTTTCATAGTGGCCTAACTCCGTCAATAAGGTCTTTCCATCTTCTCTTCAGACCTCATCCAAAGAAGAAGCCATAAAGATGCAAAAAATGCTTCATGAGTTCTTAAAACATGAGGCTCTTTAGCGATATATCGGTGTAATGGATGCTATAGCACACAAACAATTTGCCTCCGAATAGGAAAACAAAGACAAAGTTGTCATCTTCTATGTTGTAAGGAACTATACATTTCATTTGGCATGTTGATTGTTTATCAGTCTTAAAGACCCAAATCGCGTCGCTAAACTATAGGACCATTTCTATCCTCTAGCTTTAGGAATTATTTCCGTCCCTATTGATTTGCTTAGAACTCCATTTCGTCAAGCCATTAATGCTTTAAAATTTATAAGGAACGAGCATCTTGCCATTATTAAATGAAGGAAGATCGATATGGTAGAGGGAAAGGCATCGACTACACAGGACATATTATCCCACATATTGACAACAAGTTTTGAGTACGGAAAGTACATGAATTAGAGCAACATCACAGACAAGATCCTAAAACTATTGATTAGTGGACATGACACTGCTAGTGCTACCTATACTTTCATTATCAAGTCTCCTGCAGAACTCCCCACATTTATGAGCATGTTTATAAAGGTATTGCTCAATATTATTAATTATTTTCATTTTGATTTGAATAGTTACAGTGCAATTGTTTTTGACTTTTTGTTACATGTATAGAACAAGTGGAGATAGCAGAAAATAAAACACTAGGAGAGTTATTAAACTTGAATGATATATAGAAGGTGAAGTACTTGTGGAACGTAGCATCTGAAGTAATGAGACTTGCTTCTCCTCTTCAGGGTGCTTTTAGAGAAGCCATCATCGACTTCATTTTCAATGGTTTCTCAATTCCAAAGGGCTAGAAGATACTCTTAATTTATTAAATCAAAAGTCTAAATGATTAACAGTTTTGATAAGAATAGATAAATTTACACGTGATGTCTTGTATGCATGTAACTGTATTGGAGTGCAAGTTCAACACACAGAAGTCCAAAGTACTTCCCTGAACTAGAAAAGTTTGATCTAACTTGATTTGAAAGAAATGGTGTAACATCCCATCACCAATGGGAAGGGTAAAATAGTAATTTGGGATAGTTTATAAGTACTTAGAATTGTCTTGACATGTTCATGCATACACATATAAGTGAATAGTGAATTTTGCACATGTAAATGACTGTACAT
>JAOTAY010000004.1:9244796-9258964 GCA_025629805.1 Erythroxylum baracoense
ACCGAACCGCAAGACAAACCGAACCGACGGTTTCATCTAACATTCGGTTCGGTTCGGTTTTTTTATAGAATAGAACCATTATTCGGTTCGGTTTGGTTTAACAGCCAAAAATTGACCGAACCGAACCGTGCCCAGCCCTACATTCAAGTAGATACTTCTAATCTTTGTTCATCACTATCTAATTGTAAAGAAATAGATCTCCAGACTTTTAAAATGGTAATATTTTTTAATATATCAAGTAATATTTCTCATACGATTTCCTAATATACTAAATAATTTGTAATATATCAAGTAATATTTCTCATTCGATTTCCTAATAGACTAATGAATTGGTTTATGGTAACATATTAAATGACAATATTCCCTTTTTTGTTCTTAACTAGGAGTGGAAGGTAAGTTGACTGATGTAATAGCCACACATCACATTAAACAGAGAAAAAGACAAACATCAATCGTATACCATAGTCGTTTACTTCACGACAAACAAATACAAACCAGCTCACTATGCTAATTAATCTGAAGGGAACAATTTGTGTTAGTATATTATATTGTCCTTTTCTAGTTTCTATTATAAATTATTCTGATTATAACGTAAAAACTATGCCTGAGACTGTTGGGACAAGGAATAGAAGATGGTGAGGACATGGCTTTGTCAGAAGCAGAAAGTGGATCCTTTATTATGGTGGTTTAGTTGGAATTCCCTGATGTTGAAAGTTATAGGTTGTGGTAAACCTAATGTAACATTGGAAATAAGGAAGATGTCAGAAAATAGGTCATAAAAATGCCACGTAAGACACCTCACTCAGAGTTAACAACGCGTGTGTGACACTGCCAAATTTTCATCCAAAATAGCCTAACATTGAGTAGACTAGATAACGTTTAGACCTTAATTGAGTCGATTATAATGTTTGGCTTTAAATAGATCAAACCCAACAATTTTTAGCCCAAAATTGGGCTTTTAGCTAACACTTCCTTATAAAATATGGTCGAACTAATTGCTAAATAGTAGAATTTACCTTTTACCTTGAGTGGTATCATCTTGTCATACAAAACTCTTGATGTACCCCTCTATTTAAGTCACCCTAATTTGATACGAGAACTATATCGTCATCATCTTACTATTTCTTTGTACGATAGATCCAAAGTACTTAAAATAATCTTTTTATGGTATAACTTTTGAACCGATCTTTATCTCCACATCAAGTGTAACCTTGTGACCTGAAAAATTACACTTTAGGTACTTAATCTTAGTCTTGCTCAACTTAAAGACCTTTAACCCTAACGTTTCCCTTCAAAGTTCTAGCTTGACATTAACACCTTCTTTTGTTTCATCCACTAAAACAATGTCATTAGCAAATAAAATATCAAGGCACATCCCATTGGATACTCTTGGTGAGTTCATCCATAACTATTGCAAACAAGAAAGGGCTTAATAAGGATCCATATGTAGTTTAATATCGATAGAAAAATGTTCTGTATCTCTTCCTGTCATTTTTACTCTAGTCTTGACATCTTCATACATATCCCTAAAATACCTTTTATAGGTTATAAGGACTCCCTTAGCTTCTAAACACCTCCACATGACTTCCTAAGTACCCTGTCATAAACCTTCTCTAAGCTAATAAAAATAGTGGGCAGGTCCCTCTATCTAGGGAGGCATAAAGCATCTGTTATAGACCTCCCTGGTAAGAGACCAAATTAGTTCTCTGAGATAGGTGCAACCTTTGTTACTCTTTTCTAAATTACCCTTTCTTATAACTTCATGGTGTGACTAAATAGTTTGATGCCTCTATAATTGTTACAACTTTATATGTCCTTTTTGTTCTTGCAAAGAGAGAAAGTATGCTAAATCTCGACTCTTCTGACATTTTGGCAGACTTTAGGATCACATTAAAAAGCTTAGTTAACCAAGTAAGGCCCTCCTCTCTAAAGCTCTTTCACATCTCTAGGTAACTCATTAGATCCAACTGCCCTTTTATTATTCATCATTCTCAAAGCTGCTTTAATTTCTTCTCTTGTGATCTATTAATAACAAGAAAAGTTATGATATTTCTGAAAAGAAATAATATCACCAAAGGAAAAGTTATCATCCCTTCCTTCATTAGAAAGGCTACATAAGTATGTCATTTTTTCTTAATGTCATTTTCATCTATGAGCACCCGTCTTACTTCGTCTTTTATACAACGAATAAGATCAAAGTCCCTCACTTTCCATTCACTACCTCTTGCCAGCTTAATATATCCTTTTCTTCACCCTTATTTTCCAATAGATATAACTTCTCGTAGGCTCTACTTTTGGCTTTCAAGACTATCTTCTTCTCCTTTTTCTTTGTCATATTGTAACTCTCTCTATTATCTACCTTCTCTTTATCTATGTTTGCTATCTAATAAAGCTTTATATAGGCTGCCTTCTTAATCTTTACCTTCTCTTATACGTCTTCATTCCACCACTACGACTCTTTTTTACTACCTTTAGGCCCTTTAAAAACTCCAAAGATCTCTTTAGTTGCTTTCCTTAGAAAAGCTGCTACTCTCTCCCATATTTGGTTAACATCTCCTTCTAGTTTTCACTCTTTTACTGACATTACTTTATCCCTAAGTTGTTCCATAATGTCCCTTTTTAGATCTCATCATCTAATTCTCGTGCGCCTATAAGAACTTCTCTTTTTTCTCCAACCCGTAATTATAAGATCTATGACCAATAATCTATATTGAGTTGACATATATGCATTAGGTATCACCATCTTATGAGGAAATAATCCCTTTGAGTCTTCGCATGTCTGCTACTAAAGGTTACCAGGTGCTTCTGTTTTTTATTAAAGATTTAGTTGGCCACCGCCAAATTAAATGCTACTGAAAAGTCCATCAAAGTAAACCCACATTCATTAGTATCTCCATACTCGAAACTCAGATGAGTGCAAGCATGCCCATCAGAGATCGTCCCTATATGGCCATTAAAGTCTCATCCTATAATAACTTTCTCAACTATGCTTGAGGAGCTTAGGTTAAAGTCATAAAGAACTTTATAGTATAATGAGTGGTTTAGGGAGTTGTTGTAAACAAAATCATAAAGTGAATTGTATAGGCTATGTTAGAAAGCGTAATTATAAGGTATTCCAAAGTCCTATCAATTGTTGATATAAGGTAGGGTCATCCAAAGGTCTGCTATTTGTTAATGTGAGATGAAAATCACTCTCAATAAAGTTAGAAACAATTTTGCTATTATTTATACCTTGACAAGATAACATATCAAGAGTATACTTCGCTTAAGAAAGATAGTAGACTAAGTTATCAAAAAGGATTTTTAAGCTAAAGAAATATGTTTCGAGTAAATTTGATCAAAAAGAGCAATGAGGTCAGACTTAAAATGCTTATTAAAATCCTAAATGGTTATAAAAGTGAAAGAATAAGGCTTGCACCGTTATTGAGTAGGTTTTTATTTAGGATCTTTTTATAATGACCTAATCTCCCAATTAGATATCCATTGTCTAATTTTTTGTAATAATTACAATTACCATTCTTTAGAGGATGAAAACTTATGGATTTTATATTAGCTAAGACAATATTAGAGGAATAACAAGATTTCATTGTAGCTAATCTGGTCTCCTTAGATCTAAACTCAGTAATAATTATCTCCATTTCAGGAAATGGATCATGATGGAAAATACATTCACGCGTTGGTTTTAAGTTTAGAATGAATGGACATCAACAGTTTCATTACATTCATATGGTCTTATTATTGGGCATCTAACTTAGCATGTCATTCGTCATGCTATTTTGGATTAAAGACAATAAGTTAATCTAAAATAAGTAGTAACTATGAAAGAAAATCATATATAAATTATCAAACTTCATGTTTTAGATTATTGAGAAATAAGGTGTATCTAGTAAGAATAAAGATAGAAAGAAACAAATAACCAACAAGAAGACTTTGATGAGGTTTAACCAATTTGATATACTTATGTCCTCAAAAACAAAAAGTGATTAATTTTACCATATTGATCAATAAATCTCTTGATGAAGATTATATATTTCCTATATATAGACTAGGTTTAGACAAGTATAGTTATATGTAAATTCTAATTGGTGCGATCATATATAAGTTATCCCTTTACCAAACCTAACCTAACTTAAAGATAATTCTATTAAGTTATGGAATCCACTTAAAGTTTGAAATTCGTCAAAAATGCGTTTCCAAATAAGATTGTCTATTATACGACTTAGGACATAATTGTGTCTCATGTTATTTATCTTACAATTTTTTTCATAAATATCGATATAATCTGACATACTCGTGTCCTAAGCTATATAACACACTGTATCTTTTCAAAAATTAGACATAGAGCTCCGACACGACTATGTCTCAAGTCATGTCTTCTTAAAAAAATCCTCCTTTTATTTTAACCTATGTCTTCACCTTTACATTCCAAAAAAGAACATGCCCTAACACACGATCACTTCAAGTCTTCTAAGAAACACATATGTTCTTCCACTAAAAAAATTAAGATTATACTTGTATATATAAACCATACATAACAATCTCTACCTCAAAAAATATCTTGTGTTCAACCACTACATTTCAATAAATGCCTCTAAAATTGCACATTCATATATATGAGCCATACATAATAACCTTCAATTAGTGAATCTACATTACATAGTTTAGGTTGTATCTATATCTAACACTTTAAGACATTAATCAAGTCCAAGCAATATTTAAACTTTTTTATAGTAATCGACTTTATCAACATATCGACTGTAATCTATAAAGTGTGAACCTTTTTCAATAAGATCTTTCTAAATGCATTTAATTTCTTAACTTTATAAAAGCTTACATCTTTCACCATAGCACTTATTCATCTATATTTCTTTTGAATCACCATAGTCTCCTAAACGGTACTTTAATCCCTTTCATAGATGGTAAGAGCATAGATGAGTAAGTCTTTTCAACCAGATCTACTTAAAAACTTGATGGTTTGTCTCATTCTATCTGTTATACTAATATTCTCTTCCTGAAATTCTTTTTGTCTCTTGAACTAAAATTTTTAGCCCCTTTAAAATCTAGTATAAGTTATTCTACTTCAACTTATACCACCTTTGAACCAGTACTACTCTGTACTTACCTTACCATATCTTCTTTATGTATTTGCTTCAACATATATTGTTCCCTAAATACTATATTTATTTCTTTAGAAATTTTACCAAATGCT
Source organism: Erythroxylum baracoense (assembly GCA_025629805.1). NCBI lineage: Eukaryota > Viridiplantae > Streptophyta > Magnoliopsida > Malpighiales > Erythroxylaceae > Erythroxylum > Erythroxylum baracoense. The sequence goes on from JAOTAY010000004.1 coordinate 9,250,006, forward strand.
CGAAACTTGTAGAAATCTACCTCTATTGTTTTACATCTTTTAATACGCTCTGCTTATGAAGTTTCATCATCCCTGGCTTGCTAAGATGACTTATATGCATATACTATAATGTAATATTATCTTCCTTTAACTTTACCATTGCAACTTCTTAACCTACAAATGTGTTCTCCACTAATCTATAGGTGTTTTCCCACTAATCTTTGCCCTTTCATCATAGTTAATCTATCATTTTTTGCCTGATGTGTATAATATAAACCAATCCTTCTTGGGTATTATATGATATGAGCATCCTGTGTCTAGTACCTATGAGTCCTAAATTTTGACTGGCTAAAACATATAATATATCTTTATTGATGCAATCCGAGTCCTTTTTTACACTTCTTTAATATACCTTGATTAATTATCAATTTTGTTTCTTCACTATACTCTTTTTTATTTGAATAGTCCCTCTTCATATGTTTACTTTACTTATACTTGTAGCAATAGATTGTTATTTTACAATTGTGTTTCAAGCTAGAACTTTACTTAGATGAGCTATCTTTCCCATGCTTTCTTCCACAATCTTGATTTTTTCTAATATGCCCTTTAATTTGAGATCTTGTATTGATATATGTTGGTTATGAATCAATAACACAGTAGTGATGTCCTCCATAATCCACATCAGTCTTCATCTTTCCCAATATAAGTGTGATCACTAAATGTTCATAAGAAAAATGGTAAAAAATAAAGTATAATCGTTGTTTTATCCTTGTTCACAACAGTCACCTCAAGCTTTAGCAGGTCACTGACTATTTGGTTGAATGCATTGATATAATGTTTTAGATCTATTCCTTTAGGCATCTTAAGTTTATATAATCTCTACTTTATATACAACTTATTTGTGAGAGGCTTTGACATGTATCGACTCTAACTTCTTTTATATCTTCACAAAGATGCAATATTTATAATGTCGTATATGATAACATCTGCTAGACATAGTTAAATGGTTCTAGTTACTCATACATGTAACTCCTCTCATTTAAGCTAATCCATATCTTTTGACATATTCTCCCGTAACCCCTTCAATATGCCTGATTGTGTTAACAAATCCTTCAATCTCTATTATCATAGTTTGAAATTTCCATTTCCATTAAAAATTTCCACTTTTTATATTACCACCAAAGTTATTGGTGCCTTAATTATCCTCTTATACCACTTATTGAGAAATAAGTTATATCTAACAAGAATAGAGAAGAAAGAAACAATAAACAACCAATAAGAAGATTTTAACGAGATTCAAACAATTGGATATGTCTATATCCTTGAGAGCCAAGAAAGATTGATTTTACTATTGATCAGTAAATCTCCTAATGAAGATTACAACTTTCTTGTATATAAGCTAAGTTTGCACAAGTATAATTATATATAAACCCTAACTAGTAGAATCTTATATAACTTGCCTTTTTACTAAACTCAACATAACTTAAACTTGATTTTAGTAAATCATAGGATCCTTCTATAGTTTGAAATCTACCAAAAACACATTTTCAGATTAGGTTATCAATTACAAACATAGTCTAAGACATGGTCGTATCTCATATTGTACTTGTTATTTCTTTACATATATAGTTATAGGCTTTGAAACGTCCGTGTAACTTATTATATCATTTTATAATATGGACATAAGCTTTGACATGCATGTGTCCCAGTTCAGGTCTTTTAAAAAAATTTTGTTACAGAGCAATATGCCTATATTCTAGCTTATGTCCTCACCTCTACATTCCATATAAGAACATGCCCTAACATATGGTCATATGCCAAGCCTTATTCACCCTAAAAATTTAAGAAATTCCCTTATTATTTCATAAACACTTGAGACAGAACGGTGCATATGAGGCATATATAATATAGGTGATGAAATTGACTTAGTAACTAAAACTAATGAATAACATTAGATTCTGGATAACATTTGGCAGTTCTAGAATGACCAAATTGTCACTCTTTGTAGTTTTAGAATGATCAAAGTGTCATTTGATTATTGGCTCACTTGTATTCCAAAACTATATCAGAATTTGATAATTTTTAAATTTTCCTTCTTCAAATTGCTCATTGAATTTCATAAGATTCTCTTTTTTCTTTTTAGCAGGTTCATCAAAATTATCTACAATATAACCAAAAAGCTTACATCTTTGCAAAAACTTGACATTTCTTAAGACTACAACACATAGTTACCCCATCAAATGAAACAATGATGGGTTTAGCCATAATAGTTTAAATATACAAAAGAGTACAAATCATATATGAAATTAACCAAATAACACAAACTAAACCTTAAAAAAAGAACGAACACATTTAGAATTGGTCTAAACTAATTAAGAACTAAACCAAAAATGACTGAACCAACCTTCTTAAGTAATTAGACCATTTTGATTAAACCATAAACTCACAAAATACAGATTGCAAAATCTATAAATGATAGAGCCAGGAAGCTTGTGTATGTCCTCTTTTTAGCCTGGGATTTTTATCGTGTGGTTACCAAAGAGTGGTGATCCTAGTTTCAATAAGTAACATTATAAATCAACATCAAAAAGTCATAATATTTACAAATTAAATTGGTTTTTCAAGAGAGAATAAATAAATAAAATTGACAAAATTTTAATTAAAAATAACTATGATGCTATGATAACATAGTACTTCAAAAGACGTTTTGTATATTGTCATCTATTGAATATGCGTAAAAGAAAGTCCATTTATAGATTTATAGATATATGAACAAAGAAAATGACTAAGAAATTATTTCATAATTTGTTTAAATATTCTACAAGTTATATTTCTAGTAGTATGCAATTAATCATATTTTAGCAATTTTATATTTTAATTGAATAGTATAAGTCTCCTGATTATGGATTTATTATGGGGTTCAAATTTCTCAATCCAAAGAAAATAGAGTTTAGCCCAAATGCATCTGCACTACTCAAATACACATTTAGAGTCATTTCCCCTCATTAGCAATATCACAAAGATTTAAAAACTTCAAATTTTCTAAAGCTATCTTCTTTCCATAAAATAAGATTCCAATAACTTCTTTTATGGAAAAACTATTTTTAAAAAACAAAAACAAAGCACAACATGATTTATGCTTTGTTTTTGTCATATCCAACATCTCCTGTATCTTTAAACTTAAAAGCTGTACAAGTACAAGGCCTCCCTTACTGTTAATCCTTATATTTGATACTTTGTTTATTTCATATTTTTAGGTTATTAAACTAGTTAATCAAATTTTTTTTATTATTTATCATATTACCATGTATAAAATATATATTAACTAAAAAATTAAGAGTTAATTAAATAACTTAATCAATTATAGTTAAGTGCTTTTGGTTATTCTTGTACTTGTTAACATATTATTTAAGGTTAAATTCATAGGATCCCCTTATGATTTGACAAAATATCATAGTGCCCTCTCCCTTTTAAAAACTATTAAAACCCCTTATGATTTTTATTTTTTACTCCTCTTCCCTTACTGTCAATAAATCCCAACTTAAAAGTGATGCCATATTAAGAATGTGGCATTACAGACAGCACAACAATAACGTCATATGGGTTGAATAATCTACATTATTTTTAGCTTCACACAATTTTGTTTACCATATCCCATACAACATCACATAAAGTGTAGAAGAGAATGAAATTGAATGAATAAATAGCAGGAATGTCAGGGAGAAGTCACTCTCTATCTAGTTAGGGTTATTAATTAATTTACTAGAGAGGAAAATTCCATTGAAATACAAATGGAGAAAAAGCTTAGTTTCATTAATTCAATCACTAGAGAGGAGAAAACGATGTAGAGAAGACGATTTACTCGTGAGCATGTTTAATTATTAACCCCTTTTTGAATCACTGCAAAATTTTCCTTTCTAATATTTTTGTATCCCCATTTACTTTATATGTATGCACTATTCTTAGCTTGTTACTATAAACATCAAGAAATGCCTTTGAGGATAAATAAATTTGTGGAAGCCGCCATCAATTGTCACAATTTTCCATAAATTACCTTTGAAGATAAATTTTATCAATAGTAGGATACATTAGTATGTTATGTTTTTTCCATAAATTTCCTTTGAGGATAAAGTGAGTTTTTGAAGCCTCTCATGTCACTATAACTTTTCTTTAAATAGACTAATATGGTTTATCAATTTCATGAATTTATCTACATAATCCTTTACCAATTTAAGGTCGTTCCTTCTCAAGAGTTCCACCATTTTCAACTTTCAATTTGAAGTGTAAGTTGTATCTAATTGTCTAAATATAATTGAGTCATGAGTCATATAATACTCATTGTTTATCATCTATATGTCACCATTACTCTTAACTTCATAACAAGATGATGCAAACATCTTTTCTTCCTCTTTCAAACCTTGATTTGTTACAAGTGCTAATTTCTAATCTTGCTAGTTAGAATTGGATTGGCCTTTATAGACCTTTTTCATATGTCCAAATTGCATAAAAGTCATATATTACATTCTGAGCATGTACTATCACCATTGCGAAAGATGCCGAAACTCATTGTATTGTTTACGAGGCTAGTGCTTGCCCTTTTTCTCAATACTTTTTTCATCCTTCAAGTTCATTCTTATCTTTATCCTTTTTAGAAGGAGCCTATTTATTCATCCCTCCTTTTACCAGAAATTTTTTATTTTGATTTAATACAAGAGCATTCTCAACAACTTCTTCCTCTTTATATGACATCCTTTGCTCAATAGCTTGCAAAGAATGTACTAACTCAATTTAAACTCCCTTCACTGGTTCAGGGTCTTTTATTATTAATAGTTCAAACTCTCTTCTTACATTTAGGTCCTTCATCTATCTAGTTTTTCACTCTCTTAAAACTCCTCCTTTAACTTGTTTCATGCTTTATTAATTGTATCACATGCCACTATTCTTACCAAAATGGCTTTACTTATAACTAAGTGAATCAAATTCAGCGCCTTATATCTCATAAACTTTTTCTCCTTATGGATATTTATTTGATTTATTATTGTATTTATAGGAAAAGGAGGAGGAATAACATCATCCTCAATAACTTCCTACAATATCAATCCTTGAAGGTAAACCATGATTTTTATAGTCTATATGCAATAATTTTGTCCTTAATACTAGAGGATAAATAGGTAAGACATTGCTATTGGTTGTTATAATATTTCAAATATTTTAAAGGTTTTTCTGACTTATAAAGGCTGCATACTTGTTTGAAAGCAAGTACTTTCCCTTATAAGATTAAAATTGGCCTTAATACCATAGTTAAGATGTATTAGAGGAGGAGAATAAATGACATTTCTACTATTTTTATTTATTTATTCACGCTAAAAGCTTACAACTTAGTCAAAAGACATATCCCTTTTTTTTCTCCTCATTTGGCTACAAACTGTAATACTGTAAACTTTTTCATTGAATTTAAATTTCACAAATAATTGAAAGGGATATAAATTTATGCAAGATATAAATAGAAATATGCTACTTGATTCTATAATACATTATTCCATAATGTATTATCATATTACATGATTAATGAAATAGAAATATGCTACATAATTTCATAATACTTTATGCATAATTACATCAATTTGGTAGTATATTGAATTTACTTATATTTGGTAGTATAATTACGTATTGTGGTTTTTTTTGTTATAGGTTTTGTTTGGGGATTACTACTTTAGACTTAGGAATTAGGTTTGGGTGTTTCTACAATAGAAGCTTCAAATTTAAACCAAAAATGATATATGAAGTTGGAAAGCAAGATTGTTTTAGCTGTGATGTAGATGAGATTATGTTAGTTAATTTTATGCTTAATATTAAGAGGTTAAGATGTGTAGAAGCATGGGATTTAACTAATAAATTTTCATTTGAGTCATTTGAAGATGGTTTAAGGCCACATCATCATCATCATCATCATCATTGTCATCATCATCATCATCATCATCATCATCATCATAATAATAATAATAATAATAATAACAATGTGAAGAACTTGATAGGTTGAACTGAAGCAAGAAAATTGAAGACAATAGAGATGTGTATGGATAGGCAGAAGTACCTAAAGTTGTGCAAACTTTATGACCCTAAAGCTAATTGAATTGACGTACTAAGGATGATGATGAGGTAGGTTTACTTGAAGCCATAAATATACCCATTCTAGTAGCTACAAATCCACCTATTCTAGCACTCCCAAATATGCTCACAGATGCCCTATAAATCTACCCACAAATGCACCCCTAAATCCACCCATTCTAATAGCCATTAAAGTTTACCTTAAAGTGCCAAATGATTTAGATGGCATATCTTACAAAGGAAAGCTAATCAAAAGACATCGTTAATTTAGGATATCCAAGTGAAGAAATTCCTAATGATATATATAGATGTGTTATAGAAGAAGAGTTACCTACTATAAGTGAGTAGTGTATTGGTGTTCAAAATTACTAATTTAGGTGATGATGAGATTGAAATTGGTGATTATGAGATTAAAGTTGATGATGATGACACTGATAGCCCAAAAGGAATGCATTTTAGATCAAGATATTCCATGACTCTCATTATTATGGGAGATCATTTGATAGTACAAACGTTAATTACTTTCCTTATAAGTATTTGGCACATTTCAAGGATAGTCCTAACTACCATATTTTAGGGTTAAAAGGGGCTATTTTATGAGATTACCAATAAGAGATTTCAAACATCAAAGAGTATAGAGCTAAGAGGCATGCCTTGTATTTGTTTCTTAGAGATGAAGGAGCACAATATGAGAAGTTAAAAGGATACTTATTGGTTGTGATGGAATGCAACAAGGGCGGTTCACTGTACATCAAATCTTCTGAAGGTGTTTGATTCATACTACATATGCCTTAAATAAGTGAAATCTAGTTTTGTCAAAGCTTACAAACTAATAATATGCATTGAAGTTTTTCATTTGAAGATAAGTTATGGTAGGTAGTTGTTGGTGGCCATTGGAATGGATTCAAACAATAATATTTTTCCATTAGCTTAGGCTATAGTAAGAGTTAAGAAAAAAGATAGCTAGAATAATTTATGGGATGCATACTTAATGATATTGGCAACCATTGATTATGGGTATTTATGAATGGTATACAAAGGAAAACACAATGAAATATTCATAATGTTATTTTCATATTTCACCTTATTTCATACTAAGCATATTTTAATCATATCATACAGGGTCTATAAACATTATTTAATCATGAGTACACATATTTTGACAATCGTTATTGCTTTAGACATTTGTGGGCTAATTTACAAATTAAGCATAAATCGTCAACCATTTACAAGGACTACATGTAGTGTATTGCTTTAAATTATACTCAACAAGAATATAAGTAGTAAATGAGTAAGATAGAGAGCATGAACAAGATTGATTGACAGATATTCCTAAGAAGAGATGGTGTAGACATGCACTCGATATAAGATGCAAGAGTAATTTATTGTCAAATAACATAATAGAATGTTTCAACACATATTTGAGAAATGTAAGAGACAAACCAATATTGACTTGCTTGGAAGTGATGAGAAGACCTATAATAAAGAGATTTCATTAGAAGAAGCAAGGAAAGGTTACATACAAAAAAAAGCTACATCCTAATATAATGTCAAAATTGGAGAAAAACAAGGAGACTACTAATTATTTGACTCATTTTACTGGTAATAACATTATTTGTATTAATGCCTATTTACTCAAAAGTTACCAATAATTAAACTCATTTTTTATTGGCGATAGAAAATTTGAAATTGAACACTAGATCCATGACTTCATATAGTGGATTTGAGGAAAAGTGAATGCAAATGCGGGAGATGAAAGTTAACTAGGATCCCTTGTAGCGATGCTACTTCAACGATTATATTGGAGAGAGGAGATCTTAAGGATTATGTGCTTAAGTGGTACATTAATGAGGAATATATGAGGTTTTATTAGAAGAACATAAATCCAGTACAAGCTGGATAGCTTTGGTCAGTAACTAGAGAAGAACATAGACAAAAGATCAATCTTCTTGCTTACAAAAAAAAGAGTTAGAAGGCTGAAGAAAAAAAAAGTGAAGTTGGTGAAAGCAAGAAGGAGGTACTATTTCAGCAACGATTGGAGGACATGAACCATATAAGAAATGTAAACAAGCTAGACATAATTTTAAAACTTATAAGATGTCAACATTTGGGTCACTTATTTATTTCATATTGAAGAAAGAATTATAATGTATGATGTAAAAAATTGATATTGTTTCTTTTATATAGGGTCAAGTGTAGATGCCTTCTCAATAAAGCATCATAATAGATAATAGATACATTATAAAACAATGTAAAGGAATATGATCAAGAAACTGGAATAAAGAGAAAGGCAACCAAAGCTGAAAGATTTGACATCTCAATAAGTTTAAGAGTAAAAGAAGAGATTGGACTAGCTAAAAGAACAAGGAGTAAAGGAATGTAAAACTTGTAATCCTTTCTATGTATGGATAGCTCATGTGGACTTTTTGGTCTTATGTAATTATAGACATCTCATTTTTATTCATAAACACCATATGTGTTCCTATATAATTATGAATGTCTCACTATCTTTTCATGATGTTATAGACAAAATCATATGTATGTAATTACACCATGAGAGAGGAACCATATGTAGGGAGTCATTTTGTTGATCTTTTGAATTTATTGACTAATTTGAATTTATAGAATGAATCATTTATATGTAATTACAATAGCATATCCAAGAAATCATTTTGTTGATATTTTGATTTCAATTCAAAGGTATGTGTGCAAAGGCAATTTTTGTAGCACCCCACTCCCGCAAGACCCGAACTCGACATTGTTGATACTATCCGAGTCCATGCCCCGCGAGGGTAGCGTGCTAATGCACTCAATCATTCATAGTCGGTATAATTTTTTTTATAACATAACATGCGGAATACATACTCAAATT
>JAOTAY010000004.1:9265566-9314178 GCA_025629805.1 Erythroxylum baracoense
AAAAATGAGAGGCAAGTCAGAAATGAGAGGGAAGAAATGAGACGGAAGAAAAATGAGGGGGAAAAAGGAATAAGACGTAAGAAAAAATGAGACGGACAAATGAGAAGGAAGATAAAAATGAGACGGAAGAAAAATCAGACGATAGAAATGAGACGAAGAGAAGCCCAAAATGAGACGAAAGCAATAAGACGATAAAAATGAGAGGAATCAAAACCAAAAATGAGACGAAAGAATCGAAGACGTTTCTTTTAAAATTAAGAAAGAAGAAGATAAGTGAAGGATTTAATTAAATAAGTTTTTTGCGCTTATTGATAAAAACAAAAAGCCAAGAAATTTAAAGATTAATTATTGAATTAATTGTATCTGTTATGATTAACAGTCATCTTCATCTGAATCACGTCTCAACAACGTAACATAAAAATATTCAGGGATGATAAATCGTAGCTGGTTAAGAATTGAAAGTTCTTTAAAAGTCGATGTCAGGGTATTTGAAGAGTGTTCTAGAGTTGGCGATAATGTCAAGACTCTGACAAGCTTTCCTTCCAAAGGTTTCTAATGAGAAGGAAAAAAAATGAGACGCAACTCAGAAATGAGAGGGAAGAAATGAGACGGAAGAAAAATGAGAGGGAAAAAATGAGACGCAAGACAGAAATGAGACGGAAGGATTAAGACGGAAGAAAAATGAGACGGAAGGCAGAAATGGGATTTAATTTAATAAATATTTTAAGATATTGAGAAGAACAAAAAACCTAAAAATTTGGACAACAGAAGAAGAAAGATAAGAAAAACTTAGTAATCATCGAATTTTTTCTGACTATTTGTTATCATTAAAAAGGGGTTGATTATTAAATCAAAATGACATATCGAAAAATTTTGATGAAACCCAAATAATAATGCGGAAAGAAAAATCAGACGGAACAAAAATGAGACGGAAGACAGAAATTAGAGGGAAGAAAAATCAGACGGAAGACAGAAATGAGAGGGAAAAAATGAGACGAAAGAAAAATGATACGCAAGGCAGAAATGAGCCGGAAAGAAAATGAGACGGAAGACAGAAATGGGCAAGTCACAAATGAGAGGGAAGAAATGAGACGGAACAAAAGTGAGGGGGAAAAAGGAATAAGACGGAAGAAAAATCAGACGGAAGACGAAATAAAATAAGTTTTTTTCGGTTATTAATAAAAATAAGACGATAGAAATGAGACGAAGACGAAAAAATCGAACATCACTCCTTCCGCATCGTCTCAGTTTCATTGCTATTATTCATCATAATAAAGGAGACAATAAAATAACGATATCTTCTCCGCCGTATCCAATCTTTAACTCTGACAAAACGTCATTGAAAAGTGTGAGTAGGCCACTGATTTTAAGAGATACCTCTTAGTTTCCTCCAAGAATATTTAAGGGCAAGTGATCGAGAAATGCCAAAATTTGACGTTTGCGATGGGCGTTTGTTTGGCTCAAGAAAAATTAAGGGAGGCCTTCAAGAAATTTAAGATTATTTATTGAATGAATTCAATCTTTGTTGAATAATAATTATCTTCATCTGAAGCACTTTTGCGCCGCAATCAAAAAAGACTCGGCGGAGTCTAATCTTGAACTCTGACAAAACCTTATTGAAAAGTGTGAACAGGCGACTCATTTTAAGAGATACGTCTTAGTTTCCTTCAAGAATATTTAATGCGAAGTGATCGAGAGCTGCCAAAATTTGACGTTTGCGATAGTCGTTTGTTTGGTGCAAGAAAAATTAAAGGAGGCCTCCAAGAAATTGTTCCAAGAAAGATTAAGGGAGGCATTAAATGTGAGATGTTGATTTTATTAGATATAAAATTATTAAATTCTACAGTACAGCAAACACAAATCTATGACTGAAGAATCAGAAAAAGTAAAGCTTAACACAAAACAACGAGAAAATATTTGCCGACGAAGTACGAGAAAAGAAAATCGATGCTCTCTCTCCTTTAACCCAGTTGATCAATTTCCTGAAACGTAACAACAACAAGAAGACAAACAGAAGAAGTGACCACAGTACAGCAAACACAAATCCATGACTGAAGAAAAAGATAAAGTCAAGCTTACCAGAGCTGCACACCCCAACCGTTAGGGAGGCGTACACATAATAAAAACTCGATTAGGGAGCTGCACACATAATAAAACCTCGATCAAAGCCAAAGCAAAAGACAACAAATACAAAACGATGACTGAAGATAAAGACAAAGGAAAACTTACCACAGTTACCCAGCTGTAGACAAACTAAACGCAAACAGGGAAAAAAAGTGGAAGAAAAAGGAGTTTATCACTAGAATAAAACCGGAGTCGTTACCAACATGTACATATAATAAAAAGTCGACAAAAGTTGAAGCAAATAAGGCAAAAAAAAAGGAAATACAAAAGCATACCGTTACTGACGAAGGAGCTTTCCGCTGAAACAAAAACGCAAATGGCGAAGACAGTTATCCATGCTATAAACAAAGCGTTACCGAGCTGCACACACAGACACAATAATAAAAACTCGGTGCGAAATAAACAAAACCGCCGCCCTTTCCCAACTGTAGGCAACGGCATGCTATAAACAAAGCCGCCGTTACCCCTGTGAGATATGCAGGATGCTAAGAGAAAAGAGAAATGAGAGGGAATGAAAGAGAGATATAACCTTGATATAAAAAAAAAGGAGCTTACCACTGAAACAAAACCTCCTCCGTTATCCAACTGTAGGCAGAGGCATGCTATAAATAAAGCCGCCGTTACCCACCTGTAGATATAGACATAATAAAAACTCCCTGTGAGATATGCAGGATGCTAAGAGAAAAGAGAAACGAGAGAGATAATGAGTTTATTCATAGCAGAGATTCTGAGAAGAAAGCTCCTCAACCTCAAGAACAATCCTAGGCTGATTGAAGAAACTATAAGAAGCAAACATATGACATATGATAATGATAAAAAAAACTCGGTGTGAGATACAGAGAGAGAGAAAAAAGAGAGAAATGAGACAGAGAGAAACAGAAGAAAAAGCTAAATATATACGACACATATAGACGAGGGGGGGTAATAATGACCGTCAGATTAAACGGACGAAGGGGATGTTATTATTATTAATGGTGATGATGATGATGATGATGATGATGATGATGATGATGATAATAATGATAATAATAATAGTAATAATGATAATAATGGAAAATAAATAATGACATAAATAAATATAGTTAGTAATAATAAGGAAAACGGAAGCTGAAGCAAAAGTAAGACAGAAGCAGAAGCAAACTAAGACGAAAGTTGAACCAAAAGTAAGACGAACCGGAAGCAAACTAAGACGGAAGTCAAGCAAAAATGTAAGACGAAAAGAGAAGGGAAACGAAGACACCGACTGAAGCAAAAGTAAGACTAAAGCGGAACCAAACTAAGACGGAAGTTGAAGGGAAAGTAAGACGATTTTAATAATATACATGTTTCACATACATCTCTATGTATATGTATATTACTTACAAAAGAATCTTGATACCTTTTGACCAGATATATAACGCTCACACAAATAAAACCAAACTCTTTTATTTTATTAATAATAAATATTTTCATTACAAAACTGTAACTGAAGAAGATAAAGTTACATGTAAATACGCTTGCTTTCCAAGGCACTATATTTACATAACTCCAACAATTAATGACATGAAATTGTTCAAGATACTCACTTTTGACTTATATATGATTTTAGGCACAATTTGGAAGTAAAAAAAGTTAAAATGAGTCGAAAGCATGATACTTGGACCATTTTTTGATGATTAATACTCGTTTGTCTTCATAGAGTAAGAAGAAGAAAATTAGAGTAAGAGGAGACAAGAAAAAATGAAAACACAGAGAAATTTCTAGAGAAGACCAAAAAAATGAAAACACATAAGTTTCTCACAGCACGTGCATGGAAATTGAATAATTTTGCATGGCCCAACATGAAATTAGAGGTTGGAAGCAAAAGCATGAAACGACAGTAGCACACATAGCTGGTGAGGACAAAACAAGAGTAGGTGGATAAAAGAGGAGTAAAACACATCGCATAAGGAGAAGCAAAAGCATGAACAAAACGTATACAGATAAAGGAGAAATGCAGTAGTTAGGTAGCAAATAATACACAGAAGTTTGGTAACAGCTGGGAAGGAAACGATAATGCACAATAGGGAAGGAGCACTAAACGAAGCACTGTAGGAGGACAAAAATGCACAACAGTTGGAGCTTGCGTAAATGCAAACAAAGTTTGTGTTTCATGCAAACAATAACTTGGAACATAGACATTTGGAAGAAAGCTAAATGTAGCCGTAGATACGAGGATGAATGAGGGTTTAATAGGTACGGAGGTTTTAAAGAAGTGAACAATAAAGTGGACCGAAAATTAATTAGAAAATCAAAATAGTAGCAAGAGTGAAGGGTTTCGGCTGGGACATTCTTAGAGGGGATGAAGCATTTTCTTGGGAGAGAATGAAAAGGGATATCGAAGCTCTCAACCAGGACAGATCTATGGAGGGTTAGATGTCCTGATGCAAGTTCAGAGGTGACATCGACGCTGATGACTCAGGTTAAGTGCATTTCACTGTTTTTGTTATTTCTTTCTCTATTTGAAAATTGATTGAGTTATCCTATGTTAATTTATTTGAGTTTTGTGTATGAAAAATTGTATTCTCGTTATTGTTTGATTATTTAAGTATGAACCCAATGGGTATTGTGAAGAGATGATTTGAATGCGTTCATTAGATTGTTTATTTACAAACCCATTGCCAGAATTTCAATATAATCCATAATTATTATATTTGAAATTCATATGTAGCGACTAACGATTCTTAATCATTAGGGATAACATAACCAGGTTAAATGACATAGTGTATGTAGTTGTTTCGTTGATTAATCAGTTTTCCTAATTCGTAATGCTACTGCCTAATTGAATCTAGAGATTGTATCCTAGGTTATTTGGTAGTTAGGTTTAATTAATGATTATACCTTGATTAAACACTACTTAAAGGAAGACTCGAGTTAATTATTAACCCAAGATTAATAGTCACAAGGAGAGGTTTGAGAACAACAAATCAATGAAATATGTTTAATTAGGGTGTAGGTTGAGATTAAACCAAAGAACTGGGTACCTACCGAATTCCCCACTTTAATCAATTTTTTTGCATGTTTTCTTTACATTGCTTTTGTTAGTTAATTTAGCTTTATTTTATTTTTTATTTCTAAAACCAAAACCCTTCAAACCTAAACATCGATTAATTTCATTTTAACAACGTCACACACACTCTCTGTGGGATTAACCTAGACTCACCACTGCTATAGTAGTAGTCTAGTTTTTATTTTGATTAGTCATTTAAAATATTTCCCAAAAGCATAGACTCAGTAGAGAGCAAGATTTTGAAGATAGGGAAGATGTTGAACATGAATGATCAACTGAGCCTCTATCCTAAACATCCTCACATGGAGGAGCTGTATGTGAGACCAGCGGATCACAATTTTGTCACGTGAGGAGAAGTATAGAGTAGAGCTAGCGATACTAAACAAAGGCGCTTCTTGGCAGGCAACCTAAGGGAATTAAATTTCTTCTCTTTAAATTTTCACATTTAGTTTTTATATGCATGTGTATTTTTAGTTGTTTGTTTCTTACTTGTTTTTAAGTTTTCATTCAAAATGAGAGAAAGAATAAGACAAAAAAATAAACAGTTTCTCGTTTTCTATTGCTTCTAGGACAATATAGTCATGAGTAGAGAATGAATTAACTAGAGAATTTCATGGCAACTTGAGCATGTACTTTTTCTTTTTTGATTGATTAATGTGCATTATCTTTAGAAGAGTAATGACTAGTGGTAGATAAAGCAGTGAGATTTTGAGCCTTATTCGACTGACACATCCATATCAGTCTCATTGTCTTTGTTTATGTGTGACTTTCATAATATGTACTTCCTAACTTTGCCTTGATTTTCTATTCGAGACCCCATTTTTATAACATACATTAACATGGAAATGATTAGGTATTCTTTGCTTTTCTGAACTACATTATCTAAATATCCTACCCTATTGACATGATTTCTCCCTTATTAGGCCCCTTGAGCTTTATTTGCCTTTTCTTTTTCTATTAACCGCATTACATGTTGTAACCCTAACCAAATGTCCTTCCCAAGCCTTAGAGCTACTGGAACATTCGTTGATTATTGAGTTTGTGGATATTCAAAAGTATAAGTGTGGGGGTGTACATATGTGTGGGTGGTTATAATGTTAGGAAGCTATTTTATGTCTTATCATTAAAATTCCCATATTAATGTAGTTTCTTTTAATTTTTCATTAAAAAAAGAGAAAAGCAAAAGAAAAGAAAAGAAAAAGAAAAAGAAAGACAGAAAGAAAAATGTTTAAATAAATGTAGCAAGGAGGAAGTGCATATTCGTTGAAAAATTGTTTATAATTAGTCTTTCCTACTAAAGTTGTATTAAATGGGTTACGTAAATATATTGAATATGAGGCGCATGTTGCTTTCAATGCTCACTCCTTATGGATATCAAATCTTACTTATAATCAATTTTTGTGAGTGATATATGCTTCATATGGTTTGTGTGAGAAAGTTTGAATTTGAACGGTGAAACGCCATTTTTGCATTCATCATAGTTGATGTACATAATTGCGAGGGAAAGTTAGCTTTTGCCTTTGATGTCATAGTGAGTGTTGCTTTGTTTCAGTAGCTTTAATGGCTTTTATGCTACCTGACCCAAATACATCTCACCTTACCTTTACCCACATTGCAATCTTAAAAAGTCCTTTGATTCATGATTATGTATGTGAATTTTAATGATGGAGAAATAAAATGATATACAAAGTTGTGGATTATTGTGATCATAAATGGTGTTGAGTACACCTATGAACATATCTTGTTTAAACACGTTTTCTTAATCTACTATTAGATTGCTCAATTTTAAAGGTATTGAATGTTGATTGATCATAAGTAGAAGCATTGAATGTTAAATTCTTGCTATGATTTTTAAAAGTCATTCATCTTTGTTATAATTATGTACTTTTGGAACATACTTGAAATAAGTAAATGTTTTGGGTTGGTGATTTTAATTTAGATGTTTTTCCTGAGGACGAACAAAAGCTAAGTGTGGGAGAAATTGATATGTGCTTAATTGATTGTATAATTATTCCATAACACTTAGTGATTATTACTAGGAAAGTGCTTAAGATACTCACTTTGACTTATATATGATTTTAGGTATAATTCGAAAGCAAAGAAGATAAAGTGAGTCGAAAGCATGATATTTGGGCCATTTTCTAAAGAATAATATTCACTTGTCTTCATGAAGTAAGGAGAAGAAAATTAGAGCAAGAAAAAAAAATTCAATCCAAAAGAAGGCAGCAACTCTAAATAAAACAACACAAGAGGATCAAAATGACAATGCATAAGGTAGTTGGAAGAGAAGCAAAAACAACAACAGCACATGAAGAAAACGCCAGCAGCTAGAGAAGGAGAAAACTAACAATGCAAGATGAAGAAAACGCCAGTGCACAGCCAAGGCAAGGAGGCTCAAAATAGTAAGCAACATATGAAGAATACACGTCAGCAGCTGGAATAATGAAATTTAGACATGAAGATCAAAACACAGCGATGAAATGAAGACATGAAGATCGAAACACAGTGCAGGTGGATAGACAATGGCAGAGACCAAAGCGCGACGCACGCTGAAAGCATTGAGGGAAACAACAATGTTAAGCAAGAGGAGAAAAATGAAAATGTAGTAGAGGAGACCAGTAGTGTGGGGTTTGAAAAAGAAAAGAAGAGTAGCGTAGCTTTTAAAAAAAAAAAAGAATACTAGAGAGAGTTTGTAAAAGGGTTTCAGCTGGGGACATTCTTGGGGCTGAAGCAAAATTATTTTGGGAGGCCTTAGTCTTAATGAAGATGAGGGGGAAAGCTCTTAACATTAAGAGACCTATGATGTTCGACCTCGTTTCCAAAGTCTAACTCATGCTCTGATACCAAACCATGTTAGACCCCATTTCCAGAGTCTAACACATAAGTCATGAAACGTGAGCGTAGCACTCTTAAGGGTTCTTATAATATCCCAAACATCCATAATTAAGCGCTTGACATATGACAATCCATTCTTATATTCATATCCTCAACCATCACCCTAAACATATCACTTGATTTATCTCTTATTTCTATAACCAACTAAGTACATTTCAAGTTCCATTCAAGCCTAAATGTACCATAGATAAGCAATGATAAGCCCACAACTTGTAAACTGTACATGATTGGGACAAAAAGCATAACTTTCATTATGGATGTCAGATTAAGATCATTTAAGTATGGTTTTGAAGAGAACTTTGATTTCTACAACTTTTGTGAAGACACCAAAGAGAGATTTTGCCATCCAGAGGGTCAAAAATTTCACATTTCATAACTATCCTGAGAATGTCCGCTTAACGGACATACGTCCCTTCAAATGAACATGAACTGAGCTGGGACAATAAAAGAACCGAGAAGGTCCGCCTAGCAGACATGAAGTCTACCCAACGGACATTTACGGGTCAAATTCCAGATTTCTAACTCTTCAATCATGTCTAACACCTCTCATGCATATCCTATCATTCCTACCTCAATTTCTTCATCATTTTCACCTCCATTCCAATTTAATATCATCTTAACATTATTAACAATCAAATCATAATCTATGATTGATCATCAACCCAAAAACATAACATTCAAAATTATACAAATTCATTATAAATTGTTGATCACACAAATACAACATCAACCATGTCAATACCTTCTTCAATAATTCAGCACACATTCAACTCCCTTCATCACCTTCATTTCATCTCTAACTTATAACACTAATTCTTCCCAATTTAAAACACCAAAGTACTCTATTTTCTATTAATTCAAGTAAAGAAAAAGGCTATAATGTATCCAGCATATACCCTGTGCAGCATTACTAACCTGTAAATAGCATATCTCTCAACTCTGATCTCCAAAAATTACACACTTTATATCATTGGAAAGCTAAAAGGATAAACTACAACTTCTAAGAAGACAAATTTACCTAAATAAGCCTAAATTAATACAGTTTTTCCCCTCAAGTCAGAACACAAATTTTACCCTTATGAATGCTTGACAATGCAATGTGAAAACTTGGATAGTCATGAGCAAAACATAAATATATTTCATTAAAATCAAAAGGAAAGAGTTTTACAAAGCTTTAATTGGCATTTCCAGACACAAATACATCATTAGTCTTATAATCCAAAAATACAAAATATATACGAACTAGTTACTTGAAATGCGGCTAAAGCCTTGTGTTTTGATAAACTAACTTAAATACAAAAATATGCAGATTTGGGGTGATGCCTTGACTGTCGATCACTTGATCTCTTGGTCTTCACCTGGAGATGGGGGGGAAAGTGGGGTGAGCTTAAAAGCTCATAGATAACAAGTTTATAACAGGTAACAAGCAAAACCATTGTAAAATTTACAATGCATCATAAAACACATATTTCCAAATTCTAAATTTATCAAACACTTTGTAAGCATCCCAAATCATGCATTCGATAAACTTGTCAACACATAAGCACATCAAAATGGTTTGGGAGGTCCATAAATAGAACGAGCTAAAACATTCCCATGAAATGGTCCTTTGTAGTCGTCAACAGAACGAACAAACACAATCTCACACAGTGGTTTTTGCGTAGTTGTAAACATGAGGGAGTCCCTGAAGGAGCTCCATGACACTTGCGGGCAAGCGAGAGAAGCCTTTAGTCAAAGTACACTTGACATACAGAATAGACCAAACCAAACCCACATAACATGCATTTCATAACTTTTAAACTTGTTGCCCAAAATGGCACTTTTTCGAAAACATAATTTCCATAAGCACGATATTTTTCAAATACAATTTCCATCATCATTTCATAAATCATCATTAAGATTCATATACCAAACATGTAGCAAATACTTCAATCATTCAAAAAGCAATAAATGCAACATTTATAAAGTAATTGAAATCATTTAACTTTATTGATTTGGAAAATTTCTCATAGCTCATTAACTCAACTATAAACATGTAACCCACCTTGAATTTCCTTGCTTAAAAGTTGCTCAAAGATGCCTCTCTTCTTGCTCCTCTTGCCTCTCCTCTTGATTTCCTTCAATAATGGCAAAAATTCCAATTCCATAGGCCTTCCAATTGAGAACTCAAAAAGCACATTCACTAAAAATTGATTCTAGAATACTTCAACCCATGCATTTCTTAAGCTTCATGAACCAAAATCCTTTCAAAAATCTAAAAGATTAAAAATGAGCTTACCATGAATTTTCACCAAACAAAGAGATGTTTGGCTCAAATGAAAGGTCTTCTCTTCCTCTTTCTTTTTCTCTTCTTGAATAACCTCAACATCACTCTTAAAAGCTAAGAAAAGATGAAACCTAGCTTGCTTCTTCTTTCTTTTCTCTCATGAATGACTCTCTCTCTATTTTCTTTTTCTTTTTCACGTTTTTCACTCCTTCTTTCTTCAATTCACGTTTTTCTCCTTCTAATAATCAAGACAACACTTTTCCTCTTCCAATTTTGCCCTTAATGTGTTAAAAGTCAATCCTACCCTTCCTTTAATACTTCATGCCTTTTAATCTTAAGTGACATGTCAAAATTACCCTTATACATTCTTACTACTTTAATCTAATTAACCAATGTAACAAAATCCTACTAACCCTTGAATAAATAATTAAACTCCAATAATAATTCTATCATGACCTCATAATTCATTCTAAGGCAAAAATTCAAATTCCATGCTTGTTCTATAAACTATCATGCTTAATTCAACAAAATAAATTCAGGGGCCAACAGGAACTTTGTTGGAGTTACCTATTTATATGAATTAACCATCAGTAGTATCATTCAACTCTTTGAACAGGTTCTTGTTGGTGCAGATGTGGCGTGTGGCTCTTGTGTCAATGATCCACTTGACCAAGTTTCCAGCAAGGTTGACTTTGGTCACCACAATATTAATGATCTCCTCGTCATCACCACCAATAGCTTCAACACATTAGCTTGAGGCTTACCAAAATTCTTTTGGTTACCTCGTTGGTATCCTTTTTGGTTTCCTTTCCTATACTATAGTGGTTTTTGTCCTTGTCTCTTCTTCTTATGGTTGATTCTAGCTTGGCAAAGAGCTGTAAGATGGCTTGGCTTGTGGCAACACCAACAATTACCATCAATTGTTTTACGCTTAAACTGACCATGCTTGTTGTTGTTGAAGGACTTGTTTTGTCCACCATACTTATTGAAGTTACCTACATTTCTATGTTCTATCGCATGAGCCTCAACAGTAGAGAGAAGGGTGAGTGATTTGGTCTTATCTTGTCTACGATTGGCATCCTCAATCTTTATATGCCCTATCAACTCCTGAAGCTTCATATCTTTCTGTTTGTCTCAACTGGTTTTTATACTTATTCTATGATGCAAGTAGTTTCTTATTAAGGGCATTAGCTTGAAATAGATCATACATGTTCATACTCTCAGTAGGGATTTCGACAACTAGGTTTTCATACTCATGTAGTTGGTCCATAATGGGCTTATTATTAATAATAGTTAATTTTAACCACCTAGCAACTGCATATTTCTTAGTACCGGCATCATTTGTCCCATATTTCACTTCGAAAACATCCCAAATTTCTTTAGCAGTTTTGTACTTGCAGTAGATATCAAACAAAGGGTTTATCGTATCACCCCTAATAGTACGATTATCCTTTACTATCTTAGGGTCGGTATTATCACTAAGAATCTCTTGAAACAATACATAATCGATTTTATATTGTTAAAAGTAAAACTGAATTTTCTCAAACCATCGTTTAAAATTTGTCCCATCTAGAGGCTCTAATCTAGATAGGTTAGGAATAATCCTCTGAGCTACGGTGAGAGGGTCAGAATCTAAATGGGGAATAGTAAGTGCAGAACCTATGCCATTCTTGTTTGCAGTTGACATATTAAACCCAAAAGCAGAAATTTCTCATACGAAATAATCAAACAATACGAAGAAAACAACATCATATTCTAACTTCTACCAAAATAAATACGTAGCAGCAAAATTGCAGTAATTTCCAATAAACAGTAGCAACGTGATAATAATTTTCCAACTTAGATTGTTAGATAAAATAGCAATAATAATTAAAATTGGAAAATTTTATCTGAATTTAAGGCATCGTAAAAATGAGTGCCCTAAGTCAAAAATTCCCCCTCTATGGTGCAGCAGGACAACAGGATCCGACCCCAGGGTTAATGCTTTCTCCACCAGCTTTAGTGCACTCTAAAGGGTAGAGTAGTAACTGTCTCCGAGAATAAAGAAAGGCAGACAAATGCAGAATTCGTATGAGATAAAATACATAAGAAAAAATACAAGTGTAAGGTATTTGTATATAGCAGAAAATGCTTGTGTTGGATGGAGCAAATAAAGATGTGTGAGAGATTAAAAATAGAGAAAATGAGCAGTTATATGATAGTGGTAGTGGGAAAATGAGCAGATGTGTTACTTATATATAACAAAAACACTGCATACGTTAACAATGGCAATAAAGACACATTGAAGAAAAATGGAACGTTAACAATAATGTGGCAATCAACATAAGAAACGTAAGAGAAAAAATTGATGGTGAATGTTTTTGTGAAATCAAGACAAACGTTATGAACGTTATTCAAGTTTTGGAGCAAAACTCCCAGCACTCCTTACTTAAGCAAGGTTTATAAGAAGGAATGCATCTCTGTATAAAACCAATTACCTACTGTTGTAGTTTCATTCATCGACATTAATGATAAGTTTAACCTTGCCATTATATGGGAATGTTAGCCTGATTGTGTGAGGTAAGGAGATAAAGAGGGTTAACTTCGCTACTATTATCATGCCATAGTCAAGAAGACTCACCATTGCCAATTCCAATTTTAACTATAGCTTGCATTATGTCCCTAAGTTTTAGTAGTTGTAACATAGAAGGAAGGAATCATTCCTTAGCTTAAAGTTTTTGAAGTTCTTATCCCTTAAGTAGTTATCATGAATCCATTTCACCCATAGAGATTGAAGGCCAGTAATAATTCTCTAAGATTTTTTAGCAAACAAGACTTTATTCAACATCGAGATAAATAGAATACCCAATACTTTATGGAACTTTGGCAAGTGCACATTGTGGCACCTGACCTTAGCATAGGGTTTCTTAGTTTCATCCCTAGACTTTAAGAAGTTCCCTAGGCTATGTTTGGTTGGACGTAAGGTTTTTGATGGAATGGAATGTAATGTAATAGAACGTAATGGTTTATAATGAAATGGAATGTAAATAGATGTAATATTAGAAAATTGTTGTCTGGGAGGGATGGAAGGGTTCATAATGTAATATAGTGAAATATTATTTGGAAGATGGATGGAATGGAATGTAATATATGTATGAAAATAATGAATGAATATTATACCCTTGATAGAACAAAACATATGTTAATAGATATAAAACATAGGGTTGAGGGTATAATAGGTATTATAAAAAATTATTGAGGGTATATTAGGTAGTACATATTTATCATTTTACATTCCATCCTAAACCTCCCAAATTGAAGGTAACTCATTTTTACTATTTAGGATGGAATAGGATGTAATGTGAAATCCTTCCCTTCCATCCTATTCCATTCCATTATAAAACTTCCTCCCAAATAATGAAATAATATTACATTCCATTCCATTACTAACCGCCCTACCAAATATAGCCTTAGTAAATTCTTAATGTCCTTGATCATTTTCCTAGGAAATATTGGATGAGATGTAAAATAACTATTGATATTACTAAGGGATGATGAAATTAGTTGAATTATTATAGCAAATGAGAGGTTTTTATTGCTCTAATGACCAATTCTCCTTTTAACCATGTCAAAGAGTGGCTTACAATCAATAGGTTACAAATTTTTAGAAGAAATTGGTAATCCCAAAGAGCATAAAGGAGGGAAATTTGCATTGAGTTAAAAAAAATGCCCGACAATTCAATTGATAAATGACTTGCATTTGCTAAGAGCAAAAGGTAGCTTTTTCTCTTGTTAATGCTAAGACTACAGAACAAACTAAATAATTTTAGAGATTTTACCAATCATACAAGAAATTAGAATATACTCCACAAGAGAGAAGATCATTAGTAAAGGAGAGATTACAAATGTTCAACAACATACATTTTCTGTGAAATTTTAAAAAAATATTCCTCTCAATGTTGTGTTGTAGTCACTTGGTAAGCACTTGAATACAAATGGCCAATAAGTATGGACATATAGGGTCTCCTCGCCTTATTCCCCTTTCATCTATAAAGATAAGAGAAGCCTTGCCACGGATAAGGATGTTATAAGGAGTAGTGATCATTGAATAGAGTTGGCAATCCAAATGCATCCAAATAATAGAGTATAAAATTCTAATATACCATATCAATGGCCTTATTGAAATCAATCTTTAGAGTATAGTTCTTACTTGAGCCTTCCGTATAATATTTTTTTAAATAACTCCAAAATAAGAAATATATTATCAGCTATTAATCTCCATTAGTTGAAGGTAGCTTCAATAAGGCTGATGGTGGAGGGAAAAACTAGCTTTATCTTGGAAGCCAAAAACATAGAGATAATTTTATAAAATATTACAAAAAGAGATTGGTCAAATTCCATTAAGATTTTGGGACTAGGGGATTTGAGAACTAAATATAGGTGTTTTATTCCAATTATTCAGAATTTTTAAGCTAGAGAAAAACTACAACACAACACTGCATAAAGAGGTTTTTATTGAGTCCCAAACTTTTTGATAGAAAAATGCATTGGGCTTTATTAGGATTCAT
This sequence comes from Erythroxylum baracoense, assembly GCA_025629805.1. Taxonomy (NCBI): domain Eukaryota; kingdom Viridiplantae; phylum Streptophyta; class Magnoliopsida; order Malpighiales; family Erythroxylaceae; genus Erythroxylum; species Erythroxylum baracoense. The sequence continues at coordinate 9,280,427 of JAOTAY010000004.1, forward strand.
GGTAACGAATGCATTGATTGTTAATGAAGGATCCAAGGATGCATTGATTGTTAATAAAGGAGCCAAGTATCCTAATTCTGCTGGGATCATATGCTACCACAATCCTTTCTTTGTAATGATTTTCATGGTTGGTAATGATATTCCAAAACTTATTATTTTTAAAGTCATAATGAATTGATTAATAAAAAATATACAATTACAAGTCATAGTTCAACATACTAACTCATAAACTATCAACTTTTGCTAGTAGTTACTAATTTTACACTTATTAACTTTTAAGTTGATTTCTAAAGACCAAAAGAACATGCTTTAATGAGTTTAGGAAATAAAAGCAAAATATTTTTATAGAGGTTATTGATACACCTTGTATTCTATTTTAGAAGGGTCATTAAGAAAGTATAGTGGTTAAACTGTATCTTTTGGCCTTAGGTTTTCAGTTAGACTTCCTCCTTACAAATGATTTGAACTCTTCGGGAGTAAAAATTGTAGCACTAATATGATGAGCCTCTGAAAAATGTAAACTTATATCAAGTTTCATAATAACATTTACCTTAGGGATCAAAGCAGTGGTATGATGATGATCCTTTTTAGTTCTTTCATAAGAGGATGATATCTATTGACCATTTGGGGGAGATAACATAAGTTTGGTTGGTTTTTCTAATTCTTTATTATCAAAGGCATTAAAGTAAACCAAGAGTATGATTCCAAGAATGCATTAAATGTTTCTTGCTATACTTATTCAATTCTAATGTATAATGAGACGCTCATATTAGGTCTATACTAGTTATAAGGACAACTTATTCTTATCTTAAGTAGGTTAATTCATGGGTGAATAAATTCTTATCATATTTAGGGTAGATACAACTTATTAAATCAGTGCTCAATTTATTACACATCTACTGGAGTTTGCATATCTTCTTATCTATAGGAGTAATCAAGACAATGGAAAGACTATTCAAGAATTTCCTATGGAATCATTCTAATGGAAATAAAGGGGCAGCCAACGTGAAATGGATTAATATATATTGTCCTAAAGATAAGGGGATTAAATACTAGTTCAGTAAAATTCTTCAGTCAAGCTCTCATCCTTAAGAGACTATGGTGAATGCTTGAAGATAAAAAATCATTATAGATTAGGTGCATCCATTCATACTTTCTCAAAGGTAAATGTATTTGGGAGATTAGTAAGAGTCCTTCAAACTCTTACTTCTTAAATCAGCTATTGCACCTGCGAAACTTGGTCTAGGATGATGTCAAGTGTAAAGTTGGCAATGGGTTAGTAATCTCTTTGTGGTTTTATAATTGGTCATGTCAAGGCTCTCTTATTCACCATCTACCCTCATCAATGATCTTTCTCTTTCCCCTTTATACTAAACTTTGTTCATTCTTTGATGGTAACTCCTAGAGGCTCCCTACTCATTTAGTCAGCTACAACCACAATATTCCCTAAATACATCCATAATAAACACCTTTTATTAGAGAGACCTTCTAACTTGCAAACAATCAAACAAGATCACTATGGATATGTTCAGATTAAGGAATCCAAAAGTTGGCAAGAGTAAAATCGTTTGGCATAAAATTCTTCCTCCAAAGGTATCGTTTTTCCATGATTATTGTCAAGAATCAACTTAATATTGCTAATAGACTTTCTTACCTTCATATAAACAGAAGTTGTTCTCTATGTTCTACAAAAGATAAAACTAGAGATCATCTATTCTTCATTTTTCAGTTTCTAAGTTTATTTGAGAATAGGTGAAGGTAAAATGTTTATGTAATAGTTCTGATAATTCTATCACCATTATTATTCATTGGGTAGACACACAAGCTTCTATTCCTATGACTGACAAACTGATCTACTTACTAGATATGGGACTATGTGTGCAAACAATCTAGAAAGAAAGGAATGTGAGAAAGTTTAAATCTAAATGTAAAACCATTGAACCTATTATCAATGAACTTATAAATGGGACTCGAGAAAATATTTTACTGAGAAGCCTTATTATAACTTGTAGTTCCACTCTACTCCTTTCTTTAAATATCTTAATTGAAATGTTATAAGTATATCCAACGTGCTCTTTTTTGTGTTAAGGGTTAATCCCATGAACCTCCTTTTGTGGATGTAAGTTTTATTATTTATTAATTCATTCCTTTTTCCTCTTTTTGAAAAAAATATGTCACTAAGATTTCCTTTTTTATTCCCATTATTTCCTAGTAGTTACCTTTTTCAAACTTCTTTCCAGTTGGAATATTTCTCTTTCTTTGGAGCCTAGAAGTGATCTCCACTGGTATGTAACATAAACCATGTCATTATGAAAAACCTCTTTTCCATTTATCTTTAAAATTGGGATAGAGTTAGGTAGCTTGCTTTTTAAGCTATCCTCAATATAGAGTCTTGCATACCTGATTCACCTTATTACTGCCATTGTCTCATTTATATGTAAGGGCTTCCCAATGAAGCTTGCAAGGTGGCTTAAACCTATTATGGAATAATATTCAAAAGAAATATTGTGAATGTTTATCTAAAGTGGTACATGTTTGATCTTCATCTCTTCAAGCAGTATTTCATGTCTCCTTTGTTGCAACAAGAGAGAATTATCATTTCAAACAAAACTAAAGCAAGAATCTTGCAAAAAGAAGCTATGGGTCCTAAAGCAAAACTGGAAATTTATTGAAAATCACAATCGTCACTTCAAAGGTAGAATTGTAGTAGCTTATGATACATCAAAGGTTGTACTAACCCTACTTTCTTCCTCAGACCAACATATAATTGTTAAGATCAAAAGTAATTTAATCCGTAGTGAAATCATTATCAGTTTCATTTATGCTTCCAACTTGGAGTTCCAAAGAACAAATTATGGAATAATCTAGTACAATAAGGGAATGAAATCATTAAACTATAGCTACTAATAGGTTATTTCAATGCAACCTTATACCCATATAAAGTTGAAGGTGAAAGAAATAACCCAAGAAGTAATAATGGAGAATTTAGGGATTATGTAAATAATCTTGCTCTCATGGATTTAAACTATGATGGGAATTTCTTCACTTGGTTAAAACAATTAGATATGGGAATGATTGATAAAGAGAATCCTTGATTGAAAAATTGTAAATCAATAGTGGCAATCAAATTTTCCTCTTAAGTAATGCTTAATAGACTAGATATTTATGCCTAGATGACTCATTGAGAAGTTTGCCATTTTTTTACTAATCAATGGAGTAAAACCTCTTTTAGGTTTATCAAATACCTTGATAACTTAGATGGTTTTAAGAAGGCAATCAACATGGCTAAAGAAGAACATCGAGGGCTTTAAAGCTTACAAATGTATCAGAAAGCTCAAAGCTATAAAAGAAAAACTGAAATTAGTAAAACTTAAAAATAACTATGACAACAAGTTTATTCAAAGCTCTAAAGTAGCATATATACACGTACAGGAGGATCTTACCACTAACCTTAAAAATGTTTTTAAGAAGGATAAAGAAAAACAAGAACTATCATCCTATATGATTGCTCTTAGCAATCATTAGTTACTTCTTAAACAAAATTCTAGAATGTAATGGTTGAAGGACTGACAACTGATTGCAAAGTTATCTTTTAGCTTTATCACTTTTAAAAGGAACTTTAATAAAAACTCTGCCATCCCAAGGAAGAGTGGAGAAGTTATTTTAAAGCAATATGAATTGCTAAACTCATTCTATGATTACTTTCTTTTATATATGTCCTCGTAAAGTTTATCAATCATATAGTATCCAAAGAAAAATTAGAAAAGCTTCTTTCCTCTTTCAGCTCTAAGGATATGGAAAAGACTCTCTTCTAATGGAATTGATCGCAGGTTTGTTGTAAGTTTTAATATTAACCCTCGATAATCCGCAAGTGCACGATTCTTTAGCGTAGTACCAAAGGTGTTGATCCCACGAGGAGGGAGTTAATCTAATCCTAAAATCTAAGCTAGAAACAATAACAGAAATCCAAGATACAACAAAACTAAAAATGATAATTTAATTCAATCAGTTAAATTATGAATCAAATATGAATATACTAATGATTAAGCAACTGCAACACACCCAAGAATCAACTGAAAGAATTTACCAAGTGAGAGAAATGGAATTTTACCTATCCTTATTGCTAACCTAACTAATTATAAATTATTGGATTGTTAGTTCTAAACTATCCTAAGGTTTATTACTCTCTCTCAACTTATAACCATTAACCATCATAAACCCTGATCAGATTATGGGGGTTGAAATCTCTCAATTTACAACCTATCCATAACCCTAATTAGTTCTAAAGTTCTCTAATAAACTATCGGAAACTTATGCAAGATCTCTCTTCGCACAATTTCTTGATCTGATTCAAATCTTATTCTATTAAATCACCTAACTCTCATTAATCCAATTAAATCTTTTTCATGCGATTCACCCTCTCAATTTATTACCGAATTATGCAATAACAAAATTTAACCACAATGAATCCAATAAACACGTAAACAATCAGATTTTTATTAATTTAAGAATAGAAATCCAAAGGTGAGTTTAAAACTTCCTCAACATTCTAGATCTTATCATCAACTATTCAATCCAATTCTATACAAGAATAAAACTGAAATTAAATAGGAAATACAATCTAAATTGATGATGGGAGGCACTGACATCAGAAACCTCCTGATTCGCGAAGTACGTCAAGTCAGCTTCTTCTCCTCTTCTCTCTTCCTTCTTCTCTTCCTCTATCTCTCAATGATTTCTCTCTAGGGTTTCTCAAGGTGGCTAATGCAAAAGCTCTCTCTTGACTCTTTTTCTTGTTCATTAAATATCCTTTTGTGTTCTGAGCAATTGTAGGGTTATTTGGGGATCTGAAAGGTCCAAAAAATCTCTCAAAACTTGACATTTTGAGTGTCTACGTGCCTATCCGATCATAGACCTACAAGCCACGATCGTGGGCCATTGCCTGGGCTTTTGTCATAATAATGAGGTGAAGTTCATAATTGTGGGCCATGTCCTGGGCTTCTTTCACGATTATGGTCGTGGGATAACTTTGGTGCTTTTGTCACAATCATGGCCTATTTTGCCACGATTGTGAGCCGTTGTTTCGGCCTGAATGTCTCAAAAACTTCTCCGTTCTTCGATGTTGACCCTAAAACACTAACAAACACATCAAGGTACCTCAAAAACATAACATTTAAGCTTAAAAGCTTGTATTAACCCATAAAACACGTAAAACACAAATAATTAACAAACTAACACAATTCTAACCTAACTGCATACTAAATGACTGAATTAATGACAAAACATATATCAAACTATGCCCTAAAACAAGATGCAATTTACACGTATCAAGAATCCTTATAAAGCTTTAACAACTATGCCCTAAAATAAGATGCAATTTACACGTATCAATAATCCTTATAAAGCTTTAAATATTGATGGCTTTAATTGTTACTTCTTCCAAAAAGCCTGGCATCTTTTGAAGGATCAATTGAAGTGAAGTGCACTAGAGTATTTTAAGAATGCAACCATGATAAAGGAACTAAACAAAACTTATGTCACTCTAATACCTAAAGTCCCTAGTCTAAACAACCTGAGTGAATACAAGCCTATTCATACTGTAACATGATCTACAAGATCATCTCTAAAATGCTAGAAAATAGGCTTTAAAAAGTGATTATCTTAACTATCAATCAATGCCAAAGAGCTTTCATCCAAAGGAGGAATATAAGAGATAACATACTTCTTGCTTAAAAATTCTTTAGGAATTATTGTAAAAAAGAAGATTATAAGAAGCTATGCTATTAAAATTGATTTACAGAAAGAATTTGAATGGCAAAAAGGTCACTTTTGACCCTAAGGTTTGCATCAATCAACAAATTTAACCCTAAGGTTTCAAAGAGTATAAATAAAACCCTAACAATTTGAAAACGTTTAAATATAACCCCAAAATAACAAAAAAACTGATGGCTACATGACCCCGTCAGTTTTTTGCCAAGTCAGGGATGACTTAGCAATTTTTAATATTAGTTTATTGCTTGTATAGGCCCTATACTGCCATGTCAAATTAGATGTGGCAATAAAAATTTTATTAATATTTTACCTGTGGGATCCACTTAATTTAGTTAACCCTAATCTTGATTAACATAACTGATTAATTTGTTAAGTTAACAAATTAGTTAACCCTAGCTTGTATTAACCTAACAATTAAATTAACCACATGAGCCATCTATACACAATAAAAAAGAAAGAACATAATCAATATTTTGGAAAATCAAAAAACATCCCTCTTAGTTTCTTAAAAGAATCAGACTATAAGCCATGGTTCGAAACTCAGAATGCCAAACCATATGAAATAAATGTTAATGGTATGTTTAAAGCTTAATAGTATGATGAAACTTCGTACAATACAATACCTATCTTATTATAGGAGACCGTTTCTCAATATAGCTTAGACAAAGATAGATGTTTGTGAGGGCACCCTCAAAATGGAATTTGAGGGGGAAGTGATTCATTTTAACATTTTTGATGCCATGAAGCATCCTCTTAATTACAAATATGTTTTCTTTGTTGATATGATTGATCCTTTGGTGCAAAAAATATTTAAATTGAGTTGTAAGGATCATTTAGAAATAGTTTTGATTGAGCGTATGGCATCAGAAAGCAACAATGATGTTGAAGTGAGAGAAGAGTTAATTTTAATGGCAGCTACCTTGGAATCATTAGAGCACTCTCCAAAAATGTATGATTCGACCTCCATACATTTACTCGAATCTTAGCAGAACTTGTTACCTTCTAATGTGCAGGCACCTGAAGTGGAACAAAAGTCACTCCCTAAACACCTCAAAGATGCCTATTTAGAAGATAAGCAAACTCTCCCAGTTACCATTTCAGTAGAGTTAACTTTGGATCAAGAAGACGGGCTAGTTCAAATATTAAGGGAGCATAAGAAGGCCATCAGATAGACGATCGCAGATGTCTAAGGAATAATCCCTTCTATATGCATGCATCGTATTCTATTGGAGGAAGATGCCGAGTGCGCAAGGCAAGCTCAACATAGGATGAATCCTTTAATGATGGAAGTCGTGAAGAAGGAAGTACTGAAGCTTCTCGATGCTGGGGTTATTTACCTGATTTATAACAATAAGTGGGTAAAACCAATTCAGGTAGTTCCAAATAAGTCTGGAATCATAGTTGTGACCAATCAGGACGGTGACTTGGTTCCAATTCGAGTGCAAGTCGGGTGGCAAGTTTATATTGACTATAGGAAATTGAACTCGTTGACTCGTAAAAATAATTTCCCCTTCCCTTTACTGATCAAATGCTTGAGAGATTGGCTAGTAATGAGTATTATTATTTTCTAGATGACTTTTTAGGTTATCTTCAAATACCAATTGTACCTAAAGATCAAGAAAAGACCACCTTCACTTAACCATTCGATACATTTGCTTACTGAAGGATGTCATTTTGATTATGCAATGCACCCGTCATGTTCCAAAAATGTATGGTGAGCATTTTTTTAGATATGTTGAGAAAATCATTGAGGTATTCATGGATGATTTTAACGTGTATGGTTCTTCCTTTGATGAATGTCTTGAGAATCTTGCACTTATCTTGGAACGATACATTAAAACTAACCTTGTGCTTAATTGGGAAAAATGTCATTTCATGGTAGTATAATATTAGGGCATGTTATTTGTACAGAGGTAGATAAATCTAAAGTTGATCTCATTTCCTCTTTACCTTACCCCTCAAATGTGTGGAAAGTGTATTCTTCACATAATCGCGCAGATTTCTATCGTAGATTCATCAAGGACTTTTCGAAGATAGTCGCACCATTATGCAAGTTTGACAGCGCGTCATAACGCTAGTCAAAATAAAATAACTAGACTACTACTATATCAGTGGTGAGTCTAGGTTGATCCCACAGAGAGTATGTGCAAAGTTTATGAAATGAAATTAATCAGTGTTTATGTTTAGGGAGTTTTAGATTTTTAAAAAGAAAATAAAATGATACTAGACTAATAAAAACAAATTAAAGAAAACATGCAAAAAATGATAAAAATGGGGAATTCGATAGGGACCCGATTCTTTGGTTCAATCTCATCCTACACCCTCATTAATCATATTTCATTGATTTGTTATCCTCAAACCTCTCCTAGTAACTATTAATCGTGGGTTAATAATTAACCTGAGTTTTCCCTTAGGTTTTGTTTAATCAAGATATGACGTTAATTAAACCTAACCACTGAATAACCTAGGATATGATCTCTAGATTTAATTAGGTGCAGTAGCATAACGAATTAAGAAAACAGATTAATGAAGGCAACAATCACATACGATGCGTGATTTAACCTAGGTCATGTTATCCCTAATGATTTTGAATCATTAGTCTCTATAGATGAATTTCAACATAACAATTACAGATTATATCGAAATTCTAGCAATGGGTTTGTAAATAAACGATTCAACAAATGCATTAAAAACATCCTTTCATAATACCAATGAGTTCATACACAAATAACCAAATAATAACAAAAATCTAGTTATCCATACATAACCTAGATCTATATGCCTAGGATAACACAATCATTTCAATAGGAGAGAAAAAACAATAAAAATATGAAAGAAATGTTTAACCTAGGTCATCAGCATCGATGTCACCTCTAAATTAGCCTCGGGAACTTAGCCTTCCATAGGTCTCTCTAAAGAAAATGCTTCAGCCCCACTCAATTAATAATCTTACCGAAGACCCCTCCACTAAGCCTCCAAGCTCTCTTCTCTTTTGCAAACTTCTCTTATGTTCTCTTCTCATGCTACTCTTTGTTCTCTCCTCACTATTCACTGATGTGACAAATAAACATTGTGGTCCAACCCCACTATTCAGGTCTCCTTTTGTTTCTCGCTAACCTTGCTACGCTACCCTCCTATCTTGTAAGTTCCTCTCCACTATTCCATGATGTGACAATTTAACTTGGTGGCCACCTTACAGTTCAAGCAAAAAAACCCTTACAAACCTCACGCTCTTCTCTACGCTGTCATTTTCTGTTAAGAAAAACTCCCTACTAGCTATGCGTTGTCGTCTTAGTATGGAACGTGTTTGCGCGTTGTGGTTCCATAACAACATGTTACATTTCTTGCTTACTTCTATCATGCTGCTGCGTTTCATGCTCCACTGCGTCGTTGTTTTTGCTTCTCTTCATGCCGATATGTTTTCTTCATATTGTGCATGTGTTTTGTCCATTTATTTCCATTATATGCATGTTCCACCTGTTGCACCCTATCTCCATAAATGCCTTATACATTGTCCATTAATTAACTTATTGCATGGCTATTAAATTAATGTAAATTGTATGTAAAATTCCATGCATAATCATGCAGCTCACGTTCTTTGCATTTTATGCTTTCATTTTTCTTGTCTTCTTCTTGTCTTTTAATTTTCTTCTTCTTGCTCCAAGAAAACAAGTGAGAATTAATATTCAAAAAATGATCCAAATATCATGCTTTCGACTCATTTTAGCTCCATCACTTCCAAATTGTGCCTAAAACCACATATGAACTAAAATGAGTATCTTAAGCAATTTTATGCCATTAATTGCTCAGTGTTATGAAATAATAAAAACAATTGATTAAGAACATGTTAATTTCCCATACTTAGCTTTTGATCGTTCTCGGGCAAAACATTAAAATTAAGCTCATAGACCCAAAAACAACTTTTACTCATTTACCATATTTTCCAAGAATATATAATCATAACAAAGATGAATGAATTTCATAAATCATAGTAAGAAGTCAACATTCTAAGCTTTTACTTATGATCAATCGACATTCATCATCTTCAAAAACTAAGCCATCTAATGATAGACTCAGAAAATATGTCTAACTAAAATATATCCACAGGTACACTTAATACCATTCATGATCATGTCATTCCATAACTTTGCATATCATTTTATTTCTCCACCACTAATGTTCACATGCAAAATCATAGATCAAAGGACTTTTCAAGGTTGTAATGTGGGAAAAGGTAAGACGAGATGTATTTGGGTCAAGTAACATGAAAGCCATTAAAGCTAGTGAAAGCCATTCGTCATGAAGGTCAAACATTATCAAAAGACAATGAGATTGATATGAATGTGTCAGTCAAATAAGGCTCAAAATCTCACCGGTTTTGTCTACCACTAATCACTACTCTTCCAAAAATAATGCACAGTGACTAATCACAAGAGTAAATGTACATGCTAAAGTTGCTACAAAATTCTCTAGTCAATTCACACTCTAATCATAACTATATATTCCTATATTCAACAAAAAAGAGAAAATGTTTATTTTTTTTATTCTTTCTCTCATTTTGATTGAAAACTTCAAAATAAACAAGAAACAAACCAACAAAGAACACACATGCATATAAAATGAAATGCGAAAATGTAAAGAAAAGAAATTTATTTCCCTTAGGTTGCCTCCCAAGAAGTCCCTTTGTTTAAGGTCGCTGGCTCGACTGCATGTTTCCTCCTTATATGACAAAATTGTGATCCGAAGATGTCACATGTGGCTCCTCCACACGAGGTTCTTCTAGATAGGGCCTTGGTTGATAATTGTTCACCTCCATCGTCTTCCCTATCTTTAGATTCTTCATCTATACTGAGTCCTCTCTCTTTTGAAATAATTTGAATGACTCATCGCCTTTTTCTTCTTCGTTTACTTCTTTTAACAAGCTAGGTAAAGGTGAAGGGTTAGTCTTGAATATAATTACGGACTCAATACTTACCTTTGAGCTAAAAGATATCTACTTTTCTGCTTCAAAATCTTCCTCTGCTTCTTCTACACAAGCAACTCCTTGAGTAATGCTCTTAAAATTCTCAAGCTACTCATCACTTTGTAAAGTTTCCGTACAAATGTCTATTGGGTACACCTTGGTTAATACGGCTGCTCCTCTTCACTTTACAGTTCTACATGATTGATGTCTCCCCATTGAGGCAATGCATCTTGCTAGAATTACAGAGCATCCTGTTAGATTTGTTGTACACCTTGTTGAAACAGTTGTTGCAAATTCTGTTGGAACTGCTGCATATCCTGTTGAATTTGAAGATTGTTAGTAGCCATAATCTTAAGTTTTTCCTCTAAATATATACCCGAGTTGTGTTGGCTCTCCAAATCTTGGCAACAAGACCATGATTAACTTTCATCCTGCTGGAATTGTGGGATATCCTATTGGGTCTGCTGTATACTCTCTTGAAGCTACTGCATACCCTGCTGAAATTGAAGATTGTTAGCATTAAAGGTCTTGATATAGTAGTCCAGAGATATACCTGAATCGTGATAAGAAACTTTTGGTCTATAGGAGAATTGTTGCACATCCTGCAAAATATCATGGAAGTAATTTTGTTCATTATCCCATCCATAACTAAAGTTAGGATGATCAGTCTAGCATTGGTTATAGGATTGAGAGTAAGAGTTAAAAAAAATTACTTTCACCCATAATTTTTTTAATAAATCACAAATACGAAACATAATAAAGAAAGGATCACAAAATAACTGAAAAAAATCAATTACAAACAAATATATACAAAACACCAATTAAATTACAAACAAAACTAAAACACCACACTCCTCAGCAATGGCGTCAAAGTTGACAGTGTGTTGTAATGCTAGTTAACATAAAATAACTAGACTACTACTATAATAGTGGTGAGTTTAGGTTGATCCCACTGAGAGTGTGTGCAAAGCTTATGAAATGAAATTAATCAGTGTTTAGGTTTAGGTGGTTTTAGATTTTAAAAAGAAAATAAAATGAAACTAGATTAATAAAAATAAATTAAAGAAAACATGTGAAAAATAATAAAAATGGGGAATTCGGTAAGGACTCGGTTCTTTGGTTCAACCTCAGCCTACACCCTAATTAAGCATATTTCGTTGATTTTTTATTCTCAAACCTCTCCTAGCAATTATTAATCGTGGGTTAATAATTAACCTAAGTTTTCCTTTAGGTTTTGTTTAATCAAGATATGATCGTTAATTAAACCTAACCATCGAATAACCTATGATACGATCTCTAGATTTAATTAGGCAGTAACATTATGAATTAGGAAAATCAATTAATCAAAGCAACAACCACATATGATGCGTGATTTAACCTAGGTCATGTTATCCCTAATGAGTATGAATCATTAATCATTACACATGAATTTCAACATAACAATTATAGATTATATCAAAATTCTAGCAATAGGTTTACAAATAAACAATTCAATGAACGCATTAAAATCATTCTTTCACAATACCCAATGAGTTCATAAACAAATAATCAAAAAATAACATAAAATTGATTATCCATACATAACCCAAATCTATATGCCTAGGATAACACAATCAATTCAATAAGAGAGAAAAAACAACAAAAATATGAAAGAAATGCTTAACTCGAGTTGATGGTGTCGATGTCACCTCCAAACTAGAGTCGGGAACTTAGCCATCCATGGATGTCTCCAAAAAAATGCTTCAGTCCCTAAAATAACCCTACTAAAAACCCTTCTACTACGCCTTTAAGCTCTCTTCTCTGTCGCAAGCTTCTCTTTTGTTCTCTCACGCCACTCTTTATTCTCTCCTCACTATTCACTGATGTGATGACTAAACATTGTGGCCCATCTCCACTATTCATGTCTCCTTTTATTTCTGCCTAACCTCGCTACACGACCCTCCTATCTCGCAAGTTCCTCTCCACTATTCTATAATGTGACAATTTAACTTAGTGGCCACCTTACTGTTCACACAAAAAACCCATGCAAACCTCATGCCCTTCTCTACGCTGTCATTTTCTATTAAGAAAAACTCCCTACCCAGCTGTACATTGTTTGTGGAACATGTTTGCGTGTTGCATTTTCGTAATAACGTGTTACGTTTCTTGCTTGCTTCTATCTTGCTGCTGCATTCCATGCTCCACTGCATCTTCGTTTCCACTTCTCTTCATGCTGCTATATGTTCTTCATATTGTACATGAGTTTTGTTCCATTTATTTCCACCACATGTACGTTCCACCTGCTGCACCTTAGTTCCATGGATGCCTTATACATTGTCCATTAATTAACTTAGGCATGACCATTAAATTAACATAAATTGCGTGTAAAATTCCATGCAGCTCACGTTCTTTGCATTTTTTGCTTCCATTTTTCTTGTCTTCTTCTTGCATTTTAATTTTCTTTTTCTTGATCCAAGAAAACAAGTGAGAATTAATCTTTGAAAAATGATCCAAATATCATGCTTTCGACTCACTTTAGCTACATCTTTTTGGAATTGTGCCTAAAAACCATATGTGAACTAAAGTGAGTATCTAAAGTAATTTTATGTCATTAATCGCTAAGTGTTATGAAATAATAAAACAATCAATCGAGCAAATGTTAAAGTTGTTACAACAAGATGTTTCCTTTGAGTTTGATGATGTGTAAGGAAGCTTTTAACATACTTAAGGAGCTCTTAACATCCCCACCAGTGATTCGACCTCCAAATTGGAGCCTCCCCTTCGACATCATGTGTGTTGCCAGAGACTATGCAATGGGGGCGATTCTAGGATAGAGAGTAGGAAAAGCTTTGCATGCCATCTATTATGCTTTGAATACTCTTAATCCAACTTAATTAAATTATTCGATAACTGAAAAAGAACTTTTGTTTGTGGTTTTTGCTTTAGAAAAATTTCAGTCGTATTTGCTTGGTGTTAAAGTAATTGTTTATTTTGATCATGTAGCTTTACAATACTTACTTACGAAGAAAGAAGCAAAAATGAGGCTGATGAGATGGATTCTCCTCCTTCCAGAATTCGACTTGGGTATAAAAGATAAGAAGGGGGTAGAAAATGTGGTTGTTGATCACCTCATCCGCTTGATCAAAGAAGCAGATGACATCCTTTTACGAGAGACATTTATAGATGAACAACTATTTTATGCCAAATTGACACCTCTATGGTATGTAAACATTATGAATTTCTTAGTTACTAACAAATTACCTATTGGTTTATAAACAACTCAGAGGGATAAGTTGAAGAATGAAGTGAAGTACTATGTTTGGGATGACCCGTATCTATGGAGGCATTGTACAGACCAAGTCATAAGGAGGTTTGTGCCTGAAAGTGAAACACCTTCTATCTTATCGTTCTATCATTCATATGCATGTGGAGGACACTTTGGAGTAAAAAGGATGACCCATAAAGTTTTGGAGAGTGGTTTTTACTAGCTCTCATTGTTCAATGATGCATACATCTTCTGCAAGTCATGTGACAGGTGCCAACGATCCTATAACTTGTCTAATAGGGATCAAATGCCACAAAATCCTATTCTTTTCTTTGATATTTTTTATGCTTGGGGTATTGACTTTATGGGACCTTTTCCATCATCTTTTGGTTTTAATTATATATTGCTTGTAGTCGACTATGTTTTCAAATGGGTGGAAGCTAAAGCCACCAGAACTAATGATGACAAAGTGATTGCAGATTTTGTTAAAGCTAACATCCTTTCTAGGTTCGAGATGCCAAAGGAAATCATCAATAATGGTGGAACCCATTTTTGCAACAGGTTGATGGAAACACTATTTAAGAAATATCACATCATGCATAAGGTTTCCACTTCTTACCATCCCCAAACCAAAGGACAAACTAAAGTGTCAAATCTAGAAATCAAACCAAACATGGAGAAAACAGTTCAACCTAATAGAAAAGGATTGGAATGTGAGGCTGGAAGATGCACTATGGGCTTACAGGACAACTTATAAAACACCAATCAAGATGTCTCTGTATAGATTGGTGTTTAGGAAGCTATGTCACATTTCGATGGAATTGTAACATAAGGCCTATTGGGCTATAAAAAGATGCAACATGAATTTGGATGATGCAGGTGTGCATACAAAGTTGCAATTGCAAGATTTAGAGCAGATGTGGAATGATTCCTATCAAAATGCAATGATATATAAGGAGAAGACGAAGGCTTTTCATAACAAGATGATTCCAAGGAAAAGCTTCATTTTGGGTTAGAAAGTGCTTTTATATCACTCGAAGTTGAAATTATTACCAGGTAAGTTATGTTCCCATTGGGTTGGTCTGTTTGTTGTTACTTATGTCTTTCCTTTTACTGCAATAGAGATACGAAGTTTGAAAACTGACAAGATATTTAAAATGAATGGTTATCGCCTGAAGTCATACTATGAAGGCTTCCAAACAGAGGATATCGAAGTGTTGATGGTAGAAGACAAGAATGACATCACTTGATGAGAGCAACATGGAGTTGAGCCAACGATAATAAACAAAGGCACTACTTAGGAGGCAACCCAAGCGAAGTTTTTATTTACATTCTCGCATTTTCTATTTTTGTTAAATGCTCCATTTCTTGGGTTTGATGTTACATTAGGGAAAATGTAAATTTTAAGTGTGGGGGTGAGGATGTTGCTAGAGTAGTGCTCTAAAGGCAATCACCTTTAGCACTTTTGTACAAACTTTATTTTGATTAATAAAGCGAAAGGAAATTTTTATTAATTTAATATTCGTTAATATATGAATTGATATTGATCTTAAATCGAATTACTGAAGGAAATCATAATAAGATCATGATAGTGAGATTCCTATCATATGCAATTATGTTAGTATCTAAATAATCCCTAGTCATAGGATCAATAAGACAGGACATTATTAATCCAGACAGATTAGCACATGTTATACTCCTTGATTTAATCAAACAGTGGATCTCACAAACTGTAAACATGAGATGTTTAGAGTTAACATGTGGATGCTTACTAAGGGTGGTAAGTACATCGGATGACCCGCTATGAGATTATCACATGGATGATATATCGAATGTCAATGATTAATCTCATCATAGCACTGGTGCAAATATCCTTAGATTTGAGGTACTCAAGGATATCTTGGATACTAATTATGTGCTTTGACATCATTCCTTGTTACCTGAAGGTGAGGTCGCTCTTCGGGTGGTGATTGGGTACATATATTGGTATTTGAAGGTAATTGGGTAGCCAATAAAGGATTCACCACTCCTGATAAAAGGAGACGATACCCACGGCCTCTTGTTGGGGTCATTACTTAAGAGTCTCTGGCTATAGTAGTTATGTGTCATGAAGAGAGTCTTCATTGACACATAGAGTAATGAGATCCTAGGACAAGAACTAACATCATTTAGACTAGATGTAATGTAGTCAATTTAATAGGAGTTGACACGTAGCCCATACTTCGAACCAAGTGGGGTATAGTATGGTAAAAGAACGCACGGTAATTGTCTGTGTAAAGGTTCATAAGTTGGATAATTAACTATCGAAGAGTTCGTGTATTAATCCATTTATATTTTGACAAATTGGCATCATGAAACCCTTCATAATTTGCTTGAATTACGAGTTAATTCAAGTGCCTAAAATAATCGGGAACCTAAAGGTCACATGCATAAAAGATCGGATGAAAAACATAGTGTGTATGACTAATTTTAAGTAGTGAGCCACAATCGTGAACAAAGGCTAGCCTATTTTTTAAGTAGGCCATGATCATGACCGAGGGAATGAGCGTACACAACAATTTTACCACTTCTTACACACTCAACTAAGAGCATAAGGGCTCTAGAAGAGTTCTAGAGTGAGAGAGAGGTGTCTTAAGTCTTGTTTTTGCGATTCATGCAATTGTTACATAAATCAAAGTGCATGCAACAAGATTCTTAATCTATCTTTTCATTTTGAGCATCTAGTAAAACTCATCTAGTTTGGTGCTCAAATCACTCTTATACATTGTTTCTTCTTGATCTTTGCGTGTTCTTGGGTGATCAAAGAAGGGTTTGATGTTTACAACAACCCAAACAAGAAGAAGAAACAAGAAAGGAGGAGAAATAAAAGGTAAAAATGTTTTATATTTCATGTTCTTTTACATGTCCATGTATGCATGTATGATTATGTGTTTTTCAGGTTGTCATGGTGTCAGAATCTAGATTCCGACGCTTCCACTGCATTCTCATGCATATGATGCTTGCATCCATGGTAAACCCAACAAGTTTTAGTTTTAGTTTCGTTTCCTATTTTCAAATTTTTGTTTTTTAAATACAAAAATTTATTTGATTGTTAATATTAATATAATTATATTTTTATTGCTAATTATAATTACATATGAGATAAAATTAAAAATAATTATTTTTAACTAATTAAATTTATTTTAATCTTTTATATAATATTTATTAATAAAATTATTTTATTTTATTGAAATAAATAAATTAAAAATAAATTTTATTTAAAAATTAATATTTATTTAAATATATTGTATTATTAAATCAAAATTTATTTAAAATTTATACATTTTGAAGGTTATTAAATTAATTTTTATTTAGTTTAATTACAAAAATAAATAAATTATCAAATATAATTAAATTTCTTATAGTTTTATTAATAATTAATTTTAAATAATTAAATATAATATTAAATCAAATTATTCATAATTCTTATTAATAATTAATACATTGAATAATTAAATAATATATATTTAGTTAATAGTAAATTATATTATTAAAAATCGCAAACTACTTTTTTTAGTTTTCATAAACCAGAAAAAGCTAAAATTAAAAACATAAATAAAAAATTAAAATAAAGAAGTTTTTTTATTAAATCTAAAAGTATAAATAAAAACAAACAGAACCTAAAGCTATCTTATGTGAAAAAATTACTAAGAAAAGCCTATTAATTCCTCAAAAACCTTGCACTAGAAATCTCTAACTAACTATGTGACTAGTTTTGGTTAATGAAACTATTTAATTCGTAAATATTTTTATTTTATCATGGAAAAATTTAAGTAAATGTGTTTTTATAATTAAAAAAATTAAAGCTCCTACGTCAAAAAAGGTATGGTCAAAATACAATATTTGTATATTCTGTCATAAACTGAAAGCAAAAGAAAAAAAGCTCAGAGCCCTGAAACCATGTTAGAAAGTAAACTCCTTTTCCCACCCGATAAAAATAATATCCATACTTCGGAGCGAAGCGAAGGGGAAAAAAAAAATATTATGCATAAGAGAACAGCAAGCAACCAAAATTAAAACATTCGGATTTGGCTTTGGGTTCTCGCAAATTATCAATCCATTAATTAAAATAAAATAAAATACAATATTAAAAGACAAAGACAGATACCGGCATCGGAACATGTAGATGCTGAGGATTCCCAATTCACAACCACAGAGCTCGCAGGCAGCTCTTTGTCAGAGAAGCAAACCCCAAACCTAAACTCTCTCTCTCCGCCACCAACAATGGATGCTTCTTTTCCTACTTCCTTGGTGATCCTCTTAGTCTTTCTTTATTGCTTGCCTGTTGGCTGCACACAAATAGAGTGTTATGTTCTTCAAGTTGTTTGCTTTATTAGTTTATGTTCTAGTTAAACTTCCTTTAGTCTTCATTCCTTGTATTTGTATTCAATAAGTGTGATGAACGAGTAAAATGAAATAGAAGGTGATATACATTATTGTGCCTCTTTTTTTATGTTTCTTTAATTTCCTTATACTTCTGTTATCAGTTTGGGTGTCAAGATGATGTTGGGGATTCTTGATTATAAGTAATTAGCATTTTTCAGAGGGTAACTGTTTTCTAGTGTGACGTAATCTTTTGATACTGTATTGGTGTTTTGTGATTCCTTATGTTGGGAAAATAGAAAGCAGCCTCTAAGTTCAGTTGATGTTTTAGTCCAAAGTTGCTGATTTAAATTTAATCCACTGAGCAATTGAGCGGAATGTGTTACATTATCATGATAGATGAGAGGCTACTTGGTTGCTCTGTTGCCACTTAGTTAGATTTTCTTCAATCTCTGTTTGTTAGGCCATATACTAGATTTTGAGAATTTACTAGAGGTTTCAACATTTCATATAACCAGTGGTTTCATGTTTATGGCTCCTCTATGTTCTTTTTGCAAAAAATTTCATCGAGCATAAGCTGCTATATCTGCCATTAGATTTAGGTGTTAGTATTATGTAATAATAATACAAGCAAAATTGAATACCATTGATAATTGCATTGTTTGTCAAAATGTTGGCGGGTGTGTGCTTAAATGCTCCTTAGACTATATATAAGAAATGAGTTAATTATCCTAAATTTGTTATGATATTTTGTACTTTGGCACTATGTTTACAGGGTTGATGTCTCCTATACTCATTGGTCGAGGTACACTTTTAAAGTGTGGGATATTTGAAGTTTCATGGTTTCGTAAAAGAGAACATCAACTTTGGATCAGAACACCATCGCGATTTGTTTATCAGCCAGTTGTTTTTGCTACAAGCAATATAGCTAGGTGCCAGAGGCATCATTTCAAAACAAGAGGTTGAGATCCCATTGCATTTTGTTTGATTCCTAATGAACAAATCTACAAATATGGTGGCTTTAATATGTAATATTGTTTAGGAGGTTATGTGGATCTTGATATCGAGCATTAGAGGTGATTGATGGTTTCTGAAACTTCTTATGTTGTTTAATTACATAGGTTTTACATACCAAACTATGTCTTCTGAAGTTATTGAAAAGACAGATAGCTATGCGGCTTCTAAAGATATGCAAGACTTGCATGTTTCAACTTCATATGAAACTGCAATGCAAGCACTTAGTTCTCTTATTACTCGTCAAAAACGTGGAGAGCGTGGATCCATTGGTGGTAAATATGGAAAACTAGACAGGATGCATATGTATCTTAAGGTAAAGCTTTTTAGGTTTCTAATCCAATAGGCATTAAACTAAATGGTTGATAAACTAACAACTGATCTATTTCCTGAAGAGTCTAATTTGACCATCTTTTATTTACATACATTTGAGTTGTTTTATCCACTTTTAGGTTTAATCACTAGTATACAGTTCTTTTATGTAATGCCTCATTTTCCACAAGAAGTGAGTTATCATTATGTGCATAATAAAGTTTTATTTTGAACCTGTTTTCCAGTTTAGGAACCAAAAACAATGATGAGTTCCTTATTACATAGAAGGCTTATTAGGATTGGAATTTTACACCTTTTTTTCTCTGTCTAAATAAAATTGGCTAAAGATTGAACATACAAATTCATTTTGTTGTTCAGATACTAGACTTGGAAGATCACATAGCTGGGCTCAAGATTATCCATGTTGCTGGAACAAAAGGAAAGGTGCTTTGTTGTTTGTCTACTATATTTATCCATTTATATTCCATTATCATCACCATGGATGAAATGTAATTTTGATAATTTGACAACTAATTTTCAATAAATTTATTGTGGTTAGTTTTTATTTGTAACTTTGGGACTTTTGAAATTCGTATGCACGAATTTTATCGTTTAGGAGGTAGGGTGCATGAATTCAATATTTGTATGTCCTACCTCAAACAAAGACTTTTTTTTTTCAGTTCACATGTTATTTCTATTTTCATGCTATCATTCGTTTTTTTTTGTTTTGACATCACTCATCATCTAATGAAGCACGTCCATGGCATGTCCTTACACTTCCCTTGAATTAATTGATCTTTTTTTAATGGATTTATGTTATAGGGTTCAACTTGCACATTTTGTGAGGCTATACTACGAGAATGTGGCTTCAAAACAGGGTTGTTCATGTCACCTCACCTTATGGATGTGAGAGAAAGATTCCGCATTCATGGGTTAGTGTTTGAACTCATCAACATTTAAACTATTTTAACATTGATTGGGTAAACTCATCTTAATTCCTTGCCTTTGCTTAAACCTCAACCTTGTTTATAAATCCCACATCAACAAGTTCAAGATGTATGATGAATTTTGCAGTGGAAAATCGTCAATATCCACTTGTTTGATGTGAATTTATAGTCTTGTAGATGCCATCATAAATGTGTAGGAATTGAATAGTTTTTCCTTAGTAAATGTGTTATTTGCTTTACACTTGGGTTCTATTATTGATGGGGATGCTATGCTTTTTTCTTTCATTTTTATCAATTTGATAGTTCCTTTTTGTAGTTGAATAATTGGAAACTAACATTGTTATGGAATTTGGTTGATTGATTTGAAAATGATGTATTGATGTTGAAGCTTGTAGTAATGCAATATATTTTGATTCTATGCAATTTGATCAGGTTACTACTAATTTTATTTGACCCGATTTCCCATCTGTTTGATCTTTGATAGCCATTCTCTTCTTAAGAGACTATTCTTAGGAATTGTATATCCAATGCAATATACAAAACTTAATCTTTAACTTATGGCTTGTTTAGTTGGATGTTAATTAATGGAATAGAATGGAACAAAACAGAAAGGAACGGTTTATAATGGAATAGAATGTACTATAGTGAAAAGTTGGTTTGGAAGGGATGGAAGGGTTCATAATGTAATGTAGTGAAACATTATTTGGAAGATGGATGTAATGAAATATAATTTATAATAAATGACTATTATACCCCTGATATTAAAATGGTTATTGTAAGAGGTTTAATGTTATAATTTTAAAACAGAAATCATATCTAATTAAGAAGTCACAGTTGTGACTTGTTCAAGTCACAACTGTGATAAATAATTTTTTATATATTTTCTATTTTAAAATAATAAAAATTTTAATGCAAGTTTTATTATTTTATTATTAATTATATACAATTTATTATTAATTATATAAAATTATTATTATTAATTATTTAATAAATTTTATCCTATTATATGTGATTTATATTTAAAAGTTATTTATTTATATTTATATTTATATAGAAATATATACAAACAATTAAAGAATAATTTTTATATTTTTCTATTTTCATTAATAAAATTTTATTAAATTTTTTATTTTATTATTAATTATATACAATTTTTATTAATAATATAAAATATTATTATTAGAGTCAAGAAAAATAATATAAAAATATTATTAATTATATACAAGGGAGTTAGGATTAGAACAAATAATTGGTATTAACAGAAATTATTGAGAATATATTAGGTACTATGTACTTATTAGTTTACGTTTCATCATAAACTCTCTGAATCAGAAATTTCTTATTTTTACTGTTTAAGATGGAATGAAACGTAACATAAAACTCTCCGCTTCCATCCCATTCCGTTCCATTCTATTATTAAACTATCAACTAAACGATAGAAATGTATTACGTTACATTCCGTTCCATTACTAACCCTTCGTCCAAACAAACCTCAATTCCTATTCTACAACCCCCAAGTTCTATCTTTTCCTAATCATGTTCTTTAAATATGAAAACATGTGAACTTCTCACTTTTGTTAAACAGTCTAGCTTCACGGTCTTTTGGCTTCCAACGCCTTCTTCCTTTTCCTTACATCGTCAACCTACTACTCCTCTTGACTTGTTTGAACTATCCTCTTGTTTCCTTGTTCTTGCTGTTAACCATCACCCTCTTCTTCTCTCTGAACTACCATCGTTCACCTTTTCCATAATTTGTCTTATAGCTGTCTCCCATCTCACCTTTTCCTTGATTCTCCTCCTACCCATCCTTTCTCGGGCTTTGTTTATTTTCAGTACCAACTCTCCCGGTACGAGTTAGTTCTTCTTACCCTTTTGTAGCAATCTTCTAAAGCGGGGCCTTTCGCTCTTAATGCCAAACCGGTTTAAATGACTTTTCAAAATTTATCGTATCTTACTCAAACTACAATAGTGGCTTCTCGAACACAATCAAACCCTCTTCCTTTACAATGGTATCAGGAATTCTTAGGTGAAATTCTTGTCTAAGTGCAGCTGATATATTAACCAAGTCGGACCAGAGAATTTAAACGTAACAATTATAAGACATCTGATAAAAGTTAAATCTCCTTTTAGTCATAAAATGCTACCGAGTATAGCATTCTCTCTTACAAATTGCTAGAGCCATTGCACGGGGCATAGCGTCCAGTCTGGCGCTAGCAGATATGAAAATAGTAACCAGATTGGTTTCACTGCTTCCACATGTACAGAAAATTGGACCTTCCTCAACCGGTAGGCTATAGCTACATTAAAATGCAGGCCACATTGCACGAGCCATTTTCCATTTCCTGCATGCACTAAACTGCCATTTTACGTGCTAAGGTGAAATTACAGGAATTCCCTGCAGCAAACAACGAGGCTAATAATAGGCATACGAAGAAAACAAATGTAACGCTGCACTTACCCATGTACGCAACAAGTAACAACTGAAAAATGTTACATTAAAATGAGAAAAATAACTCTCAAGCATTTCATTTCAATCCAAATAAAGTAAGAACCAACTAACTACAGAAGCAAGCCCATGATGCAATCAACATATTAATAGCCAGAACTCCCTTCATTTCCTTCAAAACCTTTCATTCCCGTCATAGTTGTTGAAAGATCGTGGTGCACTAGGTCTCTCATTGGCATAACTCACACGGATACTTCGTCCATGTAGCTCCTGAAATAACCGTTGCAATGTTAAGAACAATTTAGTCCAAAAGCATTCTTGAAATGTCACTAAGTGATAACCTACCTGGCCATCCATGGCTGACATTGCAGAGTTGGCAGATTCACTGCTTGTGAAGCTAACAAATCCGAATCCCCTTGACCTCCCAGTATCTCTATCTAAGATAACCCTTGCTGTGTACAAGGCTCACAACAGTTAAAAACAAAGCAAAATGTCATCAAGAAGAAGAATTCTTTAATACCTCAGAATGCCAACTATTTGAATAAAGAAAAGAAATGGTGAAAAGGCAAAATCAATGCAGAAAAGGTGTTAAAGAATGCAATGAAGCAATCACCAATTTAAAACGTTAATTAAGAATAAAACCATAAACAGTTTGCCACTAAACAAATGTGCAAATACTTTTTGCCTCAGAGGAGCGATAAATTCCATAGATCGACTTCTTTTAGTGCAGGCAGTACTTAAGTCCTTGATAACTTTGATGCTTGCTTGTTTATTAGAAGACGAGAGAAACTGAATAGAATTTAGAACATGTTGTGAATTATAAGTTCCCTCTTAGATAAGTAGGCTACAGACGAAGTATCAGCAATCAGTTCATGCAGATGAAATCCAGACATCTTCCAAGATAAAGTGGTCATGGATCAATTGCACAAAAGCTAGCACATAAAAGATCTATGTTCCATGTAACAATCGCAAATCAACTGCACAAGTGATGATATAAGAAACAAGGATAGGATAGAGATTAACTTTCTGAAACAAGCATGTACGAACTACACGAGTTGGCATTCTCAAAATGTCTATCCTGATACTTGATAGTTAATATGACTTGAGTATTGGAATTACCGTCAACAACATCACCAAAACTAGAGAATGCATCCTTCAGAGACTGATCATCCGTTCCAAATGAAAGACCTAAAAAAAATATAACGTCAATGGTACTGCATTTAGATCGAGTATGCCAAGAAGTTGCCCTTATTGTTGTATTAAGTATTGACCTCCAATAAAAAGCTTTGAAGATGACATGCAGCGGATTGAGTTTAACATAGATGACATAGGAGGTTTTCCATTCTGTGAAAAGCTATGCCTCACCAAGCTTCCAAGTTTGTTATAGAATGCCATTTCAGCTGTGTTCTGGTTACAAAGTCGTGCAACAGAGACATCAAAACCACTAATGAACAACATTTAGATCATTCAAATCCATCTATATGTAACATCGTAAGCTAGCACTCAAATGAGGTCCAGACTCAAAAAGAGTAACAATATACTCCTTGGAATATAAAACATGAATCAAAGGTCAAAAGTAAAGAAAACAACTAAAGTGGACCTTTGGTATTGCAAAGTAGATCATTTCTCACAAGCACAAATCCCATTAAAAACCCCAAAACTAAGACAATAAAAGCCAGAATCATTTCGAATGTGTCGATAACAAAACCCACAAAGCCACGGTTGCCAACATTCCCTTAGAAAACGTAGAAAACCAATACCCAGCTGACTTAACGTGAAAACGAGTAAACTTTTCTTTAAGTTTCCCCCTTCTTATCAAGTTTCATCAGTATTCATTTCATTCTTCGCAGCCAAACCACAGCTTACAAACAGATACAGGTCATGCGCAAGTATAGATATGCATATAGAGATAAAATTAATCAGAAAAGCCTTACGAGTTGGGAGATACCTTGAAACAGAAGAAAGCAGCAGATTTAGGTTATAATTGATAGAGAGATTATTATCGTTCGGCTAGGGTTGTATGGAAAATATCTTTGGACTTTATAGGCATTTGAGGCTGTGCTCTCTGTGGACAGTTATACAGTAACCGGTTTCGTCGTCATCTTTTATTGTCTTTTATTTTTATTTTTATGTTTATGTTTACGTTTACGTTTACGTTCACTTTACTTTCACGTTATTCTTAATTTATTATTTTAATATGTATATGCATTTTTTCCTTAATGTGAGTTTATCAAAAATAATCTTTCTATCAGTTAGGATTAAAGTTACGTACTATTAAACCTCTTTAGACCTTACGTATTAACAAAATTTTCACTGGATTTTTCTTATTGTTCTTATTGTTGAGTATATTAAAGCAATTTGATTTTAGGTTGTGGTTTTTAATTTGTAATTTGTACTTGTTTAAATTAAAATTAAAATAATTATTTTTATAAATAAATAAACTATTTTAATTTTAATTTTATATAATATTTATTTAAAGTTATCAGTAAAAATATTATATTTTATTAAAATAAATAATTTATTAATTAAAATTTTATTTATAAATTAATGTATAAAAAATAAGTATTAACAGGTAAAAAACATCGAAGATGGGCTAGAACTAGCAAAATAAAAGATAAAGAAAATTACTATATAATCCATCACAATTTGGGATAATAAGAAGCAAACTTAATAAATGATATATAAACAATCAACTGTAATGAGATATAATTTGGAAGACCAAGAAGAATTTAGAAAACAACTTCTTGAACTAGAAAAAATAAAGATAATTAGATGTATTTGGTTAGAAACCATGCAGAAATAATTAGAAGAAAAGCTATAATAATAGTAAATTATAAAAAATTAAACGATAATACAACATTTGATGGATACATCTTACACCGCAAAGAAGCGTTAATAAACTTAACAAGAGGAAAACAATTCTTCTCTAAATTTGACTGTAATAGAGAATTTTGGCAGATAAAAATAAATAAAGATAGTATTTTATATAGAGCTTTCTTTACTCTACAAGGTTATTACGAATAATTGCCTTTCGGTTTAAAAAATGGCCCACAAATATTTCAAAGAAAAATGAATAATATCTTTAAGTATCATACTTTCACACATGTTTGCTGGATAATATTTGAATAGCTAGTGAAAACATTGCTTAACATATTATACATCTCAATAAATTTGCAGATTTATGTGAACACATAGGAAGACCCTTTGAGTATTCCTAATAAGAAAAAATAAGTGAAGACGAAAAAAGAAGATTAAGTGATGAAGATCAAACCAAAAAGTTCTTACCTCCATAACCATTTAGAGTCGCTGATGAAGGAGATTTGGAGCCCTAATTCAGAAACTTTTGGTGAAACTTTAAAAGAGGGATTTTTGTTACCTCATTTTAGAAAGATCCGAGAATCCATGAGATGACTTTGTTCATGGTGACGTTTCTTTAGATTACGATATCGTTTGGTCTTTGTTTTGATATCCTGTTAGTAAGGAATGGATGTATTGAACTCCTTTCTTATTTAATTCATTTTAATTTTTCAAAAAAAAAAGGTTTAGCTCTCTCTAAGAAAACAACTAAGATATGTCAGACTAAAATAGAAATCCTTGTCATAGACATAGATGGTAAGGGCGTTAAACCTCTAATCTCGTATCCTTAAAAAATCTCACTATTTCCTGATAAGTTAATAGATAAGAAACAAGTTCGAAGTTCTTTAGGACTATTAAATTATGTTTCATATTTTATTCAAAATTTAGCAGAGATAAGAAAACTTTTTCAAATGTTTTTAAATAAAGGTCAAAGATTTGAGTTTTCAACCTATTTAATTGAATAGGCAAAGAGAATTAAGATTTTGTGTACTACATTGCAAAACTTTCTTTACCATTTGATGACGATGATTTAATTCTTAAAAATGATGCTTTGATCATACATGGAGTAGACTATTAAAAAAGATAGATTATTGTGATTCTAATATTAAGATTAATGAGTCTCATTGCAGATATATTTCGAGAACCTTTATAAACACTTAACCAAGCTATAAAATAAATGAAAAAGAATTATTGACAGTAGTAAAAAGCTGTCAAAATTTTTATTATTTTTTATTGCCTAAAAGATTTTCATTAAGAACTGATAATGTTTAAGTTAAGGCTTTTATTCAAAATAATTTACCCTCTAAACTTGAATATAAAAGATATATTAAATGACAAACTTTATTAGTAGAATATACCTTTGATATTGAGATTATCAAATCTAATAATAATGTTCTTGTAGATTTTTTAACTAGAGTTGGTCAACCTCAAAGAAGATATATTTGACTTATTGGAGCAGATGTTCGAAGATATCATTGCTTGTCAAACCCAAATCAAATATTTATTAGATATTACTAGCTTCGACTTGAAACCTAAAGAGGTTGAAGAGCTACTTCTTTCATTTTTCCATATATGGAGCTAAGATAGACCGTTATAATTATTCAGGACAAAAACTTTGTAGCCTAGTCAACAAGGATAAGATAGTTAAAGATTCATCATCTACAGGATCTTCTTCCTCGATAAAGGAATCTACTAGTCAACAAATTAAGCCGGATAAGGCTACTCTTGATAATATTTCTTTAAGGCCTGATATTAAGGGCAAATTAGCAGTAGAGAGAAATATCATGATTGATAATCTTTCAAGGAGTCATTTAGTTGTTCATGCACATTATGAGATAATGAGACACTTATATGCTCTATAAAATAATGATACCTGTTATATTGATTTTTTTGGATACATCCTAGATTAAACTTTTTACAAAGTGCTCACTCTTAATCTATTAAAGATTGGTATGATATTCAGATTTTGGAACATAAATGCTATATACCAATTTAGAGTTTCCTAAGGTATAATTACTTCTCAGATGAATTCAAGTAGGGGTTAAGGATTGTTACGTTACGATTACCCCCTAAAGATAACATTGGTATTAAAGATATTATCTACTGGTCTAGATTTTCATAAAGATAAATGATATGATGGCTATTATTTCATTACTTCGAGAAAGGTAGACCACTCTGCCATTACTATGGATATTAACTTAAGAAAAGAATTTTCTAAATACATTAAAAGTGATATCCTTTATAGAAGAAGAATTGACATGAAAACTGTTATTTCTAACATGAAAGGAGCATTTAAGAAAGGATTTCGAACCTTTCTTCGTGGCTCGTTTTTGATTTCTTTCTGTGTGGTAATTTCCACTCTTTTGTGTTGATATATTTTCATTTGTCATTTATGTATTGATGGTACACATTCCAAAATTTTGAAGACTCGGAAATGTTTTGCCACCTTTTTTATGCTTGTAAGGTCTCGTTGAATTTGAGAATTGCAGTAGAAACTAGCGTGAGAATTATTGAATTTGGCTACCAAAGTGACCAGTCTCTTACGATCCATCTCGTATCAACTTATATGTGTTATGATCGAGTCAGACTTGGTTGTAATAGTATTGCTCAAAATAGGCCTTAGACTATTAGGTTGGTGTTTGTGAATATGATTGCTAGGAATTTACTGAATAATAGAGAATATGGAATTGCCAATCGATTATTTAAAATTTGACAATTTTGAAATTAGAATTTAATTAGTTATAATAATTTATTAATTCAAAAAATAATTAAGAAATTATTTTATTTAATAGGATAACAATTTTATTAATTACAATATTTTAGTTTTTAAAATTTATAAGTGGGTCTTATAGTGCCACGTGGCGCACATATGGCATTATAAGCCCATTTTAAAGCTTAAATATTACTATCTTTTATCATGTCAGTAATGAACAGTAGATGATTGAAATCATCAAGTCTCTCTTAGAATTTCCATTCATATAGGGTGACGTGTGCTTAATTGTTTATACATTCATTCCTTAACACTTAGTGATTAATTCTTTGAAACACTTAAAAATTCATTTTAGTTCATATTTGATTTTAGGTACAATTTGAAAGTTTAAGAGCAAAAATGAGTTAAAAAGCACATTCTTTGAGTCATTCTTTTGATGATAGAACTCATTTATCTTTGTGGAATAAGAAGGATATTGATTACAGTGAAGATGGGACCAGAGATTGCAAGAAGAGCAACAATTTAACATGCTTTGGGAGATATATGGTTGTGTATCTACTTATAAGGTCATGTACACATTCAAAAGATACACCTTTGAGATACAAGGTTGGATACACAGTCTTCACAAAATCTTCATTTTTCGGGTTGTACAATTGGATGCACTACTGTGTACCCAATCGTGCATCTTCCCAAAACCTTAGTTTCTCATATAAAGTGACATTTGAGAAACTAAGAGGAAGATGAATCATTTTGGGGCTTTGTGAAGGGGTAGAACACTTACTCTTTAGAGACCCATGGAGGGCTAAACTTCCTCTTTCCGATTAGAGGGTGAAATCAACGTCGAGCACCACATTTGGGCATATCATCATTCTGTATTGTAAATCTCTCTCTTTAGGGCTTATTTATGTTATTATGTGTCTATTGATTTGGGTATTTGTGTAAAGATGATCTGAATATGTTCATTAGATTATTTTTATGTAAACTCGTTGCTAGAATCTCAAACGTGATACATAATAGTTGTGTTTTGGATTCTTCTGTGGCAATTAATGGTGTTGAATCATTAGGGATAATGTAACATAGGTGAATGACCCAAGCTTGTGTGGTTGTTGCCTAGATTGATATGTTTTCCTTATTCGTAGTATGACTGTCAGACTAAATCTAGAAAGTTTGTTCGATAGCTAGGTTTAGTTAAAGAGATTGTTTTAATTAGACACGACCTAAGGAAAAATCGGAGTTAACAAAGCTTTTTGTTAACCTACGATTAATAGTTTCTAAGAGAGATGTGAAAATAACAATTTAATAAAGTATGTTTAATTGAGTGTGGATCCCTAAGAGGAATGTTAATAAGGTAGTTACTAAAAGTAAACAGCAGTCAAGTGCACCTGAAACAAAGCCAGCATGTTGTGAAGTGGGAAATACAATCATTCAACCAATGACTAATTCTGTTAATTTGGGGAAAACACAAAGTGGTCTCATGACAGTATCTGAAGTGGGAATTGGCCAGATTGTTGAGGATCCAGGTGTAACATCTAATGACAAACTTAGCTATGTTAAAGAGAATGGTAGTGAGCTTAAGATATCCATTGAAACCTCCATGCAGTGTGCTGAATTAATTGATAAAGAAGAAAATCAGCATTAGGTGACTGCTAGAATCCAACAAAATAATGTGGAAGACATTATGCAAGAGGCTACATCCCAGACTTAGCAGCAAAAGGCCAAAGCAATAGTGAATGGAAACAACAATCAGGAAACTAGTCATGAGATAACTGAAGTTAAGAATGTTGACAGATTAACTACCCCAGGAGATATATAAATATTGTTAATGAAGAGAGCAACAGTGAAACTAGTATTCGGTAGGAAGATTGGCAAGCAATGGGAACTAAAAGTATAAAAACTAGGAGAAGGACTAAGTCCTCTTAACCATGATGATCTGCACAATATGGAATGTTAGGAGACTAAATTGTCCCAATAAATAATTAGCTTTAAAGGATTACCTTTAAGCTAGACCGTCATGTTTTGTTGGTTTGGTGGAAACCAAGATCAAAGAGAAAGTGTTTCTAAATGGGCTAAAGTTTATTCCAGCAGATTGGCAAACCTTGAGCAAACACTTTAAGCATCCTAAAAGAAGGATTATTGTCACAATAGATCCAATTTACCTTATTCTCTCTAGCTGCTACTGCACTGATCAAGTACGTGAACTTATGTTAAAGTCACTTAACATTCTTATAGTTATAATTGTGGTTTATGGTGCTAATTGGGAATTTCAAAGGTTTAGCTTATAGAAAGACCTACAGGATATTGATCAAAATATATCAATCCTGTGGATGGTGAGAAGGGATTTTAACTGCTTATTAGCTTCTTCTGAAGCTTTGGGGACTAAGAAGGTTACATATAAGGATACTAAAGAACTAACCTTATTAACTTCTTTTTTGGGACTTGTTGATCTAAGATATCAAAGGCCTATATTCACATGGAACAATCACCAGAAGGGTAATAGAAATGTCCAAAGAAAGCTAGGTAGGTGCTTAGTAAAAAATAGTTGGCTTACTCAGGTAACTAATACAGTGTTTGACGAACCTCTATTTTCTGATCATACTCCTAATCGGATATGCATCCATGGTAGCTCTTTTAAATGAGGATCAACTTTCACGTTCTTCAACTCCCTACTCAAGCACTCTTAACTTGATTCAATTATTGCTGCTGGTATGACTGTGCAGGGTTTTAAGATTTTTCAATGTTTTCAAATGCTGAAATGTATTAAAGCTGAATGCATTAAGCTTGCTAAGCTTAAAATCCTTTGAAATTCAGTGAAAAATAGGCCCTCAAGAAGCTATCTTTGACCAAAAAGCTTTTAGCCAAGGATCCTACTAGTTCCTCACTCTTGTAGGCAAAGAAATATGAACTCTGTAGTTACTTATAGATCATTGAGGAATATCAAGAGCAACTGAAACAAAAATCTAGAATCCAATAGTTGCAAGAAGGTGAGAAAAATTCTAAATACTCTTTTAGTGTTATTCAAGGTAGGAGAAATCGAAACATAATAGTTTGTCCTGATAATGAGAATGGTATGAAGATAAATGATCAAGAGGAATTCAAACGAATTGCCATAAGTCACTTTCAAGCAATAAATAGGGTATCTACTCACACTATAAGCCTTCCTAGCTGTTTAATCAGTCGAATGGTTGGGCCCACCAAATAGAACACTACTTAGAGAAGTCACAGGTAAAGAAATAAAGGAGTTTCTATTTTCATTTTATCCAGATAAGTCTCCTAGGCCTGATGACTTTAACGCCAGGGTCTTTTAAGAGAAATGGAACCTGTTACAAGTATCAATTGTTAAAACAGTCAAAGAGTTCTTCAGTTGTGGTAGGTTACTTACTGAAATCAACAAGACATTTCTCGGTTTGGTAACCAAGGTCCCTAACCCAAAGAAGCTGAATGACTACAGACTATTATCATGCTGCAATCTGCTTTATAAGATCCTTGCCAACAGATTGAGAAATACTCTGCCTGGTATTATTAATCATAGTCATAGTACAAATGTTCTAGGGAGAAGTATGGGTGACAATATAATTCTAGCTTAGGAATTATTCAAAGACTATTCATAAGGAACATGTCCGAAGTTGTGTTCTAAAAATAAATTTCACTAAGGCATATGACACGGTTAACTAGAGTCTCATTATCAATGTTCTCTATGCTTTTAGCTATCCTAGCAAGTTCATTAGTTGGATATATTCTTATTCAGTCTTTATAAACGGGGATCCTATGTATCTTTATCGTGCAGCTAAGGGAATTAGGCAAAGAGATCCTCTTTCTCCCTACCTATTCACTATTACTATGGAAGTTCTTCAGAGATTGACATAGATATAGATTGATGAAAGCTCAAATTTTAGATATCATTATCATTATCGTGAGCTCAATATCACTCAACTTTGTTTTGCAGATGATCTACTTTTGTTATGAGCTAACAACTCTACTTCAATTGAGATAATCTTAACCTCTCTGCAGAGATTCCAAGATTTATTCGGTATAAGTTTTAACCTTCAAAATAGTTATGCTTACCTTTCCAAACAAAGTCCAGTGGACTCCTCTAGAGTGATCATTGATATAGGGCTTTCAATACAACAATTTCCTTTTAACTACTTGAGTGTTCCCATCTACGTAAGGAAGCTAAAGGATGTCGAATGCAAACATCTGCTGGACAAAGTTCATAAAAGAATCATTAACTAGAGCAATATATTTCTGCTTTATACAGGTAGGTTATAGCTAGCTATATCTATTCTCAATAATCTACACATTTGTTGGCTTGCACATTTAGCAATACCTACAGGAGTATTGAAAAAGATTGACAGAAGTATACAAGACTTCATATGGTATGGACAAAATGTCAGTAGTAAAAAGATGCCCAAGGTCAAATGGAGTATCATTTGTTTACCCAAAGAATATTGTTGATTAGGTATCAGCTCAGCTAATAGAATGAGCAACGTATTGTTAGCTAAAAAGTTATGAAGGATTTGTTATGATAAGGAGAGACTTTAGGTGAAATGGGTGCATATGTTTCGTGTTAAACAAGGAAGCATTTAGTTTATAGCTCAAAGAAGTACTCAATCGTATACTTTTCAACAAATATTATGTACCAAATATTTGCATTCTCACATTAAGAATTACATTAGAGATGAAAAAGGCACAACATTTTGGTTTGACAACTGGTATTCTCTTGGACCGTTATGGAAGACTCAATATTTTTTAGCTCTAACACAGTTAATCCATGAAAACACCAAAATGCACATATTTATTCGCAATGATAGCTAGTATTGGCCATTTCATGCAGGGAGACAGACTCAATATTTTTTAGCTCTAACACAGTTAATCCATGAAAACACCAAAATGCACATATTTGTTCGCAATGATAGCTAGTATTGGCCATTTCATGCAGGGAGACAAACTCAATATTTTTTAGCTCTAACACAGTTAATCCATGAAAACACCAAAATGCACATATTTGTTCGCAATGATAGCTAGTATTGGCCATTTCATGCAGGGAGACAAACTCAATATTTTTTAGCTCTAACACAGTTAATCCATGAAAACACCAAAATGCACATATTTGTTCGCAATGATAGCTA
>JAOTAY010000004.1:9314278-9327003 GCA_025629805.1 Erythroxylum baracoense
ATAAAATAATAAACCTCCTACAATAATCATTTTAATATAAGGGGTATAATAGTCATTTATTATACATTCCATTCCATTCCATCCCTCTTCCAAACAACATTTTATTACATTACATTATGAACCCTTCCATCCCTCTCAAACAACTTTTCACTATATTACATTCCATTCCATTATAAACCGTTCAATTCCATCCTGTTACATTCCATTCCATTCCATTAATTAACATCCAACCAAACAGGCCCTAAAGCTACTTTAGTTGAAAGACCTAAAATTATGAATGAATGTGACAATTTAGAGGGTGACAAACTGACACTAAATCCTAATTAACTTGCATATTTAGTCAAAGAACCCAATTCACTAATTTCGAGAGCTAATGACTCTTCACACCCTAATAGACTATGTTCAAAATTAAATCAATTTCAATCTATCTAAGCCATTGACATATTGACACAATTTATAAAATGCAACTTAACAAACTATCATATGCAACATTCACACTCAAAGCAAAACATATAACTCTCCCCACACTTGAACAACACATTGTCCTCAATGTGAGAAGAAGGCAAACAAACATGCATGGCAAGAAGAAACATAAAATAAAGTAAAACAAAAACAAAACAAAAATAAAATAAAGACTAAATTTAAAAAGAAACGGGTTAGAAACAAAGCCTCACAGTGATGGCGGCGGGAATGATGTCGGAGGTGGCAGTTAGAAACCTTGAGTCTTGAAGTAATGATGGATACGATGTATATCTCAGCTCTGACGTCGTTGTGTTCAGGCCATCTCCTTCATTCTTCTAGAGTTCTCCGCCAGTGTATCTGTAATTACCTTAGTGTTTGCGGAGATTGTATCGAGCACTTTCTTCTAACTCGGTTCATCTATGTCTTCTTCCTCCTTGGACTCCTCGCTGGTCGAATCCTCTTCTTGTTATTGCTAAGCACTTAAACTCGCTTGACTGGTCTTGATCTTGACATGTGTCATGGCACTAATATCCTAAAGTTTCATATTATGGGACTTCAGGATTTTAGCTCACCACAGATGATAATGGTTCATAAATTCAAGACGGTAGACTGTGAATCCGTTGCACTCAACTCTATAATAATCAGCTATGGCTGAAACCAAGTAACCTATTTCTAAGTTATTGCTCCTCTTACGTCGAGTAGCACTAATTACATTAAAGATGTGGGTGATTGTGCAAATTGGGATGTCGTGGTCCATGCACTACAACAAGAAAAGTTCCTTCATCGAAAACTTGTTAGTTTTTGCTTTGTCAAAAATAGTTTGACATATGAATTTGTGCAGCAACAAGTGTTCGTGGCTCCTGATAATGTTATTGTGTGCATTCTTAGCGACAAAATGCTCTAACCTAGTTAGTTCAGTCTAGTAGGGGGTGACACAGAAATCATCGTACTGATCCATTATGGACAATTCGGGGAAACCATAAATTTCATACAAAGTCTCATAATTAAGCTCATAAGGTCTTCCTCACAATCTAAACCGCAATTCCCTAGGTTTATTAGATTTGAACTGAAGGGATGTAAAGAATTTTAAGGTATGTTCTTCATAAATTTTCGACCTTGTCTCTCAATTCTAATCTATCTAAGTCTCAAAATGAAAATTCTTGGGAGCCATAATTTGCTTATTACGAAGAGAGTGAAAGCGGTTACCTTCCTCATCTAAGAAGATCAGGAAAGGTGCTCCGCAATTAGTTGCCCTGTCTCTTTTCTTGTGGCCCGACACTTGATTTCTTCCCGATGATTGGTTACCCTTTGCTAACTACTTAACGCACCACATAATGGATTTCAAGTAGGTAGAAGTTGGAAGAGACTAGAAGTTTGGAATTTGGTTAGAGAGAAGTAAGAGCGTTTGAAGATTCTAATTTGGAGAGATAAAGTTAAAAAGAAAGTGAAAATGAAGCGTGGCATCAATATATAGGTGAAGAAAGGGTAAAATGGTAAAAATTAGATAAAATTTAAGTGGACTATTTTACCCTGCCGCAGGCCACATATTTTCACCAATTTCTGATTTTTTTCTTCTTGTCCTTCTACACTTTCCTGAAATCACTTCTTAACTCTTTATACCTCTTTCACCTCTCTTTTGCTTACATCCTCAATCATCTAATTTATGTCGAAGTCCTATTGACAACGTGTCGTAACGCTATTCAAAATAAAATAACTAGACTACTACTATAAAAATGGTGAGTCTAGGTCAATCCCACAGAGAGTGTGTGTAAAGTTGTTGAAATGAAATTAACTGGTGTTTAGGTTAAACGAGGGGTCTTGGTTTTAGAAATGAGAAAATAAAATGAAACTAGACTAATAAAACAAATTAAAGAAAACATGTGAAAAGTGATAAAAATGGGGAATTCAGTAGGGACTAGGTTCTTTGATTCAATCTCGACCTACACCCTAATTAAGCATATTTCATTGATTTGTTGTCCTCAAACCTCTCATAACAACTATTAATCGTGGGTTAATAATTAACCTGAGTTTTTCCTTAGGTTTTGTTTAATCAAAATATGATCATTAATTAAACCTAACTACAGAATAACCTAGGATACGATCTCTAGATTTAATTACGAATTAGAAAAATCGATTAATCAAGGCAACAATCACATATGATGTGTCATTTAACCTAGGTCATGTTATCCCTAATGATTACGAATCATTAGTCGCTACACATGAATTTCAACATAACAATTATAAATTATATCGAAATTCTAGAATGGGTTTGCAAATAAATTATCCAATGAACACATTAAAATCATCCTCTCCCAATACCCAATGAGTTCATATACAAATAACCAAACAATAATAAAGTGCGATAATCCATACATAAAACTCAAATCAATTATCATAGGATAACACAATCAATTTCTAATGAGAGGAAGAAATAACAAAAACCATGAAATACACTTGACCCGGGTCATCGGCGTCGATGTCACCTCCGAACTGGCGTCTAGAACTTAGCCTTCCATAAGTTACTCCAAAGAAAATGCTTCAGCCCCACTCAAAATATCCTTAGCCGAAACCCCCTCGGTTCTTTCTTCACTGCGCCTCCTGTTCTACGCTCCTGTTCTCACCAGCTATTGCTTTTTATGATTTGATAAATTAACTTGTGGTCCATCTTACTTTTTGCGTTTTAAAACCATCACAGATTGCATCTGCTACGTCTATATTTCATGCCTTGAATGAAACGTATGCATTTAATGCATATGTTTTCATTTAATGCAAACGACTATGTTGTGTTTTCTTTTCTCACTCTGTTGGCACGTTTTCTTCCTTGTTATGTTATGTTTTGGCTACTATGCTCACCACTTAATTCATGTTGTTTAGCTAGTGAACTGCTGTGTTTTTTGCATATTGTGCATGTTTTTTGGTGTATCATATGCACGTTTCATGCTTCCTCTTGCTGCACCTTAGCTCCATGGATGTTGCATTATACATTGTCCATTAATTAACTTATTACATGGACATTAATTTAACGTAAATTGCATGTAAAATTCCATACATAATCATGCAGCTCACGTTTTTTGCATTTTGTGCTTTCTTTTTCTTGTCTTCTTCTTGTCTTTTAATTTTCTTCTTCTTGCTCTATGAAGTCAGGTAAAATTAATCTTCAAAAAAAGGCCAAAATATCATGCTTTCAACCGACTTTAACTTCTTTGCTTCCAACTTATGCCTAAAATCACATATATGTCAAAGTTAGTATCTTAAACAATTTTATGTCATTAATCGCTAAGTGTTATGAAATAATTAAATAATCAATTAAACACCTATCACCTATCCCTTCCCGATTTTATCTGGAAATGAAATAACCTAATTACAAAATTCAAACTATTTAAAAATCAAGGGAAATAACATGGAAATAAAAATCCATGGGTTGCCTCCCATATAGTGTTTCTTTTAACGTCAATAGCTCGACGCTCTTCTTTCATTGGAAACTTGGTCGGGATCAACTATGAGAAGCTTACTTCCACTGTTTTCGTTCAACATCAGTTTTGTAGCTTGTAGGTAAGCTACAGATTGCAAAATGATCAGAAGGACAATATTGATAAAATTATGAAAACCAATTAAGCTCAATAATGTTCTTTTTTTGAGTGAACTATCAACAAAACAGGGAATAACAAAACTCCCTGAATCTTCCATCAAATCCAATAGTTTGTCCTGTAAGAAGGTGAGTTGCTCTCTTTCTTCCTTAATCACCTTTATCTCCTCTGCTTCTTCCGCTTCATGAACAAAGACTTTCATAACTTCTTCAAACTCGATGTATGTTGTCATCTGTTCTTTGTCCTTTTGTTCTTTAGAAGATTCGAACACATCAATTATCCTGAATGAGCTACTATCCTTCAGATTCTTTAATACATCATTCATGTTGAATGTCACATGGTCATGATTAATCTGAGGGATAAATAAGGTTCTTTTCATGGACATCTACCAAAGATTTTTGATGTTCAAGCATGGTAAACCAAGATCTGGCGGATAATATAAGGGCTTTTCATCCTTTTCTTCATCCTCTTTTTTGATTTCTTGGTCTTCTATAAGGTAGGGTTCAACATGGTCTTCCACTGGTTCTTCTTGTTCTTCCCCATTTCTAAGTGTGATAGCCTCATACTACTCTTGTTGATATAACTCTATATTGCTCAGAGAGTCTTCCACACTTCTCTTACAAAATTCATGGGAAAGCTGTCTTACTTGAATCTCGAGGTTATGAATAGAAGTGGTATGATTTTCTGTTACTTGATCAAATTCCTCTTCCAGTCTCTTCCGGTTCTCTTCCATGTCTGTTAGCTTATCTATGATTTTGTCCAATTTGGAATTCCATGAACTGGACTCATCTTACTAAAATTCAAATAGGTTTTGATGTCCCATGTGAGTACTTGCGTTGTTGGACCAATAAAAATCTGGATGGTTCTGCTACCCCAGAGTGTATATATTCTAATAAGGATCGTTACTTCCCCAACCATACTGTGCCTCATTTTAATTCGCAAAAGTTCCTTGCTCCTTATAATATCTATCTTCTATCGTTGTTCTTTCCATTTCTTCTTGGCACCTAACTCTTCAAATGTCTCATTCTTACTCTAAAATGTCTTTATGTGTCTCTACTTTACACCTTAAACTTCTTTCTCTATTTTTATTTTTATTTTTTAATTAAAACAAAAGATAGTGAAACAGCCTTAGACTAAAGAACTAAACTAATTGTCTCCCCGACAACGGCGCCAAAAACTTAATCGGGCATTGATGTGTGTAAGTTGTAATAAATAACTGTTGATAATCTGTAAAGGCACAATTCGTTAGCATAGTACCTAAGGTGTCGATCCTATGAGGAGGGATAATCTAATTCTAAAATCTAAGGCCAGAAAACAATACAAAAATTCAAATTGCACTAAACTAAAAAATGAGAAATTAATTCAATCAATCACGAAAATACTATTACTAAGCAATTGCAACACACCCAAGAATTAACCTAAGGAAATTACCAATTGAGAGAAAGGGAATTTTACCTATCCTTAATGCTAAGCTAATTAATTATGAATTACTAGATTATTAGTTTTATATGATCCTAGGGTTGATTACTCTCTCTCGAGTTATAATAATCATCATCATCATCATCACCCAGTCCAAAATCTCGCAATAAAGCGGAGTCTGGGGAGGTCTAATAGTACACGACCTTACCCCCATAAAGTAGAGAGGTTGTTTCCGGTAGACCCACATGCGATTATGACATACAGGAAAAAAGTAGTATAGTAATAATGTAAAAAATACAAATAAGTAATGCAGGTTAAAAGAGTAAAGAAATAAAACTAAAATACATAAATAAATAAAAGTAAATACATAAATGCATAAAAACAAATAAATAATAATACTAATGATAATAATAATAAATGCTTAATAATAATTAAATAAGTAAATAAATAAATAAAATAAAATAGAACCAAAGAAGATATAAAACAGGAATTAAAAAGAATAATAAAAGGTAAGAAGAAGCTTCTCTATTTGGCTGTTCAATAGATGGAGAAAAGATTGTTGTTGACGAGGATGGTGCTGAGCAAACAATGATGCTGTACAAAAATGCCAAAATCCAAAACAAAAATACAAAGAAACAACAGTCTTAATACCAACATCCCATTTTGTTAACTAATAAGGAGCACAGTGATGGCATCAAATGGCACAAAGTCATAGCAAACTGAAGATAGAAAACAATTATGCTATTATAGCATAACTTATCCATCCTGCACTTTGCTTATCTCCAATGGCACAAATTGATGGCATCAAAACAAGACCAGCAAGAAATACAATAATACTTCCAAATGAGCAGCACAATCATAATCCATAACTCATAATTCTAATACTAGAAGGGCTATGAGGTCACATAACACATTGCAATATGAAATGATAAAAGCCATTCCACCCTCATGATCAAAATCAAACATAATTGATGCAACTAGCCTGAATCTAAAACCTAGTTGAACAATACTCCCATAGGCAAAATCGAGCAGAAGACAGAATTGAGAGTAAGAAAGCGTACTTCGTATGGAAATTCTGAAGCAAAAATTGAGCAAAAAAATCAAGTGAAAATCACTAAACACATTTGAAATTGAACAAAATTAATCCATGTATAACACTCAAGAAGCTGATTGAAAAATATTTCAAACTTACCCATCTGTTGAAGATGCATTTGCAAAATCCTAGTCATTGATACTAAATCCAATTGAACTTTCCAATTAGCTTCAGCATCCTTCTTTTGCTCTGTCTGTGTTTAATCCTCTTGGTCTAGAGAAGTGCGAGACCCCAGCAGGTTTGCTTAATACCAACCTATTAGACTCTGATACGAGTAAAAATATATAGCAACAATATATTAAAACTCAAGCTTGAACCTTATCCGTTTGAGTACCATTATGAGTTGGAACTAAAATACAGGAAGCTCAGTGTACTCTTTCCATTTGTTTTATCCAGAGGAAATAGTAACAAGCTCGATAACGCTGCAAGACAAATTCAAAGGTTGAACGTAAACAGCTAACTTAAGCTTAAAAAGATCGAAATCAGACCTCAAACACCCATAAAGGACACAAAACACCCTGATACACTCAATGACTCAATAACCCACCCACCTCATTATTAAGAATAGTACGTAGAAAAAATAAAAGGCAACTTTAATGTTCAATCAAAGCAAGAAACCTTCCATAAATGCTTTACAAACTAATAAATCTCACGTTTCTCCTAAAAAAATCTTACATAAACTAGTTTACTTACCAACTAATAGAGGAGAAGCACGCAATGGTTCAAAAATCCTATCACCCAATCATAGAAACAGATCTCATAGATGTATCGGGAATACTTAAAGCTTCGATCTTGCAGCTTTTTAAGAAGACCCAGAACAAAGATAGATATAAAGGGTAAATAGAGAAAAAATTTCATACTACTATTTGAACCCAGAAATTTGAAGTAAAAACAAGACAATCCAGTCGAAAGCTACCCATGTTTTTCCTAAAAACAAAGAAATTCGTATAAAATAGAGAAGATAAAAGCCAATGAGTTGGTAAAAATGGAGAGAATTCACCCTTACTAGAGAGCAAAAAGAATGCAATGGTAGCAACAAAAGCAGCGGCACATGTACCAATTACAAAAACAATGGTGGGAAAGCCTTTGATTTTCTTTTGTCGATAGGTTGAGGGGGTTCGACAAAAGCCCGGCCGTTGCAGTCGTCTCTCTCTCTCAAGTTATAATCATTAACCCTAAATCATAAACCCTAATCAAATTATAGAAGTTGCAATCTCTCAATTAACAACCTATCCAAAACCCTAATTAGTTCCAAAATTCTCTAATAAACTACCGAAAACCTATGCAAGATCTCTCTTCACATAATTTAGCGATTTGATTTAATTCTAATTCTATTAAATCACCTAAATCTAGTTAGCCCAATTTAATCATTTTTCATTCGATTCACCCTCTCAATTTATTATCGAATTATGCAATCGCAAAATTAAATCACAATAAATCTAAATAACACATAAACAATCAAATTTTATTAATTCAAAGATAAAACTCTGAAGGTGAGTTTAGAACATCCTCAATATTCAAAAATCCTATCATCAAATTGTCATTCCAATTCTATACAATAATAAAACTGAAAATAAACAGGAAATACGATATGAACAGATGATGGGAGGCAGCAACATCAGGAAAATCCTGATCTGGGAAGTATGTCGAGTTAGCTTCTTCTCCTCTTCTCTCTTCCTTCTTCTCTTTCTCGATCTCTCGATCAATTCTCTCTAGGGTTTCTCAAAAGTTACTGATGCAAAAGCCCCCTGCCTCTTTGTCTTGTTTTTTAAATATCCTTTGTGTTCTGAGCAACTCTAAGGTTTTTTTGGGGTTTGAAAGGTTCAAAAAATCCCTCGAAACTTAACGTTTTTTAGTATCTGCACGTCTGTCCAATGCAGGCTACGACTATGGCCCTGTAGGCCACAATTGTAGGCCATATTCTGGGCTACTGTCACGATCACGACATACAAGCCACAATCGTGGGCCATGTCCTAGGCTTACGATCGTGGGCTAACTCTGGTGCTTTGTCATGATCGTAGCCATTATTTCAACCTGAATATCTCTGAAATTTCTTCGCTCTTCGATGTTGACCTGAAACACTAACAAACACATCAAGGTACCTCAAAAACATAATATTTAAGCTCAAACACTTGTACTAACCCGTAAAACACTTAAAACATAAATAATTAACAAATTAATAGAATTCTAACCTAAACACATACTCAATGATTGAATTAACAATTAAATACATATCAAACTAAGCCTAAAAATAAGATGCAATTTACACTTATCAGGCATATTTCCTAAAACATTGGGTCAATGTTGCAATGAGTTTCCCCTATGTTGATTCTTTTATTGTCAAACTGTATCATATTACTGCTTCACCTTCCAAATATATCATTACTATTCTTATCTTCATATTAGGTGTCGTCTGATCTATCACAAAATTGCTCAACCTAGTAAATCCAATTATAAATATTTGAGCCAGAAAAATTGAAACTCAACCATACTAAATGCCTTATAATGGAAATTAAGGTGTTAAGAGCAAAATAAAGATAATTAGGCATTTATGGACAATTTAAACAGTGCTTTTCAAATTGAATATAACTTTCTCTTTTAAACTTTGATTGAGACTGATAAGAGATGTTAATTGAGGTTAAATGTTTAAGTTGAAAAGTTAAACTTTAATTGTAAAAAAATTACTAACTTTACTTAATTTTGCAATAATAGCTCGAATTTTAAAATATAATACTAAAATACTTAAACTTTTAATTTTTTTACAAAAATAGTTCAACGTTAAGTGTTCTATTAATGTTTTTGACGTGACGTGACATGTTAGATTTGTCTATTTGCCACATGGCTACTATCACAAAGGTCTACTTTGGACTCGAACTTTTACCACAAGTCGTGCCCACCTTCGTGAGACAATCCTGCTTCGGTCCGCTTAAGCAAGATTCAGCCTTGTCACATGAATGTCACCGAACAATTTCATTAGCCCTCGAACACCTCACGCACACACAAGTGTTTAAAGTGTTTCTCTCACACACAAAATAATACGTGTATAATAGAGGAAAGAAAGCAACAAGAGATATATATAGTCGAAGATAATCTTTCATTAACTCTCAATAAAATGTTAACAAAAGATACAAGTACCTCCTTCTCGAAGCACTTACAAGGAACTCCCTACTCGAAGTCCTTACAATGAGAACCCCCCAAAAGCTCTTAACTCTCAAAACTCTCTCCTCTGAGTGATTTCTCTGACTCAATGATTGAAATCTCTAGCTCTCAACTCTAATGAGCTATTTATAGGCTCCTCTTGCTTGGAAAGCAAGTTCAAGATCTTTAAAGATCTCCACAATCCTAGTTGATCCTATCAATTAAAGATTACATTGCATCACACCGACCAATAGGAAGACATCCCCTTTCCCTTAAAACTCTTCTAATTGGCTACATTACATCAAAATCTAATCCAATAACGATTACATGCCAACTTGGAAGATTGCATCCATATCCTTGAAGATCTCCGCTACCTTCAGATGATTCTCCCACATGGTCTTTATCTCTTAGACTTGATGAATCTCCAATGTGATCTTCAAGTTGATCTCGC
Organism: Erythroxylum baracoense; assembly: GCA_025629805.1. NCBI lineage: Eukaryota > Viridiplantae > Streptophyta > Magnoliopsida > Malpighiales > Erythroxylaceae > Erythroxylum > Erythroxylum baracoense. The sequence goes on from JAOTAY010000004.1 coordinate 9,324,429, forward strand.
CACGTTATCATATGCCACATCACCCATAGTTGCCATGTCACTGCTGATGTGTTTTCCAAGTCACCAAGGCCTATCTGCACATAGGTCCATCAATGCACGTCCATGAACAAGCTTATCTTCCATGATCAAACTCACTCATGGTGCAGTCTCGTCGCTCCATGACTAAGTGCAAGTCACAATCCGAGTTATAAAACCTCGCTTGTTTTACATACCTTCGACCTGCCTCGCCGAAGTCAAGTGCCTTCGCACACCCTCGGGTCTCCCATGACTTAGTTTGCTAACTCCGTGTGACCTCGCATTCGAATCTCACATCTCGTTGAAGATTTCCACCAATGCACATCTACGCGTACCCACGTGTATCAAATCTTACCTACTCTCGAGATCTTTGCTGATACTTCCCGCAGCACTCGCCTACTTTGCAAGTTCCTCGAGTTTTGCTCGCCAACTTACAAGACTTTGCCTTGTTCCCTTGTCAACACGCCTTGCCAACCTACGTCCCAAGCATTGGCCAAGGCTCGCCAACACTCGCACTATCCCGCAGTTTGGATTTAGGGGTCTAACAAACGAACCCCACTAGAAGAATTTAATGCCCTCGTCGAAATAATCTATGGGCACTCCTTTATGAGTGGTTCCCTTGAAGACTCCTTCCCCAACTGTCGAAGACTAGAGCAAGCCTTCTCTTCCATTGGCACCTTTCCCACGTACCAACTCTTCTTTCTGTCAAGTTTGTTTTTGCATGGATCCTCCTCCACGAGGCTCATGACATTCAAATAGGCGATGCTGTTGATGGCTCCTTCCCCCGAGTCATCTTCATTGCTCCCTCCTTTGTCCTTCGCGACTATGGAGTTCATCTGCTCCTCGCCCTTCTCTTTTCGAGCATTCTCGAGCATAATGCAACCCTTCACAGATGAAGCATGGAAGCTTCCCCCTCGATTGCTTCTTCTTATGTTGAGAAGATTCTCCCACCTTCTCGTTTCCGTTCTCCTTGCTGTCCCAGGTTCCACCATTTTTCTTGCCCTCTCTACTGGGTAGAATTGGTGGTGGCAATTGGAAATCCACCAAGGAATCTGCCACCGCTATTACGTTAAGGAGGTCCTTCACATTCTGCCTCTAAAGCTCCATTTGTGCCTAACCTTGTAAGTCGCAAATGAAGTTGAACAATTTGTCTTCCTCTGACATGTTCCGGACGTCCAACATCACTTATGTGAACTTCTTCATATACTCCCTCACCGAGTCATCTTGCTTCAACGCCTTCAAAGCTTCCCTCGCAAGTCATGAAGTGTTATTGGGTAGAAACTGGTCCGTTAGCTCCTTCTTCAGCTTGTCCCACGTATTAATGGGAGGTCTGCCAGCACTGATGTCATTAGAGATCCTCGTCCTCCACCACAGCTTGGCATCACCCACCATGTACATTGTTGTGATTGACACTTTCTTCGAGTCCGCCACCTTTACCGCTGCAAAGTACTGCTCTATGTCCCACAGAAAATTTTCAATCTCCTTAACACTTTACTTGCCATCGAAAACTTGTGGCTCTCCCACCTTTACCATAGTGCATTCCACTCGGACACAAGTCTCGTGCTTTGCCATCGCACTCTTGAGCACCAACAGATCATAACCCATCTCCTCACGAGCCTTCATTTGTTCCTCGAGCACTCTCATAATTGCTTGAAGCTCCCTCTCTAAGGCTACAATACGTTCCAACAAAGGAACTACTCCCTCATCCGTTGGGGCTAGAGACTCAAGAATCCCCTCTATTCTAGTAACCCTTTGGTACTGCTGTCACCTACAACTAAATTAAAAAGAAACCAACTACTGTTAATACAAATTAATGTAGTAGTGGAGAGTGGATATCGTTCCCATGAGGAATTTTTAGCGGCAATGATTGTATGAGTTCAACATGAAAATAAAATAATGAAATGGGGGGTTTCAATTCAAGGAAATTTAAAGAAAAAGATGACAAAAATTGAAAATCAATAAAAGTAATTGGCTCTTAAAATTTAATAGAAAGCCTTGGTTTTTGGGTCACCAATGTTATCACACTAAATGGATCCTCGATATAAAATTTCAGCCATTAATAAACATTCATTGGGGGATGTTTTCTCTTAAGAGTAAATGGCTAGAAACATGTATCCTAGCATTCTTATTAATCAACAACCTAGATACGATCGTAGGTTCAATTGAATAATAGCGTTAAGAACTAAGAAACCAATGAACAAGATAATACATGTACGACATGCAGTTAATCAAGATGAATATCTTCTTAAAATTTCCGACTTTAACGTAAAGAAGGTAATCCTAATTGCTACTTGTGATTAACAAAATTGAAAGTCATATTTTATTAATCTAGCTATTGAACAAATCAATCCCTAGTTGTGCACCTAGATATCAATCAATTCAATTAGAAAAAGTAATTCAGAAGATATACGATGTTCATCAACAACACAAACTTTATTGAAATATCTCACACATAATAGCGGATAACACGGCTTCCCTCAACCAAGAAAAGAAGTTTAGCTACTCATAATAGAATTGAAAATAAAAGAAATAACAAAACATATAGTCTCCATCCCTGGTC
>JAOTAY010000004.1:9330804-9344149 GCA_025629805.1 Erythroxylum baracoense
TTTCCGTGTATAGATTTTAATTAAATTAAATTGTTATAGTTTATTTTATTGAAATGTTCCCAACTATAATTATTATTCTTACAAATAAATTTACAACGATGACACGTAGTCGCCATAAAATCTGTACGGGGACCGGGGCCAACATCAACTTAGCCAATGGTTTGTGTATATTAAGACATATAGACCTTATGTGTGACATGGTATTTATTAAATAGTGTCTCCACCAATCTATTATAAAAATGGGTGCCTTTGTTAGAATTTGCTTAGATGGGGACATTTATGTAAAAGAATAAAAGGAAATATTAGCTTATCTTTGGTAAATGACATTTGAATTGCTTATTAGTCTTTTAACATAACGGTCGTCTTCTTCTCCAAGATTAACCTAGGTCGTCTCTCCTATTTGGCAAGAGATTTTCCATTTTTCTTTTTTTCACTCTTTCGCACCCTAACTTCTCTCTTACTCCCGCGCTCTCTTCTTCCTTTTAATTAGTTTCACCTGTTCTTTACAAACTTAGTGTTAGAAAATCAGGGAGGAATCTAATCATACACCCTGTAGACAAACAAGAAACCTTTTTGTTATAATTTTTTGAATCCATGATCACTTAAATTCTATAACATGATTAACATATAAAATATAATAAAACATGAATCATAATTTATATTTTATTTCGAAACTTGACCTTTTTCTTATCATTTCTCTTGAATTATTTTTGAAATTGTCTCATCTCAACCACCGTGGTTACACAATTTTTTGATCTCTAACAGTATCCACAAAACATGCTGAGAGAATTGGTAGGCAAAGAGTGTTAGCTCCCTTAGAGTCTAAACCTATTTATAATAAGGCTTGGTCCTTTTAGTATTTTAATTGAAATAAAATTTTAATTTCAGTTAATCTTTAATTAGAATTATAATTAGTTATAATTATTTTTAAATTTTGATTATGTTCAAATAAGATCTAATATCTTATTTTGATCCTTATTTATTAAATATATCATATTTAATCATAAAATTTCTCAAATTTTACAGTTAAGTCTAACTTAATTAAAACACATTTTCTCTGTTCAACTCGTTCCTTGTGTATAATCCATTAATTTCCTAAATATGTTGATAATGAATATAAATTATAAATCTAAATTATATTTGGAATTAGATAAACTAAACTACTTTAATTTATCTTTAATTCTCTAATTAAATAATTTAATTCATAGATCAAAAGGTTAGCATCTAACAATACTTTATGACTGCCCAAATATTTAAAGATGTCAAAGTAATTTTGATTAACCTTCAAGTGCTTGATTTTTTTCATATGATTGAATCATTCCATCATATAATGATCTAATTAGACATAGAGCATGAAATTAATGTATATTTTATTTAAGTCTAATCATATTAATTCTCCATTATTAGCAATTGATTCAATTAAGGCCTTCTTGGCCAAAGATTTTTCGAATCAAATACTAATTAAGAATAACGGAACTTCTCTCTAATCACTTTAGGGTGATAAATTTTATATTAATCACTTAACTACTTTCATATATTTCATATTATATCTGGTAACTACTGACTGAGCCACCCTTGAGTAAAATAAGTCATAAATATTACCAAAGCATTAGGCTTGGCAATTATGGCCCGACCCGTCCGTCTCGTTTTTGGCCCGGGTTGGGCTGACCACGAGCGGACCACGGGCTAACCATGATTCGCCTGGGCCGGGCCACGGGTCGCCGACCATGGTCTACTTGTGCGAGCCATGGGTCGGGCCGGCCCAACCTGCGCCCTCCCATTTTTTTAAAACGACGTCGTTTTACATTTTTCGTTTAAAAAATTAATAGGCGGGTCAGGCCCACCTGTGGCCCGACGGGCCATAACCGGGGCCACAGGCCACCGGGGCTTGGCCCGGCCTTGCCCGACCCATTGATATGCCTACAAAGCATAGTAGTCATTATATGAGATACTTTGAAGATCTCAAGTTAAATGATTACTTATACAATAGTCACAAAGAGAATTTTCATAGATATAAATGGTCCAAATGGATCTCTCATAAGATATTAGTTTAGAGAACTTGTTTTTTAATAAACACTCACACATTTATTTAAATATCTTCATACTTTTATCTATGAGATCAACTACTTATTTCATACAAAAAAACAAAACATGTGCTAGCATTTTTTTATGTTCTATTAATATCCAGTCTAAGTAGAAAAATGACGAGGAACAATTTAAAGATAACGCATAACTGCAATATGAATTTCATTGTTATAATTTCATCATAATTTTACTCATAATATATATTTATCCTATAAACTTTATTACATACATCTATTATGTATAAGATAAATAGTATTTTTAAATAATTGTCACCAAATTACAACCAATTGGGTAATTTTAACACATAAGTCAACACGTAGGTCATGGTCAATGCTTTTCCTAACCTTCCTGTAAGTATTGAATAAAACCCCTCGCGTTCGTTGAAGTTGAGTTTGTGAGCTCTTGAGCCCAAAATTATGGAATTTTTATGAAGAGCAGGGCTTGGACGAGAAACATAGTGAGGGGACTAGCAATGCGGGCGATGGATCCAAAGCTAAGTCTTATCTCATTGCATAAGAAATGGAATTTTAGCTGACAAACACCACAAAACCTAATTGAAAATTCGTATTTACAAAACCATTTCTAATTCATTATGCTAAGTAAGAAAGAGCTGGAACTAGATTCTGGTTGAACTTAGAGCAAAAGTAGGAGAGCCAATGGTACTAGTCTTTGCTGCATGAGACAAACACCACAAACTTGAAAATATATCGACAAAACCTGGATAATCTTGCTAAACTACTAATAATTAATTTCGCAGCAAAGAATTCGCACCTTTAAATTTTTGACGATTCGAATTAACACTTTCGAGGGAAATTATACCACACAACTGATGCCTTTTGCAATTGATGATCCAACTTAACGTTTTTCGTTTTCAAGTTTTAAACGTTACAACATTCTCAAAGTTTACTGCCCCAATGGCTCATCAATGTCAGGCAGCCATACCTTTTCCAGTAAAGAAGTTTCCACTATAACTGCTAGGCCACAAGGCCTTGTAAATACAGAAGCTTGTTTGGAGTAGTTCTGCTTTACATAATCACCGACCAAGCAATTCATAATTAGCTTCTCATGATACAAATTCGTCAACTTCTCCCTGCAAAAGGTGTTCAAAAAGAAAGATTTTTTCCCCTTGCAGAGACAAAACAGAAGAAAACTTCACCTTCTTCCAGCGATTCCTCCAACGGAGGAGAAATTATGCCCTGAATCTCCTGCAATGATTGCTGGATCCTGATCTCCTCCTCCTCAACTTAACGCACGAGATTTCTAATATGCCACTTCAAAGCTTTAGAAGGTGTAATATCCTCTGCCTGCACGTCAAGTACCTTCCTCATTAAGCCAATCAAAAGATCAGAACGTCTTGCGTAGTCGGCTGCTTTGCAAGAACTCCTACAACAATCCAAGCACCTCCTCTTCTGAATTTGACACACATTTCAACAACTTACTTGCCACCAACTTCTCCATCACAGCCACAACATTCTCTGCGTTTTTCCCACACAACACCGAAACATAGTTTCCTTATGCCTGAACTTCTTCAACAACTTATCACATTCTGCCAATTTCACCTTCTTTTGTTCTCATTATTAAATGGTTCCCTTCACTAGACTTCTCTCGCCGACTCCTATGAAAGTACCTGATATACGTTGACCTCAAAAACTATTTCTATGGCTCTTATACACTCACCAACCCCATTGAATCTCGCAATCCACCCTCCTTCACCTTACTTTTCCTTGCAAAAATGATCCCATTTGAAGCACCAATAGCCCTTGTTCTGCAATCATCTGAAAAGGCAATCGACATAAGTGGAGCAGGAAACTTCATAGAATGAGTAATTTTCATTCTCGAATAATCAAAAACTTCACATACCCATCTAAAACCTCGAAATCTTATACTGAGTTCCATCAAACATTGTAGAGTGCAAAGTCCAAGCTCTATCTAATTCTATCCCATGTGTTTTAGCAATGTTGTCACAGTTTTCTTTTCAAAAAAAAATGTTGATAGGGTTTTGGTGTTCATTGTATGAAGACAGCCTGTACTTTATGTCCTTGATATGACCGAGGTAGGTCGTCCATTGATTGAATTTCTGTGAATTGGGCTATTAAATAAACCCACAGTGCAGAAGTCCCATCAGAGAACCTTTTTGTTGTTGGTTTACAGCCCTATTAACCAGCAACAGCAAGATGCCCCCAAATGTTCCCGGTAGGAAAACCATCCATAATCCTGAAAATCAGCTCGACCGCCAAAACTTGTTGAATATAACATGTTAGGAATCCTTCTTGTGTTGAGAGAAGAAAATACTTTGTCCTTCCACTTAGTGAACCCAACATGTTCAGACTCCAGAGTGATTTCTCTTTCCCCCTCCGTATAAAAGATCATTAAATGGTCATTTTCCTTGCCCTTCCTATTAGGGTATTAATAAGCGATGAGTTTTCACTTCCATTCAGCATTAAGAGATATGAAGAATGTAACACTACTCAGTAAGAAATTGGCCTGCTGATAGCATCTGTGTATTCAAAGATCAGATATAGTGGCAAGAAGATTCAACTTCAACATAGTCTTTCAGTTTGGATAGCGAAACTAACTCCTGTAATGCTTTATAGATACCCTCAGATTCTGGACGTGATTTATCACCAGCAAAAAATTCATGAAACTCACCCTCAACCTCTATCAAGCTATGTCCGGGAACCTTCTTAACCCTTCTATCTCTCATCACACTTCTAACCATTCCCACGTCAGCCCAACTTCCCCCATGAGCACAGGTAGTTGCTAGCTGGACATATACCCCGCTATCCTCCGGATTTAATTGTAGAAGTTTATAAGCAGCAAGCTGAGCCAGTTCAATGTTCCCAACCATCCTACAAGCGTTGAGAAGGGCACCCCAAGCAGCTTCACATGGCTCCATGGGCATCCCTTTTATCAATTCATAGGCGTCTTTTAGGAGTCCACCTCGACCCAGTAAATCAATCATACAAGCATAGTGTTCCCTCTTGGGTTCTACATTATACCTTGCTTTCATGTTCTGGAAATAGGTTTTGCCATCAGTGACTAACCCACCGTGACTACAAGCACACAATAAACCAACAAATGTGATATCGTCTGGTTTAATTCCTCCATTTATCATCTGCTCAAAAGCAATAATAGCTTGCTCACTACACCCATGAGCAGCATAAGCAGCAATTATGGAATTCCAGGAAACCAAATTTCTCTCTAGCATGCTATTGAAAATTTTAGCAGCTACACCTACAAATCCACATTTAGCATACATATCTATAAGTGCATTCGACAAAATCAGACTAATCTCACTCCATTCCTGACTTATGTAGGATTGATGTATCCACTGCCCCAAGTCCATGTATCCCAATTGGCCACAAGCAGAGAGAACACACACTAAAGTATTCTCTGTTGGAACCAACCCTACATCCACCATTTCATCAAATAACACTAAAGCGTTCTTTGGTTGACCGTATTGAGAATAACCAGCAATCATTGCATTCCAAGAAACTACATTCCTCTCAGGCATCTCATTGAACAACTTTCTTGCCGTTTCTAACTGACCACTTTTAGCATACCCGTTAACCATACTAGTCCATGAGAACACGTCTTTAGTTAACATGTCATCAAAAATCTCTCGTGCAGCAATCAGGCAGCCACATTTCACATACATATCCAAAATAGCATTCATCAAATTCAGGCTACGATTTAGATTGCTCTTCATCACGTATTCATTAATACTCGTTCCCACTTTCAAATCACCCTTCAGCGAACAAGCCGAAAGAACAGCAATGACAGTGACCTCGTTTGGTTCAACCGCACTAAACAACATGGAATTAAAAAGCTCCAAAGCCTCGTTATAACAGTTGTTCTGGGAATAAGCATCAATCATCGACGTCCAAGAAACGACATCTCTAAAAGAAGTTTCATCGAACACTTGACGGGCTAACCCCAAACAAGCACGCACGCTGTAAAAATGGATCAACCCATTCTGGACCAACAAAGAAGAAACAAAACCCATCTTCCAAATGGCACAATGAACCGATTTTCCCTCTAAAGCTCTCAAGAGCCGCTTGCACGTTTGAAGCACAAAAATAAAGGTTCTACTATCCAATTCGACCCGTTGACTAACCATTTGGCGAAAAAAGAAGAACCCCAAAATGGGCAACTTGGCTTTAGCATAACCTCTAATCATCGTGTTCCACATATACGTATTGGGATTCTGAAATTGACTAAACAGAACACTGGCGTGATTTATATCTCCAGCGTCAGCGAGGGCACAAAAAGCCAAGACCCGGCTGCAAGGAAAGGTGTGGGTAATGAGACCGGTTGGGGTCATGTGGGCTTGGATTTGCTTCAGTAGCTTCATTGAAGAACATGACTCCATGATCAACAGAGTTGGGTTGATGATGATAACATTGGTGGTTGAGTTCCATTTGGTAGTTCTGGTGGCAGAGATAGATGAGAATGACTTGGGAGACCAGAAGGGGACCGTATATTTGCTTACTGGAAGACAACAATAGCAGCATGTTGAGAAGCGTTTCCTTGCGAGGTCGATTGGAGCTTGACCAAATTGGTGCATAGCTAAGAGTACGCATGAAAATGAAAATGGGCGCATGCAGATTCAGGACATAAGTAACGCGCCAATCCAAATAAACAAATAAAAATGTATCGAATTGGCAACCCCACAAAGGAAGTTCCATTCCATTGTTTGTTTCACTCGAGATTTGGAACTAGGCCTTAACTATAATAACCGTTTTTAGCAACTTGCATTTACTTTCAAATTTATAGTTTGACTTTGTGAGGTTTTATATAAAGTTGGAAATAATATTTCCAAGTTATTTAGAATACATAATTAATAAAAAAAAGTATGAATTAAATAAAATACGTACGTAAAACAATAATTTATCCTTCAAATTTTTAAATATATATTTGGCTATACATAATTAATTAATATTTTAAATTCGATAAATACCCTTATGATGTAATATGTTTTCAAATTAATTCTCAAATTTCAAACCATTCATTGCACCAGTTTGCGCCTCAGCACCATTCCACCAGCTCCACCGCAATGACACCAGCAACCAGCTCCTTATCGTCAGCACGTCCCCACATTCCGACTTCCCCCTGCAAGTCGCCATAATCCCATAACCTTCTCCCTGCGACCCGACAGTCTTAGGTTTTACTTGCTTTTCTTTTTTTTTAGTTGTTATTGTTCTGTTGAATGTGAGTTATAGGTCTTGACTCTTTTCATTTATGAATGGTTTGAGTTAAAAATAGAAAGAACTTTCCAACGAGGAACATTTAGTTTCGATTGAAGCTTGTGCTTTTGTTGCTCGTGTTGAAACATGAGACTTACAGTGATGGTATAAACCTCTACTAATCATGTCTTGGGTTAGGGTTCTTTACACATTATAAAGTTTAAATTAATTATGCAGTTTTGTAAAGGAAAATTTAAGTGAATTTAGTGTGAAAACTAAGTTGAATTTATGGAAAATTATGAAATAGATAGTGTTGTTGAATATATATACGTTTATTATTGACAATATACATTTTTGTAAATGGGTTTATGAAGCCATGGAGTCTTATTTATTTGATTTTTCAGGTTATTTGTTACTCTTATAATCATGAAAATGAGATCAAAATTACTATGAATTATTGCTTGTATAGAAAAAGTTTTAAATATATGATTAATCATTTAAGCATAAGATTTGGTATATAATTAAATCATTTAATATATGTAACTAAGTTAAAACAATAACATGTGTGCATTTATATATCGACATCATTGGAAAATAACATTACAAATACACAAAATTAAACTTTGGAAAGGAATATTTCTAACATGATAGCTATAATGGGTAGTTAAATGCATAGTAGAAAATAGTCTATGGGATACACATGTGTTGATTTATAAGAGTATATTCATTGCTCAATATAATGTGAAATTATAAAATGTCTAAGTAATTTTTTTTCTTTTTATCTTATACAATAAAGTCACTTTTGCAATGTGCATTACCAAGATAAAGATGTAAAATAGAAGCTATCTGGACTTACTTATAATTGTCGATTAAAATTTTATAGTTATGTAATGACGTTATATACAAAAACTTTATTTTGAATGTGAAGTTATTAATCTAATTTTGACATATATTTATTTATTTTTACAAATACATAGAGGGAAGTTTAAGTATTCCTGATAATTTAACCTCTTCATGATGATTTGATAATCTACCTTGGGCTTATGCTACATTCGTTCCCGAAGTGAATAACCATTTAAAAGGTGATGTAACAAACATTTAAAAGGTGAGGGAATCACTAGAGTAAAGAAACATTTAGTTCGGATCAAAGATGATGTGGAGTCTTATAAGAAAGTTAGTCATAACATAAAATGATAGACGAAAATTTTATTTGAATATTATCAAAGTGAGAAAGATAAAAGGCAAAGAATAAATTATAATATTGGCATTGGAAGTTCTTTTTGTGACAGTTAGGATGATAATAGAAATGTTAAAAGTGATATTCCTACCCAACAAGAAGAGATTGCTACATTTGATGTGAAGAAGAGAAGAAAACATGTGTATAACTTTTTTGCTCCACGAACAACTTCTGAAACTCAACCTTTAATTCCTAGTACCTTACAATACAAAGAAACATGTCATAATGTGAACACGATAATGGCTATGATGTAGATGTATCATTTAATACTGTTTAGTCTAATTATTATCAGCTATAGTGGATGCTATTTTCCCTTATGATCTAGATAAAAATCTATAGAGGTAATTTTCTGAGTAGTTCTATTTATGAAAGAAAAAGTTAATTAGATGAAACAAGAATGACTTGGCAACTTTTGGGTGTTCAATTAAATGTGATGGTTAGAAAAATAGAAGCATGAACTTATTATCAATTTTTTTAGTTTATTCTGCTAAGGGGACAATGTTTTTAAGGTCAATTAGTGCATCTTGTCTTGTTAGAAATGTTGGTACTTTATTTCAAATATTTGATGATGTTGTGAATGAATTTGGGCTTAAAAATATTGTATGGTTTATCACTAAAAATGATTATACTTATAAAGCATCTAAAAAATGATCGTAAAGCAAGTATCAATCTTTTTATTAGACTCCTTATGCTGCACATTGTATTGAATTGATATTAAAAAATATAGGAGATCTTAGATACTTTCTTATCAATGATGAAACGATGTAAAAGCAAGAAAAATGATCAAGTTTATCTATAACTATGTATTTCTAAATTTGATTGGAAAGAGTTTCACTAAAGGTAGGAATTTGTGTCATCCTACCATTACAAGATTCACAACTAATTTCTTATCACTTTAGTATTTTTTTATAATAAAGAATGAGTTGAGACAAATGTTTACAAGTGATAAGTTGATTGTATCTTAGTATATCAGGTCTAATGTTGGAATAGAAGTTTCTAAAATTGTACCTAAAAATCATGAATTTTGATCTCATTGTCAATTTGTTATTTAAGTTTGTGAGTCTTTAGTGAGATTATTTCGCCCAATTGAAAGTGATGAGAAGATAATAATGGGTGAAGGAAGCAACAAGGTTAATTTGAAAAATGGGTCTTTTTTGTATACACCTTATCTTGTAGTCATCAATGAAATATAGAAAAGGTAACTTTACTATATGTTGTTTGCTACTAGGACTTTTTTGAATCTCAGTGTCTATTTAGATTTTTTATAAGGTTACTTTGTTGTCTTCCAGATGCTTAGTGAGACCAGCTCAGAAGTGGTGCTCCAAAATTATAAAGATTTGTAATTCAAATTATGAGTCAATGTATAAGTGCAATTAAGTATGAAAGGAATTCAAATACATTTAACATTTAAGTTCATCCATTCGAAAAAAGAAATAAATTGAAACATAAAAGATTGACCCATTTGATCTTTGTTTTATATAACTTAATGCTTTTAGAAATACATGTTATTATCATTATTTAGTTGAGTATAATTTCTTGTAATTTATTAATAATTTAACTTTATTTGTTTACTATGACTCGTAATAGAACAATTAGTTATATGGATCCAGTTTCCTTGATCATATTGATTTTTTAGCAATGAAAAGTCAAGTTTAATAGATGAGAGTGACTTGAAAGATAATCTTGGATAGAAAAGTATTGTTATGTCATTTGATGCAATCAATTTAAATAATGGTGATGATGAGATTTTTCTCAATGATGAGGATTTTGTGCCAAATGAAATTTATGAATAATGTGATTTTAGCAGATATGCCATTAGATGTTCTTTTTTTTCTTTTAATTTCCCTTGTATTTGATGTATACATTAAATTTTAGATATGTAATATAAATTAAAACTTTTGACTGTAAGCGTTTTTGTTTCATGTCTCACTTTTACTTTGTTATATTCTTCGACACAAACTCTTCTTGTAATGCTTATGGAGTCATGGACTTATATTATTTTTAATATATGATGTTTTGGTGCAGTTATTCTTTACAATATGATATAAATTGTAATATTTTAAGTACTTTTATATTATTTTTAGTTTTTATATGCATGATAATTAAACTAATTTTCTTAATTAGGCTATTGCTTATATGTGAAATATGTGAAAAGTAATATTAATATAAATAAAGAGATAGTTGTTATATCAATTTTATATTATTATAATTTTTAAAGCATGTTTAATATAAAAGTAAAATTTATAGATCACAAATTAAGAATTATTTTGTATAAAATTACTTGAAATGCTACTTATTATTAATTGATATTAATACTATATTGCACCATAAATAAATTAAGATTTAATTACAAAAAATCCCAAACTTTACTCAATTTTGCAATTGTAAGTCGACTTTAAAATGTGACAATTAAATAATCAAACTTTTAAATTTGTTTCAAATCTAGCCCAGCGTTAGTATCTCCATTAACGTTGCTGATGTGGCCTGTAATTTTAGACACGTATGATAATATATAGAATGAGATGTACATGTTAGATTTTTGTGTAAATAATTAATTAATAGAATGGAAAACAAAAAACTCTAACCCATCTTAAATTAAGAATTAGATGTTTACTACTACATCCCAACTTATTTGAGGAACATTATTTTCTTCCACACTGGTGTTTAAAGAAGTAACAACTTCTTCGGTAGCTCAACTCTACGATCAATTTACAATGTCATCCCTTTTGACATCAAGGCCAATCTCCATGTTGTTTACTTTGTTCACCCCGACCTTCAGGCTAAGCTCTTCCTTGCCACTTTCAATTGCCTCCTCTTAATAACTGGCAGTAATGACATTCCTGTTTAGTTCTCTCTTTCCCTTAAAGATGGATGATAAAAGTTCTGAATTTTGATTAATTCGTAGGCTACATGACAAGCTTAAGAACATCAGCAAACTTGATTATCAATGGGAACATGTAAGACGAAACAAGATTGAGGTTCCAGATTTTATGTGTGATCATGATGAAGATTTGGAGTATTGGTGGATGATAGATTACGGATTAGAAAGCGAACATTCTAAGGTCTACGCTCAATCAACCGCCGTGGATTCCTGTATTCCCATGTACTATATAAGGTGTATCTCCTGTTAGTATATATGTTATATATCTAAGTAATTTATTTTGGCATTTTTTTATCATCTTGGATTCAAACACTAGTTGGATAATATTTAGATGTGATAGAACTCTATCTTAACTAGAGATTTGGTTGATGGCAGAAGGGTATTGTTGGAAGTTTGATTGTGATTTAATTCACTTTTCTAAAAACCTACATGAAAGTGGTGTGGTTTTTCACGTAATGTGAGTGACAGTGACTAACTAGGAGAGCTCTCATCTCTACTTTGTTGTGCACTGGCAAGTGTTGTGGTGCTTCAGTGGCTCAGACAGCGAGAGTATGTTTCTATTGCGGGAACTCCTTCACTTATGTGTTTTCCAATCTGTTTTGAGCGACCATTGAGAGCTTCTTTGGTGTTTAGTGTGAGGATTTTGACAGCTAGTTTTTCTACGGTGTTTGCATGATTTTATTGGGCTGTTCATCGTCAATGGAGTGTTAATTTTGTGGTTGTCATTTTTGGCATTGGTGTGCAAAAATTCTAGAAATTCTTGTTCCTTTTTGCTGCTGTATTTGTTGTTGGGTTTGTGCGAAAAACTTCAGCAATTGTCGCAGATGTTGCAACTCTATTGGATTAATGTTTCGGTGAAGAAACGTTGTTGATTTGAGACATTTTTTTGGCTTTTGTACGTAGGATTTTTAGTGAAGATATTGAAGCTTCACAGCAGATCTTTTGATGAACAACTTTCCGTTCTTTCATAAATGAAGTAGCATATTTGGGGGAGTTGTGTTTCTATCTCAAGTGTATTTATTTTTTGTTCTTTATTATTCTAATCACTTGAGGTATTTGTTTATTGTTCTTTTATTAAAGATTGAGAAAATTCTCTGTTAAGGTTAGTACGAGGCGGTCGTACTATTGGGTGTAAAATTCTTTCATGGGAAGGGAGGTTAAGAGATAGTGTCAAGGGTTGAGTGGTGTCTGCTCAGTAAAACCTTGGATAAATCTATTGTACTTCGGTGAAAGTTATTAAGTTAGGTGAGGGCTCCGCAGACGCAGGCAAGGTGTGTCAAACTGCATTAACAAATCTCAGTGTTAATTTATTTTTAGTTCTTTTAATTTTTCTGATTTTATTTGTTTGCTAGGAACAAATCGGAAAGTTTGCGAAACTACTACCTCCTATGGTTTTTCATCTCCTAATATAAATATCAA
Organism: Erythroxylum baracoense; assembly: GCA_025629805.1. Taxonomy (NCBI): domain Eukaryota; kingdom Viridiplantae; phylum Streptophyta; class Magnoliopsida; order Malpighiales; family Erythroxylaceae; genus Erythroxylum; species Erythroxylum baracoense. Next base: position 9,343,613 of record JAOTAY010000004.1, read on the forward strand.
TTAAGATTGGTTTTCTGGTGCAGAACATCCAATTCCTAATTTCAGTTGGGTTAGGTTTTCGTTTTTAAAATTTTTGTTTTGCTTAATGTTAATTATTTTTTTAAACAATAATTTGACATGTACATCTCATTTTATCCATCATTGTATGTGTTTAAAATTACGGTTAACGTGACTTGTTATATCAACAACATTAATAGAGATATTAACGTTGTGTTAGATTTGAAAAAATTAAATATTTGAATATTTAATAACCACTTTTTAAAGTTTAGTTTATAATTAAAAGATTAAGGGGCCGTTTGGTTCCACTTCTGTTTTTTTGTTGTTGTTTTTGGTTTCTGTTTTCTGTTTTTGGTTTCTATTTTTCCTTAAAAAAACAAAAACCTGTTTGGTTGATATTTATAATATAAAAACTAAAAAATAAAAACATGTTTGGTTGAGATTTGTAATGAAAAACTAAAAACAAAAACATGTTTGGTTTTATCATCCTGTTTCTATTTTTTTGTAATTATACCCTTATGTGTAATAATTAAAATATAA
>JAOTAY010000004.1:9345643-9368564 GCA_025629805.1 Erythroxylum baracoense
TTCTCAGAAAAACTCTACTGACAAAAGCTCTATTGACAAAAGCTCTACTGATATAAGCTCAACCAAACAGGCACTAAAACTAAGATAATATCGAATGGAAATAAAAATGGTATCACCTAAAGATGGATAAACTAGATAAGAACAAACAATTGTAACTTTGACTGAAAACTATGTTTGTTGTACTATTTGATACATAACTTTATTAAAATTACACCATATAATTATATGTAAATTATAGTATCTTTATGTCTACTTAATGTAAGTTATAAAGAACTTCAAAAACCTTTTCACTTTAATTTTATAATTTTAATCTTAATCCTATAATAATTTGTATTATATCTTAATTCAATTATTAAGAAAATAAGTCAGTTCATCATTGTTACTTGGCAAAGTTTCAAACGCTTGCTGAAGAATTTATAGGTTAATGGTTTAATTAATGTCTTGAAATTCTATTCATAATTGTTTTTTAGAAATAATATTTACTTTATTTAACTATTGATATAATCAATTTAAGTTCAATTTTTACATTTCAAATCTCAACCTCACCAACATTGTATACATATGGATTTATCTTTTTCCAAAAGAACGCTTCTATAATGCTTTTATCGCATCATCTTTGAACTAGAATTATGGGGCATTTGTTGGAGGCTTTGACAATCATCCCAATGTCAGAAACCTGCTGTGGTTTTAGTTTGCAGCAAAAAACCATTGATTTGCATATTATTTGCCTATACAAGTTCTATTCTCAAAACCCTTTTTCTAAACCAAACAGCTGGGTTTCGAGACTCTTAAAAAATGAAATAAAATCAGCATATCAGCATGTATGTATAACGAAATTGTGACCTGTGGTTTAATGTGAAAAACGACAACACAAAAACTTGGATTACAGTAACTATAATGCAATGCAACATGTCAAGTACAGCAACCAGCCTGTTTAGTACCAGTTACTTCATCAATAGCGAGTGCTTTTCCTAGTGGAACAGAAACAGTCTTAGTGGCAATTGTTTTGTGGTTGATTTTAGCTTCTAAACTCGTTCGGGTTGTCATTTGGTGGATCTTGTTGATCATTCCTAAAAATGCTTCCTCAACGTTCACGTTATCCAAAGCTGATGTCTCCATGAAACAAAGGCCATCACTCACTGCAACATTTTTACCTTCTTCTTCGTCAACTTCCCTGGAATGACCTAAATCTGATTTGTTCCCCACAAGAACCACCACCATATCTGAGCATCCGAATTCCTTAAGCTCTTGCAGCCATTGCTTTACATTGTCAAATGTAGCTCTCCTTGTAATGTCATACACTAGCAGAGCACCTAACGCTCCTCGATAATATGAACTTGTTATGGCTCTAAACCTGCAACCAAACCCTACCATTATTTTTTAAGACACATTAAATTTCTTTTTTTTCCCCGGAGGTTTGTCCAAAAGATTTGTTTCCATTTTTGTTTTTAATTTTTAGTTTTTATTTTCAAATTCAGTAAAAAAATCAGTTTGCTTGAGATTTTAGTTCTTTTTTTAGTTTTGGTTTCTTCCGCTTTTTAAAAATTATAAAATCATAAAAAATAGTTTTTGTTTCCTATTTTTGTTTTTTTTCATAATCTGATTTGCTACCATTTAAATATATATTATTTAATTATTAATAAAAATTATGAATAATTTAATTTAAGTTTATATATTTAATAAGTTAAAATTAATTATCAATAAAATTATGAATAAATTAATTTTATTTATTTTATAATTAAATTATATGTAACTAAAATTTAATAATTATTAATAAATATAATTAAATTTAAAATATATAAATATTCAAATAAAATTTGATTTAATAATTAAAATATGTTTCAAATAACTATTAATTTATAAATAAAATTTTAATTTATAAATTATTTTTTAATTAAAATAACATAATTTCATTAATAATTTGTTAATAAATATTATATAAGAGATTAAATAAATTTATTTAATTAAAAATATGTAATTATTCGTGATAAAAATATAACTACATTAATATTATCAAATAATCTTTTTAATATTTATTTAAAAATAATATAAAACAAAAAATAAAAAATTAGAATAAAAAAAATAAAAATAGAACCAGCAAATAGGGATGTCAATCCCGGCCCGTTTTTGGCTTGGGTTTGACGGGCCATGGGTGGGCCACGGGCCGACCATGGTCCGCCCGGGTTGGGCTGCGGGCCGACCATGGTCGACTCGTGCGGGCCACGGGCTGACCCGGCCCGCGGCTCGACAAAACGGCGCCGTTTTGTATTTTTTATATTAAAAAAATATAGACTGGTCGGATTTGGCCCGGCCCATCCTTGACCCGTCGGGCCACGGGCTGACCGCGGGCCGGGCAATCCCGACCCACGCGGGCCACGGGCCGGCCCGAGGCCCGCCATTTTTGAAGCCGGGCTGGGCTGAACCGAGAGCGGCCGGGCCCCATTGCCATCCCTACCAGCAAATTAGTTACCGTTTCAGTAAACACATTTATAATAAGCCGCACAAAATCTGAAACAAATTTCGAACATCTTCACTTTTTATGAAAAGTTGAGTAAACCCAAACAAGCTTTTTCTGTTTGAAGGAGACCGACACTCAGTCACTATCAAAACTCAAAACAGCCAGCCTACGACATAGCTTTTCCATTCAATCATGTACGCTCGATATCTCACATCGCAAGCTGTGATAGCAAAATTTAAAAGTCCCGCGAATTTGTGTGTTTTGTATCCTTCTACAGTTTGGCGCTGAAATCTCGTTTATGAAGCTCACCAACTCCGTTTCAAGGTTAGTCCTTTGTACTCTGATTCTTTTGTAGCTTCTTGTGCTTGATATCGTGCACTATTGGTTTCTATAGTTGGTCTCCGGTTGCACACCGGCGGTTAGGGTTTCAATGATCAATTCGTGCTTGTTTTAAACCCTAAATTTTCGGACTTGTTTTGATAACTGGGGAAGTTTTTGTTTCTCTCGACTTCCTTTACATTTTTTTGGGTATTCGAAAGGTTTACTTTAGAGGACATTTATAAACAGTGGTTGTTAAAGGTCTTACCGCGAAATTAGACCTTTTCTATTAAAGTTCACATCTTCACTTAAAAAACCCTCGTTTGCTTCGTTTTTTTCGAAGTACTTTCCTCGTGTTTTGGTGTCAATGCTACCAGCTTGTGTAAATAATGCAACAAATCGAGTTAGGCAAGCTCTGGTTGAGTTTAATAGCTTTGGGGTTTTACCAAAGTAAACCCATTTTCATTGCCAAATTACTTTTTCTTTTAGGATGCGCTTGGTTGTAATTATAAGCACACACGTTAGTGTCAAGTGCTCGATTCGTATTTATTTTGCATGATTTCCACGTAACTACTTGAATGATCAATTTGTGAACATGGTCCACATGTCTTTTGCGGAAAATTCTCAAATATGTCTTTCTGATAGAAAATTGTGGGAACAAGAGTGCTCGAGCTATGATATGGCACCTTGTATGGGTCAAAATAACTTAGTGCTTTATTTCTTATGTTCCAATCCTGTCTTCGCTTAGTAATTGTGTTAATATTTTGTTACTTTGAATCTTCAAGAGCAAGCTTCCAAGTTTTGCCCTGAAAAAGAAAATTACTCAACTAAGGTCCATTCTTTTTATTGTTTGGTGCATAAGATCAAGTCTTTCTTTATCTGGGGCTAGGAAACTTAATGTGAACTACAAACTGTTAGCCAACTTCCGTAGTTGTTGATGCATTAATTATCAAAAGTTATGGCAATACTTCTCATTATACAAGCCAAATGCCCATGTAGCTAGGGAAAGGAAAGCTAGAAACACCAACAGTTGTTGCAAACATAATAATGTAAATGTTAGTGATAGTTTTCATTTGTAAGATAAAAAAAGCAAAAATAGTATTTAATTAGCATATACGCTATTACTTGTGAGAACTCAATTACAAAAAGTAGTACTGTTTAGATTAAAAAAAAAATTCCCACTAGGCACTGGCTTGCAAACATTTTCTTTAACTGTTAAGTTAAATAGGTCTGATTTGATAAGTGTCTTAAAATACTGAAAAAAGTTAGGTTTAATAAGCTGCATGAAATCAATGATCCACATTTTTTTAATCGGAATTTTTTCATTTTCTACTGGAAGCATTGTATGTCGCAGTTTGTTTTAAATACTATATTAATCACGTTTCATTTTCTTCTCAAATTAGGGTGGTATTGTGTTGCATATTGCTTTAGTGTCAAAATTTAGTCAAACTATTCCTGCAATTTGGTCTTTTAGGTGTATGTACACACAATGATGACAAATATCAATTATTCCCATGTGTTTAGTCCACCTATGAACCGTATCATGCTGCTTTCAGCCTTTGACTAATTGAATTCCTGCGGATGTCTAAGAAATTATGCAACATACATCAGTATTTTACATTCTTGAACCTTGTTACACTGTTGTAATTGTGCATTTTCCTAATGTGAAGTTTCTAGTGGCTGTAGGTTGAGGCTTGGTGTGGAAGATCCATCTTGTATGGCTGAACAGGTCAGTTACTTTGCTACTGAAAGTTGGCTATATGAGATTCTGAGTTTCACTTGTCATTCTTTATTTTAGTATTCAATAATTTAACTGTCATTTTGCTTTTTATTTCTTCCAATTGGTGTTTTATTTTGTTAGCCTGTCCTTGTTCTTTTTCTCTTTCCAACAAATATACATATGTAAATGAACAGATCATTGACTTAAATTCAGCCATAAAAGAGCTGCATGGGCTAAGTTCGCAGGAGCTTAATAAATTGCTTAGGGACTCTGGAAATTTTTCTATTCACTTGCATTCTGAAACTGGATGCACAATAGAGGTCAGAAATCCATTCTTATCGTTGCTTATGGTCTCCAATGCACCACATTCTTTTCTCTTAATTCTGTTATTTTTTCAGATCGATGTTGAAAAACTTGCAGGTTCTCTGCCATTGCATCTTATTGCAGTTCTGCTTAAATGTGGCAGAGATGAATCAAGATTAAGACATGCACTATATGGGCTTCGCCTTTTGCATACCTTGTTGGACTTAGCACCACGACATACTAAACTTGAGCAGGTTAGTCCAGTTATCCTTGCTTAATTTTTTTCTCTTGGGCTTTATATTCCTGTATCTCTCCTTATGTTAGAAGATCTTAGGATTGTCTGTTTAGGTAGTAGTAGTTTTTTGCTCTTTATCTGTTACCATTTTAATGATCCCTATTTAAGTTTGCTTTTTGTCTACTTTTCATCTTGTCGTATTTATGACTTTTAGCAGTAAGGTCTTTAAATTATCATGAAATAAGTTAAAAGAAAAAGAAATAGAAAACTTTTGACATGCTTTGTGAACTGTTTGAATATGGGAATGTTGAAGATAAGCCCGTCATCGTCTAGGAGTCTGTGGTTCAAACATTTGCAAGCTGCATACAGGTGAGGGGATGTACAACATACTGCATTATGAACTTCTAATGCCGATTACCTAATATAGAGATCTACGTTTCAAAAGGTTTTTTCACTGGTATCTTAAGAGTAGAACATTTTTCTCATTTCTTTTATGTTTTTCTTTAATTATATAGATATTGCTTAATGAGTTGAGATTGCAAGAACAGCTGCTGGATATGGTGTTTTATTTACTGATTGTTCTTGGCGGATTCAGACCGGTAACCATTTTCTTTCTGTTAAGTTTGGAGTTTACGTCACATATTCTTCATTTTATGAGGACTTCTTCACATTATGCAGGAAGACAACAATTCAAGCTCCTTGCTCCTTCTTCATTCTGCGCTAGTAGCAAGCAGTCTATACCTATTTACATCTTGTTTATCTTCACACTTTCAAGATCTTGTTCCTGTATTGCTTGCACACCCCAAGGTACGCCCTCCTTGATTATTTTAAAATGTAAATTAGGAGAAATGAGTAAGAGATGCTCCTTTGATTTCAAGGTCATCTTTGTTTTAATTGTCCTTCCAATATTTGACTATATGCAATGAAGCTTGTGGTAGTATTTTGCATTCAATTTCTGCATGCTTGAAATATAGGCTCTCTAATCATAAAGTTTCCCTCATAGGTTGAGATATTTACGGATTCAGCTTTTGGAGCAGTTAATGTAGCCATTAAGTTTCTTGACTTGAAGCTGTCAGCTTACAACACAGTCCTTCCGATAAAATCAAGCCCGACATCTGAACAAATAATCAATTATATGTGTCAACAATGTGAAGCCTCTTTACAGTTTCTTCAGTCAATGTGTCAACAAAAAATATTTAGGGAGCACCTACTTAGCTACAAGGTACATAGAATTAATTTTCTTCTTATTGTGTCATAAATACCTATTCGAAAGACATCAAATGCAATACTTCCCATTTTGTTTGCTTTTGACCTAAGATGATGCATGCATATCCTTTATTATATTGCTACAAGTATCTGGTTTTCATGCCACTTCAGGAACTATGTAGAAAGGGTGGAATCCTTTTTCTGGCCCAGTCAGTCTTGAAGTTAAACAAAGAACCTCCAGTTTTAGAGTCTTCTACAGTTGTTGCTGCAATATTTAGGCTAAAAGCTAAAGTACTATCAATTGTAAGTCTTACTACTCCCAGTGATATGGTTCATTTGGGTCTCCTATGTCTTCCTATCGATGATCCTATGTGTTTTCCTGTTTTATTCGAGTCTGTTCATTTTATCCTTTATGCAGCTATTGCATCTGTGTGAAGTAGAAAGCACTTCTTATCTTGATGAAGTTGCAAGCTCTGAGAAAAGTCTTGATTTAGCAAAGTCTGTTGCATTAGAGGTTGGTATCTGTTCCTTATCCTGATGCTGTAAAGAAAAAAATTATTTGCAATATAGCAACTTGGCTTTTTCTGTTGAGGCAAGACTGTTGTGGTTTAAATTTCTTTTAGTTACTTCATGCAGCAGCTGCACCAAAATTCTTCAACAAATTCACACTATCCATAGTAATCTCTATTATCTCCTGTGGCCAGTTTTCCCATCAAGAGAATAAAAGAAGTTTGACATTAAAGAATATGAGAGCTGATAAAAAGTTAATATCTGTCTGTTAGTTTAGAACTCCAACATTAGTTGATCAACTTAAAATCTTTATCAAAAAGATTGGAGTATATATAATATTTTGCAAAAAGCTCATATTTTCTGAAAGGGCATTTTTGTTGAAGATATCTTGACTATTATTACTAATTTGTGAAGACCATTTGTTTCTTTGATTGACTTTGTAAGTTTTCGCCCTGATTTTACTGGCAAAGTGGTTGTTGCTAATATCATTGTTGTGATGTAGGTTCTTGAACTGTTGAAGGATGCAGTTACTAAAGATCTTAAGCACCATACTGCTTGCCCTGAAAAAAGTTTCCCAATGGGCCTTCTGCAACTCAATGCAATGCGTCTGGCTGACATGTTGTCAGATGATTCAAATTTCCGATCTTACATTATGACTCATTTTGTAAGCTGTTGTTGGAATATGCTGCATGTTTGCCTAGTTATATGATCCTACTTTTGGCTGTATGGTGCAATGACTTTTTGAAGAAAACATGAACAAAACATATCTCAACTTTATTGGAAACAGTAATTGGTCATCAAATTGGTTGTTGCGTCATTCTTTTAGAAACTACTAATTTAATGCTTCAGCTAATATCCATCTTGAACGAAAAACTAACTTCTTTTTTATTCTCTTTTATGATGCATCTTCAGACTTCAGTTCTAAGCACAATATTTCTTCTCCCTCATGGAGATTTTCTATCCATTTGGTGCTCTTCTGAAATTCCACCAAGAGAGGACGATGCTACCCTGGAATTTGATACATTTGCAGCAGCTGGATGGGGTTTGGAAACAGTTTCTGCATTGAACACATTTAGCACAATAAATCTGGAAATTACTTTAATTCCAAGTAATATGCCCCAAGCTACTTATGCTCATCAAAGGACTTCATTGTTTGTAAAAGTAATTGCCAACCTCCATTGTTTTGTGCCCAACATCTGTGAAGGTCACCTCTTCCAATGATAATCTACTATTGCTATTATACTGCATATGGCTTAACCAATGTAGTAAACCTTTTTCTCTAATCCACAGAGCAGGAAAGAAACCTCTTCCTTAACAAGTTCCTTGAGTGTATGAGGATGGATCCGTCTAAATCATTGCCTGGGTTTCGTTTTCCTTCTGGTGTTCAAAAAGTTGCTAATGTTTGCAGAAATTTGCGTAAGCATCAGTAACTGATGATTCTCTAGTAAATGTAATTTTAAATTCTGGTTCTGATGAATAACTTCATAAACAGGTTCACTATTAAGTCATTCAGAATCTTTAATACCTAACTTTTTGACTGAGGAGGATGTGCAGCTACTAAGGTGAACCAAACTCAACATATTCTTTATTATGTGCAATTGTATTTTTTTTTAAATTTTATAAAGAGCAAGGTAGATGAGACTACATTTTTGACAGAATATGAAGGCTGGTTATGTATGATAGAGCACACATTACTTGGTGAAGAAATTTAGACATAGTGGATGACTTTGAAACGTCTTGTGTGAATATGATGCTTCATGAGCTAGTAAACAATTATGCAGAGTTGTTATTTAGAAGTTCTATTTCTGTTAAGTTTCCCCTTTTATGAGATTTTAAGATCTTGTTAAGCAACACCATGACATTGCAAACATGGATTGCTGTTTCTTGGATTCCTTTTTCACGATCTTTTAAAATATTTTGTTAAAAAAGAGTATCTTATATAGTTGCATTTCATAGGTATCTCCGTGTCATTTAGCCATTGCTTCTGATTAAATGTGATTAGAGTTTACGACCAATAACTTCTATAATTTGCAATAATCTGTTGATGCCTGTTGGCAATGGATAATTAGTCCATGTTATGCAAATTCTCTTCAGATTGTTTTATCGTCATGGAGAGCTTTCTGTCTTCCGAGAGTTAAAAGTGTGCTTAATTTCCCTGTCATATATCTTTTGTGATTCTCACTACTTAGTATACTATTTTCTCTTCTTTCTTGTTGCAGAGTATTCTTTAACCAATTACAGTTGCAGATAAATCCTGCTGATTTTGAAGAAATTCAAGCTCAAGTGAGATTCTTGTCTTGGGATTGTTATTTTAGTTTTTCATTGATTTGCAACTGTGTCAATTTTCTTGCTCTTTTCTATGTTGAAAGTAAAATGGCTCAAGTTATGCTGCTGGGGCATAATCAGGAAAATAATTTTGAGACGTCAATATAATTGGATAGGTTGTCTAAGGTTTAGGGAACATCATCTGGTGAATGCCAATTCATTTCGGTGTATTCATCAAAAGATGATGCTGGCATTTGATGTTAAAACTCGGATGAAAATCTTAGTGGCTCCAATAGATTGAGTTAGGATTGACAAAATTTGGACAGAAACTCAAATTTATGTCATGGATGCACTTGTTGTATTAATACCTGGATTTTCAGACTGTTCCAACTTGTAAGAGTAGGTAGTCTTAATGCGTTTCAGGGCTAAAATTGAGAATAATGTACACAGCTAATTTAAGAAAAGTATTCAATTTATTTCACCATGTATCCCGTTGCTTTAATCATAGGATCTGATTCTTGTAGGAAGCTCAAAGTATTGGAGTTTGCTCATCATCTTTACCATGGAAAGAACATCCTGATATTAACATTCAATATGGGGATCTGAAAGAGGAAACATCAGAGAATTCCACTATTCAAAAAGAGGAACAGCTAAGCTGGAAAGCTGAACATATGAATCAAGGTGACTATGTGATGAGGGACGATAATGCTAAATCTGGTGATTTACTAGAGATTGAAAAGGATGTTCAGAATATTGATACGAGTGGTTCAGATACAAGTTCCACTAGAGGAAAGACTTGTGTTGGTCAAACAGTCAATGGTGACTTCTCAAAATCAAGTGAGCAAGTTAAAGAAAGTCATGTTAAAGGAGTTCAAGAAGTTGAAAAGGTTGAAACCATCCAATTTGAAGAAAAACAGCCAAGAAAAAGGAAACGAACCATAATGAGTGACTATCAAATGACACTAGTTGAAAAAGCCCTGATAGATGAACCTGAAATGCAGCGAAATGCAGCTTCTCTACAGTCATGGGCTCATAAATTAAGTACATACGTAAGTAATTGCACAATGGACCATACATAATATAGCTGAATCATTTTCTGCACAGTTGGAGATACATTTTGACCTAGTATGCTTGTATCTCTTTATTTTCTCAGGGTTCTGTAGTTACATCATCACAGCTAAAAAATTGGTAAGGCAGAATCATCCTTCCAATGATTTTACATTTTGTGGCTAAAAATGCCTCTCCTTTGCTTTAATTTGCTGAGTGTCTTTTCCTGGTTGAAGTTCTTTCGAGTTCTCTTTTAGATACTTGGCAATCAAACGCAGCATTAATGGGATATGCATGAAAAATAGAACGTTTTTTTCTTGAAAGAGTTCAAGGAGGTACGTAACTCCCAAATAGTTAATCTCAGGGGAAGAGTTCAGAATCACGATGTTTAGAAATTATGATAGAAGCACGGGATTATTGAAATAAAAATTTGCTGGGAGTAAATAATGATTTTGACCTATTTGCTAGCTAATAAACTTGTGCCTTCATCATGTATCACCACAGGCTCAACAACCGGAAAGCAAGACTAGCACGTGCAGGAAAGGACGTCCGGGAACCAGTGGAGGTTGGCCCTGTTATATTGGAAAGGCAACCACTGAGGTATACCCGTGACTCACCTGTGAGTCCCAGTGATAATAGCGTGCCATCACATGCAATAATCCTTCAAAGCACTGCAAGTATTGGCAATGTTGAAACTACTGCATCAAAATTCATCTGCATGGGTGGTGCAGAAACTTTTTCATGCAAGCCAGGCCTTTATGTTGTGCTTGTAAGTGGGAAGGGAGAAGAGGTTGGCAGGGGAAAGTTGTATCAGGTTCAAGGAAAGTGGTATGGTCACAGCTTGGAAGAATCAGGGACATATGTTGTGGATGTTACTGAGCTTAAGACGGAGAGGTGGGCGAGGCTTCCACATCCATCTGAACCCACGGGCACCTCATTTGATGAGGCTGAAACAAAGATCGGGGTGATGAGAGTGTTGTGGGACACAAACAAGACTTACAAGTTGCTAGATGAATGATGAGCTTCCTATTGAGTGTTAGGTATCATAGTTTTGTGTAGCAGACATATAGTTTTCAATTTTGATAGAAATCAATATCAGGTTCTGCTACTTTTGCCTGTGTCGTAATGCCAAAGGTTACATGTCTAAGATGTAATCCTCCAGCCAATGTCATAACGCGGCCCAAATGTTCACACGTATGCAAAAACTGTAATAAGTGCACGAGCAGCTTGAAATATAATTGACAAAGACCAAAATCCCAGTTGATACGATCTTTGTTTAGCCCGAATAGAAGGTGGAAGTGCTCATGGTGGGCCAATTCTGTAACCCTACACACTCAATGGTTCTGTGTTGACGTAATACGACTTTGGCAGGTGAAGCCCGTTATCTTACAATCAATAATTAACCATATAATGTTGTTATCAAGACTAAAAAGAGGTAAACAAAATATTAGCATCAGGCAATACCAACTACTTCTGGTCTTCTAATTATCTGTTGGAATGCCTAAATGAGAATCACCACTTACATAGAAAACGAAGGATGATGCAATTGAAAGACATGATACGTGAGAAATGAAAAATGAGCTATAAGCAAAAGCAGGAAGAAAGATAGCGAGAAAGCAGATTATTTGAAATATGGCTAACGTTTGTATTATGATATCCTGACAACAGTATATATACTATTATAACGGTTACATGGGTTTTTGTTAAAAAAAAACATAAAATATAAGGTTACCGACTTATCTACTTGACACGTATTTAGTACTTAAAGTAATACGATGATGTATATGCGTTTGTAAGAAGTAATATATTTTTTAGATGCAATAAGCCGGCATTATGATGTATATGCATTTAACATGTTCAAGTGTGGATAACGTTCTTGTGAATGCAACAGAAACTCCCAAGTGATGCGTCCTTCTAGTCTCAACATTTAATTTGCAATTTTGTCGCGTATTTGCTTTGACTCTTTATCATTCTCCTTCCCAGAATAATTGTCGAAAACCTCTCTTCCATTTCCAACTCTAGTGAGAGTACATGTGACACCTTATCAGTAGGGGCGAGTTGCCTCTTTAGCTGAACAACATGGAAGACATTGTGTATGAGGACTCCCAACAGAAACTTTAACTTTGTAGGCAACTTGTCCCATTTTTTCATTTACCTTGAAGGGTCCAAAGAACCTCGTGATAGCTTTTGGTCTACTATGCCTTGCCTTTATGGTTGGAGCTTCACAAACTCTATCTCACCTGTTTGGAAAGCTTGTCTACTCTTCCCTTATTCGCCTGTTTGGAAAGCTTTATCTACTGTGCTTGTTGAAGATGTAACTTAACTACTTGAATGGTTGCTTCCCTGTCTTGTAGGATATTATCCACTACCACTAATTTAAAGTCTTTAGCTACGTAAAAGACACGGATGGGAGAAGGGTACCCGTACAAAACCTTGAAGGATGTGGTGTTGATGGCTGAATGGTGAGTACTGATATACCACCATTTAGCTGGAGGAAGCTACTGGAACATTTATAGGGAAAATCTCCACTCATGCATCTCAAAAAAGTCTCTAGGCAGCAATTGACGTCCTCCACCTATCCATTTGTTTGTGGATGATAGGTAGATGAAAATTGTTAGTTGACACCTCGTAGCTAGTAGAACTCTCACCAGAATTGACTTAGGAATAAGGGACCTCAATCACCGGTTATAGTCTCTAGCATTCCATATAGTTTGAATATGTTGGAAATGAATAAATTGGGAATTATTTTCATAGCGTAGAGATGTCGGATTATGTAAAAGTGTGCAAATTTAGTAACGCGATTGATCACCACCATTATTACTGAATAACGGGAAGACAACTGTATCTCCTCTATAAAGTCCATATGAATGTCAGTCCCACACCTCTTCAGAATTTTTAAGGGTTGTAGTAATCTAAATGTAGCAAAAGTGTCATTTATTGGCTCATACATAATTGATGATGTCCTTTTGAAGCCCTTTCTAATAGAATAGTGATTTCAGCCTCTTGATGATTCCTAACACTCCATAATGAACCCTCACATGGAGCTTTCAAGCATTATAGACACGATTCTAGTTTGGAGATTAACATCACATCTGACCACCACTCTCTCTTTCCATGGCAAAATCTCCTAAGACCATTAATAAGAGCTTAATGTCAGCATGCCATTAGACTCTTAATTATCAAGTCTTGAGTTGTATGGTCATTCCTCTAGCTCTCCTTTATTTCATTCAACAATTGCAGTCTATCTTGAGATAAAACCAAGGCACATAGCTGCATACTTAATACTTGGGAGAGAGCATCCACAGCTTGGTTATCTCTTTCTCTTTTATACTTGATTTCAAAAGCATTCTCTAGTATTCCAGGGAGCCACCTTTGTTGAAAGGGTGTATGCATCTTTTATTCTAAGAGAAATTCTTTCTTGTATGTAGATAAGTTGTGATGTTTAGTAGCTAAGGGATTGCTTGCATTATGTCAATGGATGACCATCTTGACTCAACATTGCCCCAAAACCATTTCCATTTAGTGGAGAATGATTTCTCAAAAATTGGTAATACCAAGATAGGGACACTAGCTAATGTTTCCTTTAACTTTAGAAATGCTTCTTCAGTGTCATTAGTCCACTTACAAGCATTGTTTAAAGTAATTCAGTTAAAGGATTACTCATAACACCAAAATGCTTAATGAACACTTGTAACATCTTGCTAACCCTAAAAAATCTCTTATTAGTTTTGTGCGAGGGACTTGGCTAATTGGAAATGGACTCTTATGTTTTTGGAGTCTATTGAAACTCTAGTTACTAATATGACATGTCCCAAGTATGCTACCTGAAAGGCACCAAAATAGCTTTTTTTTCCTCTATAAAGAAGTTGGTTGTGTAGTAAAAGCTCTAAGATGACTCTAAGGTGTTTCATATGATATCCAAAGGTCTTGTTGTACATGAGAATGTCATTGAAGAAGATCGATAGAAACTATTTGAGATGCATCCTAAATAAATTGTTCATTAAGCTTTGAAAAGTGGAAGGGGCATTAATGAGCCTAAAGGGCATCACAGGGAACTCACAATTCTCTTAATGAATCCTAAAAGCTACTTTATAAACATTGAAAGGGTGCATTTGGATCTAGTGATACCTAAACTTGAGATCCAACCTAGAAAACAAAGCTGCTCCATGCAACTCAACTAGGAGTTCCTTTATGATGGTATGGGAAACTTATTTTTAGCGGTGTTTTTATTTAGATCTCTGTAATCCATAATTAAATTCCATGAGTTGTCCTTCTTCTTTATCATTACTGTAGGTGAAGAGAAGGGGCTTTACCTACATTGAATAATCCCTTGTTTCAAGAGATCATAAACTAGTTCTTTGATAATAATCTTTTATAAGCTTTTACATTTATATGGCCTAATATTAATCGGCTTCCTGCCTTCTTTGAGAGGAATTTTATAATATTAGTTTCTTGATAGAGGCAAGCCCTTTGGCTTCATGAATAGAGAACTGAACTCTACGAGGAGACCATTTAGTTCTTGCTGATATTCATCATAGAGAGGTCGAGTTCCTGTATTTGACTCTTAGAATTATTGTTCCATAAGGTAGATAAGCCTTAACACGCTAACTTGGCTATTTAATTGGAGTTTAGAAAACAAATTCATAAATTTCTTAGGAGCTATGGATTTAGGTTGGCTAATACAGTCTCTCTTAAGACAAACATGTTTACCTTGTAAGGTAAATTCCATAGTTTGTTTCCTAAAGTTGCATAAAACTTCATTAATCGTAGACAACCACTAAACCTTAAAGACTAGGTCACGTCCCCCCAAAGGGAAGATCAAGACATCTAAGAAGAAGGTTACTCCTTGGAGCTACCATTCTAAATGCTTACAAAATCCTTCACATGTCAATTGTAAGCTCCCTCCTATAGTATAAGTTTACTGTAAAGTTTTTTGATTCAACATCTTGGCAGGCAACTCAATCTCATATTTTAAGCCCTTTAAGAAGAACTTCACCAAAAATGTTTTAAGCATTTGTAGCTTAAAGGAGTATCGGTTGAATAAGAAGCAAACATCTTGCACACTCCTTATTTGATGTTGAACATAAAAGTTGGTTATGGATTATTTAAAAGCTTCCTCTCTAAATCTCTTGTTAATGGCCACCAATTATTTATCCCAGTTGGAATCCTCTAAGGTCAAGCGATTCCTAACGAAAAGTTAGTGCAATTATACTACTCCCTGACTAAGCAAACAACTGTGATCTTAACCTTCTTATCCACTAGTCTATGGTTCACAAGAAAGGACTATTTAGCATCAAATACCTAATTATTGAGCTTGATTCCATTAAGTAAGAGAAACTATATTCGATTGGATTGGGTAGAAGTGACATAATTTTATTGTTTTAAAGAAAACTGCCATCCCAGAATGCCTCCTAACTTTTAAGTTTTTAAAATGAGATGTATGCATTTTAAACACAAGTAGGTATTGCTAAAACATTTCTCGTAGGTCTACCATTTCTTGTCTCTACTAAGCTTGTATCTTGGAGCTTGAGTTGTGACTCTTGCATTTCTTTCTATATTTTTTTTCAGTTAGCTATGCAACACCTCTTCCATGCTTTTTGCATCTTAACTCTACATGCTTTTTGCCTTAATTAATATTCTAAATGGTTTACTATATTGTTTAGGTGCAAAATCTGGCTCTACTAATAGTTGATAGATGAAAAATAGACTATAAGCGGAAGCAGGAAGAAGAGAGATGAAGAAAAACAAGAGATGAGAGAGAGAGAGAGAGAAGGAGGGAGGGAAGAGGGAGGGAGAAGATTCTTTAAAATATGGTTAATGTCTATATTCTAAAATCCGACGATAATATATATGTTATTGTAATGGTTATATGGGTTTTTATAAAAAATAAAAAATAAATGACAAATGGTAATCCATCTATCTATTTGACAACTATTTTATTTACTTGAGTAATACGATGACGTCTCATACATTCATAAAAAGCAATACATTCTTCTTCGACAATCATTTTGTCATGAACAATACCGACAACTAAAAATCACATTAACATATAAAAATCATACTATTGGATGAAGGCAAAGTGATAACAATATGCTAGAATAAAACATGTGAAACATTAGTTGCAGATAAACTTGCTACAATTCACTTCCAATTTTGAGCTATGTGTTGTTATTAGATTAACTGATGGTATTTTCTTTTACAATAGAAAACTTGTTTTAAAGAAAGGAAAGATAGGTGGGATGGTTTATGTTACGAAGAATGGAGAAGAAGGGCACAATAACTAACAACTACTAAAGGCAAATTAGTTAAACGTTGTGAACTATTAATAATTAATATAGAGGGACATTCTACGTGTATTGTAATAGTAAAAGATGACTACACCATATGATTATAACAAAATGATATGAATTTTAATGAATCAATCATATTGTCTTTATCCTATTTTCTTTGTCCCCTCTTTCTTTCTGATCACCACTCGCTACACCTTGTCTCACTATTATCTCTCATCAATTAACATAATAGTTTGGTATGATAGTGAAAGAGTCTCAAAGGATTTTTTCATGGAAAAAGGAACTCGTGCGGCAAAATTCAGGGGAATAGAAGAGAGCTTGAAAACTTGATAGAAAATCAATTGTGAAATGAGAAATTATTGATGGAAAACCATATTCGACCTGGTAAACAAGAAAAGGAGGTGGGAGAATTGAAATCAACTATAAGAAAAAGAAGAGGAAGACTTACGGAGAATTTGGGATACGTAATTATGAAGGATATTACTCTATTAGAGCTTACCGAAAATTTGACCCTTAATAGGGGATTTTGGTGAACTAAAATATAGGTAGAACACCCTACATAAAGAGATCATTCTCTTTTTTCGTAAGTCTTTTAAGCCTTTCCTTTGATTACTGTGTTTTGTATTACCTTAAAACATCTTTATCTATAGTACTTCTCCTTTATTATTTTTAATCTTTATTTTATTATTATTATTTATTTGTATTTGTATTTATGTTATTCTTTTTTAATTTTATTATAATTTTACTATATTTTTATTTATTATTTATTATTTTGAATTTCCTTATTCTTATTTTATTATATCAATTCTTTTTAATACAATTATTGGTTTATATTTTTATTTTATTTTCTTCAAACAATTCTCAAAACTTTTTTTCTTTTTTTCTATGAATTTATTGTAAATAACCTCTCTACTAGTTAGGAGTAAGACATGGACCTTCTTAGACCTTAGCATGATTCCTACTGAGATGTTATTTTTGTTCCAATAGTTCATGAGAAGGTTAGAAGGAAATCATGAACACAGTTTATCAAAAGGTGAAGGATATACGATGCCCACACGGTTCATCAAAATCAATTTTCTAGTGTTGAGGAATTAGATCAGGGGATGGTTATACAAATATGAGCAATTTTTCAAGCTCGATAATACACTAGATAGTAAGAAGACGGGGATCATTGCTATACATTTAGAAGGAGAAGCCCAAGAGTGGTATTAGCTAACAATGAAGAATCATCTGAAAAGTGAGAGTTGTTTAACGCCATTAAGCAGAAGTTTGACGAAGAAATATTCAAGGATCCAATGGGTGATTTTAAAGAACTCAAACAAGAGAAATTGGTACAAGAATATTGTGCTAATTTTGATAAATATTTTAACAAATATGAGGAATAATTGATAAGGTTTTGCCTAAAAGGGTTGAAACTAGAGTTAGAGGTCATGATTAAGCTATTGGAACCCCAAAGTCTCCAACAAGCATATTCTCTAGGAAGGAAGCAAGAAGTATTGACGATCCATTCTTCCGCACTACCTTTAAGAGGGAACAACAAGACAACCTCCAACGTGGCAAGTAATATTAATGTTAGAACAAAAGGGGCGATTTAAGGCATGTTAATGGAGAAACCATAGGCAAATAAAGGATCATTACCTACCTCAGGACCATAAGGGATGGCCATCAAAGCAACTTCTAATAGAAATTACAACCTGCCTAAATTAGTGACCAGTAAGGACTTTGATAAAAAGAGGGAAAAGGGGTGTGTTTCTGGTATGACAATCACTATATCCCATGCTACAAATGCAAAAAGCAATATTAGTTATATATGATAGATGAGTTCAATAAAATGTCGAATGAAGAAGCAAAAAAATGGGTTGAGGAAGGTGAGATAGGACTAGAGGCACCTCATTTATCCTTCCAAGCTATGATAAGAGTCAATGAAGAGAAAGAATATGAACATATACAAGTATTAATTTATCTTCAAAGGAGACCTATACAATTACTTATAGATAACATGAGTACTCACAACTTTCTAGATGAAGCAATAGCTCGAAGACTCAAAGGCAAATTAGAGGATATTCGTGCTATACAAATCACTGTGCGAGGAGGTCTCAAACTAATATGTCGACAGAATTAAGAATTACAAAGGGTTCATCTGGGAGATTTAAGGAGTATTATTCACAATCAAATCGATTATTTCCATGGAAAGCTATGACTTAATGTTGGGGGTGCATTGGTTAGCAACATTGAATAAAGTGTTTTACAATTTAAACACCAGAATAATTAGGGAAACCAATTGGTAACCTTATCAAGCAATCCAAGTAAAGAGGTCAAAATTATTTTTAGTAAGGGCTGAACAAAATGTTTAAGCAGTCTCGAGTAAGGGGATTATATATGATGCAGTTAATATACCCTCTAGAAAATCAATTACAAAGATGAATTTGGGGGCACAAAATAATTTATTCGATGAGCTCAATGGTTATTGTTAGAATTTGGAGTATTAGGCTAAGAATAATAGTAACTACACCATAAAGAGCTCGTGATCAATGAATTTGGTTGAAGGAGGGAATATGTTCTATTAATATTAGGCCTTAATAGTTCTTCAAAGAACAAAAAGATGTGATACAAAATGTATTAAAGGAATTATTGCAGCAAGGATTCATAAGGCACAATCTGAGTCTATACACCTCGCTGGTGTAATGAAGAAGAAAGATGGCTCTTAGAGAATATGCATAGACTATAAAGAATTCAACAAACACACCATAAAAGATACATTTTCTATTCTTTTAATTGAGGAACTACTGGACAAGTTATACTCTAAGCTTGATTTAAGGTATACCTACCATCAAATCAAATTATACGAAGGAGATGAAGCAAAGATAACATTCTGAACCTATGAAGGCCACTGCAAATTTGTAGTAACGCCTTTCGAATTGATGAACACCCCATCGTCATTTCAGAGCCTAATGAAAGATATAATCATTTTACTTTTAAGAAAATTTTTCTTAGGGGTCGTTTGGTTCCACTTCTATTATTCTGTTGTTGTTTTTGATTTCTGTTTCCCGTTATTGGTTTTTATTTTTTCCTTAAAAAATCAAAAACCTGTTTGGTTGATATTTGTAATATAAAAACTGAAAAACAAAAACCTGTTTGGTTGAGATTTGTAATAAAAAACTAAAAACAAAAACATTTTTGGTTTTATCATCCTGTTTATATTTTTTTGTAATTATACTCTTATGTGTAATCATACTAAAAATAAAAACATGCTTGCTTTTCTCATATTATTCAAAATAAAAGCAACGAACATAGAAGTAGTATATCATCGTGCTTAAGCATTTCTGGACATGCCAAAACTTAAGCAGAAATTCTATGGTGATATAAATGATGTGAAGAGAAGACTACAATCCACATTAAATGATTGAAGATAAGAAGAAAACGTCTGATTGCAATAAGCTACATTAAATGCTTGAAGACAAGAAGAAAACGTCAACAACAAACCACATTAAATGCTTGAAGACAAGAAGAAAACGTCCTATTGCAATAAATAAAAGAGCCATACGTGAATTAGCGAAGTCCAAGAAGAAAACAACTAAAAAATCACAAGAACAAGACAGCTACGTTTATGCTACATTAAATAACGTGACCTTCAAAAGAGCAAGACAGCTAAAAAACATGAGGAAGAAGAAAAGCTATATCTGTCCGCAGTTTAAAAGAACGTGAAAACAAAACAGGTACAAAACGTGAAGAAGAAGAAAAGCTATAGTTGTCTTCAGTTTTAATAACGATATTTCATGGGCTGTTCACGGTTGTGTTGATTCTTTATAAAGATCAGTTATAAGTTATCGTTATGTTTAGTAAAGAAGGTGAAATATTTAGCAGAGGACGTGAAGCAAACACTGAAGAAGAATGAGAGTTCAACATCTTCTTTATTATCACAGAAAAACGCAGAAGCTTAAGCTCACAGTAGAAGTTCTACGTGGTTATTTTTAGTAAGTACGCAACATCTATAGTACTTTGATTTTCTTCATATTTATCTTCTTTTTCATGTTCTGTACTGGTTCATGTCTCTCTTCCATCATGCCTATGCCTAGTTTCTGATTTTTTTTTACTACCAAACTGAGACTGATCCTATAGGATTGATAGTCGCAAGAAATATGATGGGTCTGGAGAGACAAGAGAAAACGCAGAAGCAAGATAGATATGAAATAAGCCTGGAGATATTGGAACACTGGTGAAGACATGTAGAAGACGAACCTGAAGATGGAGATAGCAGAACCTGAAGATGGAGAAGAGTTGGGCGGCGCAGAAACAGTTTTTGTTTAAAAGAAAATGCGTTTTGATGAAAGAAGAAAACCTGTTTTAAAAGTTTACGAAAACGTCTTTTTTACATTTTCGTAAACTTATTGCTGTTTTTTTGTTTTTAGAAACCAGAAATAGCAACAACACTTGGCCAAGCATGATTTCATAAATGGTTTGCTTTTTTATGAAAACCATAACAAAAAACGGTTAAAAAAAATGGAACCAAACAGGGCCTTAGTCTTCTCATGATATACTCATCTATAATAGCCCCCTTGATTAGCATTTAATTCATTTTAAAGAAGCCACGAAGGTCCTTTAAGATCACCAACTTTTTATTAAAGGAAATAGTTGGGACTAGACAAGTTATTTAGGGCATTCAACATCTAAGAGAGGAGTGGCAAAATGTTAAAAAAAAATTAGAAGTGGCCAATACTAAAATCCCTTAAAGAATAAGAAGATTTCTTAGACTCACCAAATACTATGGAAGATTTATTAAGAACTATGCTAGCTTGGCCAAGTCGCTTACTGAATTATTGAAGAAACTAATGACAATAGAACTAAGTCGAAATGCAAAAATAAGTCTTTGAGTATTTGAAGGAACCTCTCACTGCATCTCTAGTTTTTGCTATATCAAAATTCTCTCAACCTTTGTTATTGATGTTGATGCATATGAAAGAGGCATGGGGCAGTTCTTCAATAGGACCAGTATCCTGTTACATACCCGTTTGCCTTTATTTTGATTAAAGGTTAACACGTAGCCCTTTGTTCAGTTTGAGAGCGTGCCAGGAATTTATAGTGTTTTCAAACTAGGAAAAATATGAAAAAAGATTGTTGCACCTTGTACACTGACTGAAAATAAAAAACGACTGTGTATTGCTAGAAAAGGAACAAAAATCTAACAGAAAGTACTTTGCTTTTTTAATAAACAAATTGGCAAACATGCAATGACTAAGAAAGTTGAAGAAATAGCTAATGAAAATTGGAAACAAAAATGCTAGGCTAGGGAAAATAAAAGACTGCTGAAGAAGAAATAAACTAAAAAGTGCAAGGATTTACTGGAGTGCCAGGCTTTTGATTTGTCAAAGGTTGGATCTTGTCGAGAGAGAGCTTTCTTCTTAAAAACTCCTATTTATAGCCAAAGATGTCGAGTGTCCCAGTCCAATTAAACTTGTAATCTTGATAAAATTTTATCTTTCTAGATAAAGATAAAGATTTGGATAAAACCCTATCTTATCCAATAGAGATAGAGTTTGGGCTGGTGACTATAATCTTATCCTTTTATCTCCTCTTTAAACTTGGACTCCTAGACTCCCAATTCAACTCTAACTCTAATACGTCCTTCTCTGTTGGACACTGAAATTTGTTCGGCCAAGGCCAGTGTCTGGACTTCAAACCATGGGCTTTCTTTGGGTTTCAAGTTTTGGGCCAAAAATAGTAAAAATGGGCCGAACCCATTTTTCAGTGTAAACAATTGCCCCCTGCACCATTAGGCTTATAAGTATAAGCCTTATGGTGGTCTTTGAACATCTAGTTAGATCCTTCAGATACTTTGTCTCTCAAGGTTATACCCAAAAGTCCTCCACCTCTGATTGGTAATAACTCAAGTAACTCCTTTTACTGGCCATTCGGACATAAGTCATTGAATAGACACGGACATCAAAATTTCAAAAGGTTCTCTGACAAATACCGCGCCAAATAACAACCCCGAGGCAGACCCATTCGATGTACCCTTTTAAAACATAACCTCCTGAGCTCTCAAAAGACTCTAGTACTATCAATATATAAGGGCTACTCCTTGTTCTCTATTAACCACCCGAGAAGACTGTTTTTCGAAAACTTCCCCAAAGTTTCTTCTCTTTCTCTCCTGGCACACCCATCGTTCCGCTGTCGTCAATACCGTCACACAATCTCTCATCGTTCGACTTTCTAACATCGTTGAAGTCCAGTCGTCTAAAAGAGTCCCGTCGCCGTCGACACCCGTCGGTAAGCCTGCGCTTCCTTCTCCTCTTTTCATTTCTACTACTTTTGTTAACTCTAACAAACCGCGTTCTTTTCCATAAGCACTTCCTTCTTTTGACCGTCACAAGCTCTGCAAATCGCTCAACAGGATGTCAGGTACGAATCTTCTCAAACTCCATCATTTTGATTTTGGGTGACCATTGTACTTTCTGGTGACTACTGCGGTTTCTGGTGACCTTGAGAGTTCCCAGTGACCTCCAAAGTTTTGGGTGTCTCTGAAATTTAAAGTTTGGGAATTATTGCTTGGTTAATGTAGTGAGTACTGG
>JAOTAY010000004.1:9369756-9387567 GCA_025629805.1 Erythroxylum baracoense
ACCGAACCTCTATAAAAACAGTGTTTGCCTTTCTTCCCTACTCTGTTACATTTCAATTTTGATTATTTATTTTGTGTATTCTAATTCTTTGTTTTTATTGTAGCACTTTACGAAAAATTTAAAGATCTATTCAACCCCCCTTCTAGATCGTTTTTAATACGATATTCGCAACATTGGTATGGACTAATACTCAGAATAGAGGAATAAAATTACTATTTATTCAATATTATAATTTTCATTTCTTACCCATATCTTTTTTTCTCATACTCATTAATCAACCACACCCTAAGCTAAGTTTTTTTGACCCCAATGCAAATGACTCTAATGTTCTTCTTGATCGTCTTAACGTAACCCATAGTCCAGCTTGGTTGCCACGAGTCTTCCACTGCCACATTGGTATTATAAAACCAAATAGAGTACAGGTTAGATTTAATAGTGGTAATTTTAGGCTATGTTTAATTGAGAATTTATTAATAAAATATAATAGAATGTAATATTATTTTATTATTTGAGATGAAAGTTTATAATAGAAAAAAATTGAATGAGATAAAAAAGAAAAGTTTCACTTTACATTACATTCAATCTCAAACAATAAAAATAAAAAACTTTTGATTCGGAAGATTTACGATGAAATGTAAAATAATAAAAACTTTATATTATATTATATTATAAACTCTTCATACAAATAATATTTCCTAATATTACATTATGAACCTTTCAATTATTTTTAAACAATAATTTTTTATAATTACATCAATTTACATTTTATTTCATTACATTATAAATCATTTCATTCTATTTTACTCAATTCTATTCTATTAAAATTTTTATGTCCAACTAAAAATAGTCTCTCTAGGAAGGGAAAGTTTCACTAGTATGGCAGCATTATTCATCGTCAAATATAGATGAATATTATACGCTTTTTTGGAGCCAAATGAAGTGACTAGTAACTTAAAAGAAAATTTATTGGAAATTTACTGGTATGGAACTGCAAAATCATCTTCCTTTCTACTCTTATACAACATATTTAAACTAATCACCTTTGGAGTTTTTAACTCCATTTCATCAATTGAATTAGCATTAAAACTCGAAGACTCTATTACAGACAAGCTAACGCAATTATGATGGATCTTCTATAGATTTTTTGGTTTAATGTACCATTTGCATGTTTAGGGGACTAAAGAGATGAAAACCAATATTTAAATTGGACAAAAGCTTGGACAACATAAGTGAAATTTTCTATTACAATTATAATGTTTTAATCATATTCTATTAAATCTTATTTATATATTTATATAAATTCTTATCAATATATGATATAAACCGTCGTAGGTATATGAATAAGATTAAATAAAATACGATAAGAAAAACTAGTCGTACTTTTCTTTTTTCTTGAAAATACTATAAAGAGTTTTAGCATTAAAAAAAATGCAGGTTTTCTTTTTACACCTCCAATCCTGAGGTGTACCTGACACCTGTTGGTGGCAGCCACAAGTTTCCTTCAATGAACTGAGACACTGTGAAATTATTAGCCTGAGCAGTACTGTTCAGTATATGATAACCACGCCACTTAACCCTATTAGCTAAGCCGGCTCCTGGACCATAATTCGAGTACTCAGCATAGTACAGAGTATCCAAATGTATATTTCCATTCCATTCAAGCCATCCCTCTGGTCTTATGGCATCACTCATGTAGTTTTGCAGGAAAACTGTTCTTGAATAGTTCTTCCAGGGTCTACCCAGATAAGTA
This sequence comes from Erythroxylum baracoense, assembly GCA_025629805.1. NCBI lineage: Eukaryota > Viridiplantae > Streptophyta > Magnoliopsida > Malpighiales > Erythroxylaceae > Erythroxylum > Erythroxylum baracoense. The sequence goes on from JAOTAY010000004.1 coordinate 9,371,507, forward strand.
TAGGTGGATTTCACATAAGGAAAGAGATCTGTATCCGCTGTGATGTTGCAGAATTGAATGGAATACCCAGTCGGTTGATAAGGGTCCTTTCGACCTTGTGCTGTTATAGTGTTCTTTTGGTTTGGCAGGCCTCTCTTGGCTAGAATCTGGCAGTTTTGGAAGACCGCAGCTGCATCACCAAAAATGAAGTCTATAGTTCCACTGATGCGACATTCTCGGTAGAATTGGCGCATTGTGTGAGTGTATAGTGTGTCTTGGTAGCCTCTGAACTCACAGCGGAAGAAGACTGACAGATCAGAATCACATCGGAGAGCAACTGCTTGGTGTTTTTGTGGTCCTGCTGTGTTCTCAAATGTTAAGTCTCGGGCAATGAATCCCCTCCCGCTGACAGCTGAGATCAAAGAAAGAAATGTTACGGTCCTTCATATTTGATGATCTTGCAAGGATACAGCAACCTCGTCGTTGAGACGATGTTATAATTATAAATTATGCCCTTGCCTATTGAATCAAATTGGTCGCTAGTGGTTTCAAATTAAAATCGGACTTGATTAGGGTATACTATCATAAGCACTCAAAGACAGGACAGGCACGAAAAATCGTTAACCTGCGGTAAATAAACCCCATGCAGCAGGCAGTAACATTAAGAGGAAAAGGTAAGTTATCATCAACGAGGTCCTGAACGCAACTGATTTGTTCTTCTCCTATGGAATGTGTCCTATGTCACAACCAACAGACTAGTTACTTGCAACCCTTGTAGAGGTTTTATTGAAACATTTTAGAAGTAACGTAAATTTTCTACTACAAAATCTAGTGACGAAATTGGCACGCTAATCATATCCCGTTTTTACTTTCAATCTACATTTAGCAATTTCCATTAGCCTTTTGCCAGTTTTAATCAATAGCTACGAAGTCCAGAAAAATTAACTATCACGTCCATGCAAGTAAAAGCAGAGACTAACAAGATCAGATATAATATCAGATAACAGAAGACATTTACCAAAAGTAGCCGAGCGGAAGGTGGTCCAACCATCAATGACATTACGGTTGCCTGAAATAATGGTTGCACCTATGCCATCTCCAGCCATCATAACATTCCATTTCTTCTTCTTGATCTCCACATGCTCGTTATAGACACCTTTCTTTATATATATGATGAAACGTCGCATACTATAATTTGGAACTGCTTCTACTGCGTCCATTATCTTGGTAAAATTTCCAGTTCCGTCAGCTGCTACAACAACATCAGGTGTCACCCCATTCACAACTAACAATTTACGGTCCTGGTGCTTAACCCAAGGAGGAAATGTGCCATTTTCGTCTCTGTTCGTGCCATTGAATGTATTTTCCGGGGACTCGTATTTGGTGTTTGGGTCCACTTTGTCGAGAAGTTCCTGTACCATAGACGTGATTTGGTTAAGGCCACCCGCCACCAGGCTTTGGAGAATGCTATCTGTACCCTCAAACCCATCAGTGCATGTGTCCTGATTGACGAGTGCAGCACCTAACCATGTCCTCAAATCGTAACTCAGATCCCCAGTACCGTTGCTTTTGCTACCTGCAGTGAAACCAAATGCTCTCATCAGCTCTAAGCTGTTATCATAATCACATACTAAGAGAAAAGCAATTTTCAAGGAGACTCGTACTGAACCAATAAACGAAGAGAAGAAGATCTACGATCTGTAAACATGGCATGTGACAATTAACCGGTTAGGTACTCAGCGTCTTGATGGGAAAGTACAAAGTTAAAGACAAGAATCATTAAAGCTTTAATGAGAAGTGAGTCTTGAGCTCCGCAAGATTCAAACTGCAAAAAATGTCATGACCCCAATACTGAGCGGAAGCAAAAAAAAGTCCTGCTTGTTAGTGAATATTTCAAGTAAAACTGCTAACCCCACCAACAAGCTCCTCAAGTTTGTACATGCACGTGCATAGAATGCAAAACAAGAAGAATAAGAAGAGGAACAGTGGTTTACCCTTTGGATTTTCTGAAGCAGACATAGATAAGCTTAACTCATCAGTAGAGAAGTCAAGTAGGTCAAGACAATCTGATACGGCATTGGTGAGGCGAAAATCGTTGAAAAAGCCGCCAAAATTCTGGATAATAGAGACCACGTCTTGTATAATGCCAATAATGGTCCTCATAGAGCCCACGAATTGAGATGCAGGCACTTTCAAGCACTGCGCCTGCAATTCAATCTCAGAGCTAGAACCTGAAGGAACGCATAGAGAAAGCACGAGAGTGGAGAAGAAAATAAAGGATGCAAGATTTGAAGATGTTGTCATTCTTGTGGGACTCTTTTAGATCAAAAAATGATGGGAAGGACTTGGGCTTAGTTAAAGCAAAGAAGAGAGTGCATGTAATATTTATGGCAGTAGAGATGGGGACTACTGAACCTGACAAGGTTCATGTTAGATGGGGAGTTATGTGAATTTAAGACGTGGTGAGGTTGAGTCAATGTCATGAAGAGGGGTTGGGACTTGGGGCGGACGGATCATTTTCCTTTTCTTAACAATAAGACGAGACGATATTCAGACTAATTTGTGGACTTTAGTTCCTTTCTTAAAGCAAATTAGTTAAAGTACCACACACTACATAATGCAGATTGGCATTGAGACTAATTTACGTGACTACGGTCAGGTTAGGTCCCTACACCAAGTGACAGGCAGGGGGCTGCTTGTCGTGGAGTTTGGATATAAGATGTCGTTTTGATACTGGACAGATGATCTCAGTGCTTGTCCTGACCATTTATCAATGCGTCGGTGACGACTAATGCTGACTTGCTCAGATGGCCGAATCCAGCGCGAGAGGAGCACTTTGATTATCTTAAAGATCTTTTTGGAGATAGCGTAAGGGAGCTCGGATTAGCCCAACTCTCATGATGTCAATTATCGTTTGGAATTGTCAGGGCGCGGGAGGAACCCGCGTGCACACTGTCCTTCGTCGTTATATGCGCACTTATAAACCTGATATTTTGACCTTGCTTGAACCGTGTATTAGCGAGAATCGAGTGTTCGAGGTAATCCAGAAGCTGGGATACGATTTCTCCTTCAGAGTTGAAGCAGAAGGATTTTCTGGCAGCCTCTGGCTGCTTTGGACAAACAACGTTGATGTCTCCATGATCGTGGCCCACCGGCAATTCCTTCATACCAGAGTCAAGTATGCTGGTGGGTTTTTCAATTTCACTTCGGTGTATGCCAGCCCTCAATTCTCTTCCCAAAAAATCTTATGGCTGCTTTTATCTTAGCTAGGGGAGACTACCATTGGGCCCTGGATCGTCGGTGGCGATTTTAACGCTAAACTTGAGGTTTCTGATAGAAGAGGGGTTGCTACTACCGGTCAGGTCGTCAATCAGCTGTTTAAGAATTGGGTCCATGATAGTGGGCTCCACGATTTGGGTTTCGTCGGGTCCCAATTCACGTGGTGTCGAGGATCAACTCAAGCGCGCTTGGACCGGGTGTTTGGCTCAACTCATTGGCTGACCACTTTCCTCACGACATCTGTTACTCACCTGCCCTTCCTCGGCTCGGACCATCGCCCCCTTTTGATCCAAACCCACGGAACCCCTCCGTCTGTTGGACCCTCTCCTGACTTTAGGTTTCAAAATGCGTGGTTAGCTCATACAGGGTTCGCAGACGTGGTAGCTACCCACTGACACCCGGGTGCGGACACCTTCCAGACTTCCCTAGCTGCTTTTTCGAAGCACCTTGCGCAGTGGAACAAGGATGTTTTTAGCCACATCTTCCATCGAAAAAATGTCTGTTCGCTCGCTTGGCGGGTCTCCACCGAGCTATGCAGACGGACAGTTCCGATTCGCTTTTGGACCTCGAGGACCAGCTTAGTACAGAGCTGTATCAGGTGCTGAGCGAGGAGGAGATTTTCTGGCACCAACGGGCCAAGTGTGATTGGATCTCGAAGGGTGATCAGAATACCAAATTTTATCATACCGTCACCCTAGCTAAACGCAAGAAACTCAAAATCCACTGTCTTACAGACGATACGGGCTCCGTGATCTCCCACCCGCTGCAGCTGAGACATTTAGCCCGTAACTTTTATCAGCAGTTGTACACCCCTGAAGATGTTACCCGGCCTCCAACGCTCCCTCCTAGCGCTTTCCCTCGTCTTTCGACCGATCGGCTTGCCGAGCTTGCAACCTCGGTTCATGCTATTGAAATTCGAAATGCGGTGTTTTCTATAAACCCCAATAAAGCCCCGGCGGCAAATGGGTTCAATGTGCTCTTCTTTCAGAATCAGTGGGCCATAGTCGTCACTCCATCATTACCCTGATCCAAGCGATTTTTCGTAAGGAGCGGTGGGAGGAGGAATTGAATCATACCATTTTAGTCCTAATTCCTAAAGTTCCCAATTCCATCCGCATCTCCCAATTCCGACCCATTAGCCTCTGCACGGTGTTGTATAAGACCATCGCCAAAATTATTATGACTCGACTCAAAGATCATCTTGGTTCTCTCGTGGAACCCAATCAATGCAGCTTTATCCCTGGACGCAAAATCACTGATAACATTATCATTGTCCAGGAGGTTATTCATACGATGCGCAAAAAGAAGGGCAGAACTGGGTATATGGCGCTAATGGTTGATCTAGAAAAAACCTATGACCGGATGAGTTGGGACTTCCTGCTCGATACCCTCACCGACATTGGGATCCTGTCCTCCCTCCTCCAGCTCATCCTTAAGTGCGTCACAACCGTTACTCTGCAAGTGGACTAGCAAGGTTCCTTATCTGAACCATTTCACCCCTCCAGAGGTCTTAGGCAGGGTGATCCCCTCTCACCCTACCTGTTTGTGCTCTGTATCGAGCGTTTAGGGCATCTGATTAATCTGGAGGTGGGGCAGGGCCAGTGGCATCCGATTAAGTTAAGCCCCACCAGCCCGCCTCGCATTTATTCTTTGCAGATGATCTTATTCTTTTTGAGGAAGCCACGGATTGTCAAACGCAAGTGCTCTCCAGGATGCTCGAGGACTTCTGTAGGGCTTCGGGCCAACGCATGAACAAAGATAAATCTAGGGTGTTCTTCTCCAAGAATGTTCCCCGTGTTACTGTGCGGCATCTCAGTCAAGCGTTGGATGTTCCTAGTACAACCAACCAGGGGAAATATCTTGGTGTCCCTTTGCTCCATGAGTGTACCTCCCGGCACACTTATCAGTACATTCTGGACAACGTCCACAAGAAACTGGCTAGGTAGAAGGCTCGGACGCTTTCTTTAGCTGGCAGGGTTACTTTAACTTGATCCGTTATCGCCGCCCTCCCTATTTTTACTATGCAAACGGTTCGCCTGCCCCGCCAACTCTGCAACGAGTTGGAAAAAATCATGTGTAATTTCATCTGGTATTCTCAGGAAGGGTCTCCGAAAATTTCTCTTGTTAATTGGGCTACAATGTGTACGCCTAAAAATGAAGGGTGGCTGGGCTTAAAGCACCTTCACTCTATGAATGACGCTCTTCTTGCTAAGTTTGGTTGGGACCTGCTCACTAAACCCACTGCCTTATGGGTCCGGCTCCTGCGAGCTAAATACCGAGTCGATTTCTCTACCCTCCCCCTTACTTTGGCTTGACCAGGACCTTCGCCCTTCTGGAAGGGGCTGACAGTAGTCTGGCACAACGTGCGGCAAGGCGTTGTTTGGCAGTTAGGTGATGGCCGCAGCATCTGCTTCTGGAGGGATAATTGGGTCGAGGATCTGGGACCTCTCTATTTAGTGGCAACTGCCCCAGTTCCCGAGTGTATGCTAGAGGCCACTGTGTCTGACTATCTTACCCAGGACGCCGCCTGGCAATGGCATCAGTTCCAACAATACCTCCCCTTGACTGTCTGTATGCTGATCGCGTCCTATAGCCCTCATTACACTGCCTATGAGGCCGATCAATTGACGTGGGGTCCCACTCACCCTAGGTCTTTCACAGTTGATTCGGCCTATGCCCTCATAGAACGCGCCGACACGGAGGCTCCTTGTTGTCGATGGGACATCATTTGGAAATGGGCCGGGCCTTAGCGGATACGGTCCTTTCTCTGGCTTCTTGCCAATCAGAAGCTGTTAACCAATCAACGAGTAGTGAGACATCTTACATTGAATAGTGGGTGTCACTTTTGTGGACGGGACGAGTCTATTCTTCATGCTCTTCGGGATTGCCCCCGAGTCAGTTCTTTCTGGCACCAATTTCCAGCTGCTTGCCAGGCCAGGATTCGCTCCCCCGTGGATGCGGTCTTGTGGCTTACTAGCAACCTCCAACCTCCACCCTCACTTACTCAGCATAATTGGGCGACCATCTTCAGTGTAGCGTGTTGGTTCTTATGGAAATGGTGTAATAATAGCGTCTTTGATTCGACCTTCGTCTGGCCTATGGACGGGGCTCGTATTGTTATGGATTATGTTGATTGGATCCTCCGGGCAACCACGGTGGAATCTCGGGTTTTCTAGCGCCAGAGCCTTCCTTTGGGCGTGGTTGTGCGATGGAGCCCCCCGATGTAGGGATGGCTCAAGATTAATACGGATGGTGCCGTTCGCCCAGGATCCCACCTAGCAGCCGCTGGAGGTCTCTTCCGGTCCAGTTCTGGTCATTGGTGTGGTGGGTTTCTCCACAATTTAGGCACGGGAGCACCTTTGGAAACATAACTATGGGGAGTCCACTCAGGCCTTTCCCTGGCTTGGGACCGTGGGTACCGCCGAATAGTAGTCGAAGTGGACCCCCTGGAGGTAATTAATATCCTCTCCGCCTCACATAGTTTGTTGTCTGACCCTTTTCCTTTGGTGACAGGTATACGAGACTTGGTCCACTGGAAGTGGGAGGTTCAATTTTAGCATATCCATCGGGAAGGCAATCAATGTGCAGATAGACTGGCCGCATTAGCCTATCGGATGGGCCTTGGCTTGCACTACCTTTGAGACCCTCCGGAGACTCTTTGCGACGTTCTCACGCACGATATGCATGGCATGATGTATCCTCGCACCCTGCGTTAGATGCGGAGGGCCTGTGAGTTTGTTTTGTTTTGGCTTTTCCTTTGTTAAAAAAAAACTATATAGGATGTTTTTCAGAGGTTAAAGAAAGGAGAATTGAATTCTAATAACTATAAGTGAAGGGAGGAGTTACTAAGGTGGAAGCGAAGATTGGTGATAGAGTTTGACAAGAACTTACCAAGGAGGCTAATCTCTATGATTTATGATGAACCGCATGGGGGTTGTTCAAAGATCACTGCAATAATTAAGACAATATGTAATGAATTTTACTGGAGAGGGTTGAACAAAGATATGCAAAATTACATCAAGGCTTACGTTGGCATATCTTGGGAAATTATAATCCTTACTGATACCAGGGGGATGTTAGGGAGAAATTAGTCTAGATTTTGTGGAGGAATTATCAAACAATATGAAAATCATGTTTAATGGTCATGGTGGATAGATTTAGTAAGTATTGTCGTTTCAAAGCTATTAACCATCCTATTATAGCATAGTGATTGCTTAAATATTCTTGGTTTATGTCTTCAAACTTCACAGGATGCCCAAACGTATAGTAGAGATAAGGACCCCTTAGCATGTTTTGGAAGGAGACATTTTAAATTACAAGGGGCGAGTTTAAACTTCTCCTTAACGTATCACCCTTAGTCTAATGGTCAAAGGGAAGTTGTCAATAAAATTTTGGAAACTTATTTTCATTGTTTCTCTATTGAGGCTCCTTCCGATTAAGCAGAATGGGTTTCATTAACAGAGTGGTGGTACAACACCGAGAAATTATATAGACACCCTCTACCGGTTTACATGTTTTATTTTGTAAGGGATTTCATTAATGTATTGATAGATTAGGTAATGAGGGAGAGGGACAGTGGGAGAGAGCCCTTGCTACCACTAAGTTTCATCCTAAACAAGTAGAGAAGAAGAGAATGAAAACGATATTTGAAGTTAGGGATTGGGTGTTTCTCAAGCTCCAACACTACAAGGAACATGCATTACAAAGGAGAATTAATCGGAAGTTATTGCCCCTTTATTATAGCCCATATCATATTAGAGAGGGTGGGTAAAGTGGCATACAAGCTGTTTCTTCCTTCTAACTCCTTAATCCACCTGACTTATTCTTATATACCAACTCAAGAAATGTGTCAGAAGAGAAGATGATCTCCATTGAACAACCGGCAACATTGTTAAGCATATACGAAAATCCTGAGGTTATTCTAGATAGTAGGATCGTAAAATATCATAATAAACTCTTCCTCAAGTACCGTTACAATCGATAAAAGGATCCCATGAAGATGCAACTTGGGAATTCATATTTGAATTATAAACTCGCTTTCCAGATGCCAAACTTGTTGACAAAGTTCTTAAAGAAGAGGGGTTTGTTACGAATGGCTACTAAGAGCCAGTTAAAAATGAAGTCGTATGAAAATAAAAATTACTGTAGTACGTACTTAGTTAAATACTATATAATTTTTATAATTACTATAGAGGGATATACGGCACGTCATGGAATGATAAAGACGACTATCTTGTATGATTGTAACAGAATGATATGAATTTCAGTGAATCAATCGTATTGTACTAACAGAATGATATGATACTTTCCGCGTTTCCTCTTTTTCTGATCCTTTTTTGTTACATTCTCTCTCATTCCTTGTCTCACTACTATCTGTGATCAGTTAACGTAACAGTTTACCGTCACTTTTGTGAAGACTCCAAACATGAGCCAAGCCAAACTGGTTGTTTTCCAGACCCCAATACCTCCAGAAATATGTGCCGTGTACAAGTGCAAGTGCAAGATGCCGTTATGTCTTAACAAAAGAAAGCATTTCACATTCTACTCCAAATAAAGTTTTCACGTGTCATAAATTCTGGATCTTGTGTGTATCATGGTAGAAATGAAGTCCATATCTTGATTAATGATAAGGTTTCCTAAGATACACATAAATGGAAACCTTTATTTCTTTAGAATTAATCTACACCTGTTGATATTACAACGCATAAAACTAATAAACTCTCCTCCACCAGCAGCACAAAAATAAATTTATCTTACCACACAAATTGCACATATCTTACACTCAATAAACTAAACATTATGTTATTCTCCAAAACACCCTAGATACGTTTCTCATCTCCTGTAACTTTGTACATCTAAAATTACAACAAAACCATCACTACCATGCGTAGCGGGAAAAACTCTAATATAAAGTTGTGATTACCAAAGGTCGGGCCAAGCTTGCCGTCAACTGGATGAACAATGCCCTGTCTTGATCATGAAAGGGGTCTGGTCACGTCATATGTATGCAAGTGAACTCCTGTCAAGGTCCGGTTGGGGGCGACCACGAGTTGGAGTTGGTGGTCTTTGGATGTTAAGCTCCTGCAAGACAATACACGGCAAAGGCAAATGTAACAATGATGATAGGCCTTTTTTATTGGTGAAAATAGAAGGCATCAATCTGAAATTGAAACCGTTACAACTATTACCTGCATCCATGTATCCTCTATTACACGTTCCGGAGAGGTCTCAGGTGATTGAAGGGGTGGCGGCAAGGGATGGATCAATTTTGGAACAACAACTAAGCCCCTACCTACTACCAATATGGCTCCAGCATTGTTGGCAGTCCCTAGATGAAAACTCAAATGAGGAAACCGACGACTATTAATCAGGACAAAAGTAAAGCAATATCAGCTTACCACAATAGTTTGTTGCAGAAAACAAAGTAATCAGTTGACCCTGAGCAAAACGTTCAAACCCATCCATAACACATTCATGTGCCCTGATTATTAGCTGCAGCCTATTTTTCTTACAGAAGTCTGTGACACGATCAGGCTGCAGGTGAACAATTTTTTTTTTTAGAAACTTCAGTAAAAATTACCAACAGGCAAAAGTGTTCAGACTGCAAAGATTTATGATGAGATCTTCAAGTATTCCATGACTGGTGTTAACTACCAGGTCAAAATTCATCTAGTAGCACTTCAAAATTTCTTTCCAAGTCTGGTTCACAGACATCCAACTAACAGAGTATAGACACGCAGAGTTCAATCTGTTCCACCATGACTTGCAATTTTGCAAATGCTAGTGCATGCTACAAATAAATTAATCATGCATCAAAGCATAGAGACAGTAAACAATGAAAAGCATACCCCAAAAGTGACAAGACCGGGACCTCTAGCATTCGGTCTCAAGCCCTCTATGCTATCATTTTCTGTTGGATCGGACCTGTAAAAGAAATGTCTCGGATAAGAAAAATAGAGTAACAGTGAAAAGCAATAAATTAGATATACTGAAGAAAATTATACCACAGAAGATCCATTAGGATTATGGAGCCAGCATCCATTGTGATGGGCCTTCCAATTTTCTCAATTTGTTCAACCGAATGAATAGATCTTCCAATCCCACCATGCATACAGATGATTTTCTTCTCAATAAGTGCAGCAAGGGGAAGGTAGTTGAAAAGTTGATTGAATCGTGTCCATGCCCATATCCCATCACTCTCTCCCTACAAATTCTCTAATTATCCACTAATACAAAATTTCAAAATGATAACTAATATAATCTTTTTTTCCCAAACCATTCTCTCAATGCATTCCAGACGGAAGCCAAAAAGTGCATTTATGTCAGCAGCTTCATGATTTCCACGTATCAGATGAACATTTTCAGGATATTCAATCTGCAAAACCATAGTATCAAGCAAAAAGGAAAGCACAGTGGACTTAAATATTAATGCTAACCATAAATTAGAAAAAAGCTGAAGTTTTACCTTAAGAGCAAGAAGTAAAGTTATAGTCTCCAAGCTATGCTGTCCACGGTCAACATAATCCCCCAAAAACAAATAGTCGATATACCTGAAACCAGCAACGTGTCACAGAATCTAAGGTGTCAACATATGTAGAACTATAAGCGACTTCTGATAACCATTTAATTTCTGTCCCGATTTCAGGGACAAGGCGTTCACTTTTCATGCAGACCTCTGAATGAGAATTTGGGAACAGAAAGCAATTACTATCCATCTAGGCCAGAGAAACAAAAAAGAGGCAGAAATATCTTTTGACATGCATTAAGGTGGATTGCCCTAAACTTCGGTAAAGGGTGAAAAACTAAAAGAAATTATATGATTATGTAGGGAGATTCCTTAGCTAGGCCACAGAATAAAGACCAAACACTTGTAAGTCCTTTTCTCCCAATTGCAAAGGCTGAACCAAATTAGAAATGTCATTGATCAGTTTGAGCGCATCCCGTGACCATGGCTCACACTATTTTTAGTGCTGATGTCATACTTACGTAATGTCTCCTGCAGTTGAAGGAAACCCATATTCATCAAACAATCGCATCAAATCACCAAACTGTCCATGAAGATCTCCAAAGACTTTGATTGGAGCTTTTAGCTGAAGAACTGAGGGCTCTTGCATAAATATCTGCTCAGCAACGTAACATAGCTCACCAACTTCATAAGAGTCGAGAAAAAACTTTCTATTGGATGGAACCTTCCAGTTTCGAGGTCTAAGCAATGTAGAAATAATCTGCAAAATAGTAAATAATTACCCACCGGCCCATGCATCAGTAACAGTTTTAAGCTATTAGTACTTGCCTTCTTGTGCAAGCCCTGTGGTGACTTTTGTCTGGTGAACTTTTTGACAGCATACGGTGTATCACTATTCACCGGAAGCATTCGTCTGCTTTCATTTTCAAATTGATCCAATGACAGCTGTCTTACCATCCCACCCAGGCTTCCAACAGTCTCTTTGGCAACCACAACCTGGAATAGAATTACATGTTCTTGCATATTAGCAATTTAAATAAAAACTAAATAGAATTCAAAGATGAAAGTGACTTACAGCTCTCGGATGAAGGCGGACATCAGCCTCTGTCTCACTACCATCTGAGGTTACTTCAGCAGTTTGATAGTTGTCATCAGATACAGAAGTGCCTTCGGTTGAATTAGCAGATGCTGCTTGAGCAGCTTGCCAGACAGCACTGGCTGCTTCCGCTTCAGCAGCAGAAGCCTCCCTAAGTTTGTCCATAGAATTTTTTTCCATGCTGTTAAAGAAGGTGTCAGAAACTTCACAAGAGTGAGGATAAACAGTATATTACTATCATCAAATACGTGCACCAAGGGAAATTGAAAGAAAGCTACAACCTTATACCACCAGATAAAGGTATCTCTGCTCCATTATCTGGAGTTGAAGGCACTCCATAAGAATTCAATGTGGAGTGGTTTGTCCTGGGACTTGTTAAAGTTGAGGCTCTCTCTGATGTCAATATGGGAGAATTAATGTCAGATTGAAATGGTGAATTATCTGCAACAACAAAATCATCCAGGAGCACATCTGCAGAGAACAGAATTACTGGTCAGCCAATGAGCATTTACTTTTTCATAACCATGTCACTGGACCTGCATCATTAAATCTAAATCCTACTTAAGGCATAGAACTGAGATCCTCATGGATGAAGAGAATGAAATTTTTTCACTGAATCAGTAAAAATCGGCCAAAAACGGAAAATAGATGCCATGCAGAACTAGCTCATATAATAAAACACACACTAGATTTCTCCGGTTGGAGAAGTCTTAAATTACAGATCACAAATCAAAAGCCAAGATGCAATCATTAAAATGCTTATTCACATGCTTCCAGTATTATACTAGCTCAAAATTGAGACCACAACGATGAATAACTAAGTAGCTTTATCTTCACTACATAAATTACAACTGAGGTTCTTATGAATTCACAAGTTTCTGGGCAAGCTTCAAGGCAATGGCAGGTTAGGAACAATGGCTGGAAACAGTGTGTTGGTTCCATACCAAAGAAATCCCTTCCAAATGCAAAGAAAAAGGAAAAAACAATTTTTTAATGGCCGGAAACAGTGTGTTGGTTCCATACCAAAGAAATCCCTTCCAAATGCAAAGAAAAAGGAAAAAACAATTTTTTATTCAATAGAGACCAAAATGGAATTGTATTCACGATGGGTCAAAAGTACAATCATTGCAAAGAAATACTTGCACGTATTCACAATATTCAAATGTCTTTTTTTTTAAGTTAAAAAATTTTCAAACGTCTTTACCTATATTTGGTGTATTACAGGCAGCTTTACGTATGAGTCTCAAAAACAAATAGTCTTGTATTCAATTGCTTGCATGCAAACAATCACCTATTTTCTAAAATTACAAAGTTCATGTCTTATGAATTTAGTTTTACAATCTTTACCTCCTTTTAGACCACCATGAACATATATGCGAACACCAACAGAAGCAGAAGCATGGCGACAACGTCGCATTAGCTCCATAGAAGGATCATGTTCGCCATGTCCTTTGCTGGTCTTTGATGAAGTGACAAGCCCATTTCGATCCAACCAAACACCAGCAGCAGTATCCAACACTAAGTAAATTTAAAAATTGTTGAGATATTGGGTAAGTAAATATAAAAATTGTTGAGATATTGGGTAAATATTTCAAAGATTGCAATTCGAGAAAACCCAAAACATTACCTGCAACAGCTGCTTCACCTTCTACAGCTCGTCCTCCCTTTAGGACACCCCCTGTAACATGCAATCGAGCACCAACAAAAACCTGATAGCAAGCCACAGTTAAAAAAAATTGAATAAGGAAAAGGTATGTCTTTTACCAAAATATATCACTCTGCAATCTTCAAGCTGCTTTGACAGCAGAATCAACCTCTCATTAACCATTTTAAGTTTACTGTGTATTTTAAAATTTTGTATACAGATTAGTAATCAACAGCCTTGAAGTAACATTCCATTTTCAATTTATCACTTACCGCGGCGTGTTGATACCTTGGGGAAGGAGAAACACCAGGTGCGAGAGTCCATTCCCACTGACCATTTCTATGCATCAGAAGCCCATACGCATCTCCAAGTGGCTTTTCAACCGCACAATCATCATAACCAAAGAATTAAAAAGTGTACTAGAAAATCCAATTTGTTACAAGATAGGCAACATAGATCACCATAGTCTACATCATAAAGACATTAAGATGAATTAAGAAAGCATGCCCAATGTTCAGAGCTTGAAAGAAATTAGGCAGAAGCACACACTCAGTGCTACACTATTGCTAAATGTATGATCAATATTATGTGTGTGTATGTATATAAACAGCAAACGATGGCTTTCAAAGACATTAAGATATGAGACCATACCGCACCAGACGCATCTCTTCCACCACAAAGCAAGAACATGCCATCTGAACGGGCACTTGCTGTAGCATACCTACAAAGCCAGTGCCATAAAAGGACACATCAATCTACATTTATGATAAGAAACAAAATAAAAATAGCTCAGGACTTATCACAACATCCTAACTTACATTCTAGCAGATGGCCTGTCACCTTCAGGATTTAGCTTCTGCCATGCATATGGTTTTTGGGCAGTATCAAAAGCCCAGGCATCAGATAAGACTCTTTTCCCTATAAAAGATAATTGGAAGGAACGTCTTGACAGCTTAGTCTATTGGAATCAGGACCATCAAGAGAACACAATGACTTTTCTTGAAAACAGTTGGAAATGTTTACTGATGCCAAAACCAGCTAATTACACAATCCAAAGGAAATGTTGATATTGATAAAATGGTGCTAGCAATAGAGAGGTTAGCATACTCAGGGGCCAAGTAAATTTTCAATTAATGAATTAAATGATAAAGATACCCCTTATTTTTGAACAATAATGTAGATGCATTAACTATTTGGTAAGTGCATTGTAGATCCAAAATGGAAAGCATTAAAAAGAACAAGAAGAACACAGATTAAAACTGAAGAGAGCAAAATTGAGTTACCATCATTGCCACTAACGGTAACCAGGTATCTTTGAGCAACCAAATCCATAACATGGCCATAACGAGGGCCAGGACCCTGCCCTTGTACAACAACTCTATATTGAATATAGGTCACATATAAAAAGTTAAATCAGTGAAAAGTGGCAAAGATGTAACACTAATTTGAATAAGGAATCTCAATGTACGAATGAATGAATAAGGCAGACCGGTGCCACTTGAATTTGTCATTGGTCAAGTCAAGAACATAGAGATCGTCAGTGGAATGGCCGGCAGGACCTATGCCACCCTAGCCAGAGACCACAGATTCCAACGTCAGAGAGTTAATAACTAATAAACTCCAAAGGGAAATTCAGGCTTGACTAAAAATTATTTAATCATAACCTGAAAGACAACCATAGTGCCGACTGCAGCTGCAGCGTGAGCAGCCCTAGGCGACGGCGGATCCCCGGCGGGTCGTAGTCTGATTGATTGAGTAGAAGAATATTAACGCCCAAATTTTACTTTCCCAAGCACCAACTAAGAAAGAGAGAAAGAGAGTGAAAGAAATTAGTAACCTACCTAGTCCACTTCCTAGTGAGAACGTCATAAGAATGAATTGAATTGGTGACTCCAGCCAATCCTACGAAAAGAAATATCAACGGAAACAACCAGCGATGTGATTAAGCATAGTTTTGAACAAAGTATACTTTATTCAGAGTGACTGAAAAGTAAAATTAACTGATGCCGGGGATGGAAGAGGAAGAGGAAGAGCCGCCTTCGATGGCGGTGGCGCCGCCGAAGAGAATGAGGCGAGGGCCATGGGACTTGGTGGGGGAGACCGCGGTGAGAGTGTGGGCGCATCGGGGACCGGGAGCGTCATCGTCGGAGTCCCAGTAGGTCTCGAGGGAGCGAAAGGTGGGAGCCGGGTGTAGCCATGGCTTTGGAGAACCCATAATTGCTGAGCCGAGCCCCCTCAAGAGTCAAGCCCAAAGGTCTGTTAAAAAGTGTCAAGTGTTTCTGGCAGTGTAATGTTTGTACATAAATAATAACTAACTAACTATATATATATATCATAAATTTGATGTGATTGTAATCTGACTAAAGATGAGTTGGGGAAACGGTGGAGAATGAGCATAGGTCTCTGAGTCTGAGTCTAAGATGAGTTGTTGTCTGGTCCCCCGCTCCGAGATAAGATCCTCTGTCTAATTTTATGGTGTCTTATTCTGTCCCATAAATTTCAGCCATTTATTTATGTGGGTCTCATATTTATTTATGCGGAACCTACGTGAGACCCGCATAAATAAATAACTGAGATATAAGGGACAAAATAAGACA
>JAOTAY010000004.1:9387667-9398475 GCA_025629805.1 Erythroxylum baracoense
TATTTCTTTTAATCTATAAATTATGTTCTTTTAATAATTATAAAATCAAACATATTAATACAAATTTTGTATTTTCTGTTTTTTAATATTACGTTTTTATCAATATATTCATGGCAAGATTATATTTTAAATTAAATTAAAATTATTTTTAATTAAAAATTATCAAAATAAATTATTAAATACTTACATAGTATTCTTAAATTAGAATTTTAATATTTTTTGATGAAGATAATGAGGAAATTACGGAACCTAAATGAAGTAATAAAGGGATTTCCTTTCATATATGTTGTAACTGATTTGTAAATGATAACTAACTATATATATATCACATAAATTTGATGTGATTGTAATCTGACTAAAGATGAGTTGGGGAAATGGTGGAGAATGAGAATAGGTCTCTGAGTTTGAGTCTAAGATGAGTTGTTGTCTGGTCCCCCGCCCCACCCTCTTTCTCTTTTCCAATCCATTTAAATTTTGATTAAATTTAATAAATACAATGTGTAGTGCGTACTCGCTGACTGACTTATGCTTTTCTTTTTCTCTCTCAATCCAATTAGCAAAATTAAGAGACCAACAACGCGATTAAAACGTGGAAAATAAAAGATAGGGAGTGGAAGGAGAAGAAATGTTAGAAAATTAGAGAGGAAGATATTAAACTTAAAACCCCACCAGGCGAGAGAAGGAAGGCAAGACTACGGAACAATGGGCTGCCGATAATGTTATCAATATTGTATTAAACTCGGTATGGTATTAGTATCGGCAAATAGTTTTTGATTAATTTTTTAAAGTTATAAAATAATTCTTAAATTTTATAAAATTGCAAAATAATTTCTTAATATATTATGTTATATAATTTTTAATTTTACATTATACTTGTCTAAAAGATTCATAATAATATAAATTTGAAATAACGATAATATTTTTATTTATATTAATATCACTTTAATTGATATAAGAAAAAATTGTTTAATTATTATACAAATATAAAACTAAGAAAAATACAAAGTATTTAAATTGTTACAATTTACATCATATAGTAAAGAATAATTAAATAAAAACATCATATAGTAAGAATAATATTTATATTTGTATTACATCTATAGATAAATAAATAAAAAATATTTATAATTAAAAGGTTTATATTTGTATTACATCTATAGAATTTAACATGTTATTAAATGCAAGTGAATTTTAAAAGAAGACAGAAAATGAAAAAATTGGATTTTCATTTAATGACATATCTACTCAATTTGAACTGATACTATTTTTTAGTTAGTATAAAATTCTTATTATTAAGAAGAGTCTTATCATTATCATCATTCAAATTCATCGTACCTAATGACTTGTCAATACTATTGTATCTAAAATTATCTTTCAAGTCACTTTCATTTATGAAATTTAGTTTCTCAAAACCCAACTCGCTAAAAGATTGATAAGATCAAGTCAAATTGAATTTATAAGAATACTTGTTATATTAAGAGTTTTAGTAAATAAATAAAATTAAATTATTAAGAAATTACAACAAATTATATTTAACTTAATAATGATAATAACATACATTCTTTAAAGTTTTAAGTTATATCGAATAAAAACTAATTCATTCAATCTTTTGTGTTATGCTTTTTTTTGGGAATAGATGAATTTAAATACGCTCAAATTCCTTTCAGATCTAATTGCACTCATACATTAACTCGAGATTCAAATTATAAACCTTTTTAATTCTATAACACCATTTCTGAATTGATCTCACTAAACAACTATAAGACAATATAAATAACTTTATAAATAAAATAAAGTGAAGATTAATTTCAAACAATCAACAAAATTGAAAAAAATTCACCTGGATTAAGTTTTTTCCTTTGATAAATTACAATGCGCATCCCAAAATACCGTACATATCCTTATATGATTTCATTTGTGAGTTAAGGAGATTTTGTATCATCTCATATGAAACAATTATCATGATAGTTAATAACATTCTTCTATTAAATTCAATTTTCTTTATAAAACCTAATATAAAATAGATACTACAATTTAAAAATGCTCCAATAGTGGACAATGAAAAGTAAAGTTGCATTTTCATTTTTTTTATTTATGACTACAAGATAAGGTATATACAAATAATGTATATCTTCATATTGATCTTAATTGTTTTCTTTGCCCTCTTAATAGGATCATAAAAATAACCCATTTTTACCTTCTCATTACTATCAGCCAACGAAGTACTTTCATTAAAGACTCACAAAGTCATATGAAAATTGATATTGGGACCAAAGTTCATGGTCTTCAAGTATAATTATGAAAACCTTGATTCTGGTATTAGACTTGACATAATAAGATACAAACTATATATCACTTCTAAACAATTATCTCAGCTCCCTAATTATAACAAAACACTGAAATAATAAGAAATTAATTACAAATTTTGTAATGGAAAAAAGACACAAATCCATATCACTGGTGAAACATGCATGATTATAGATGAACTTGGTTACATTTACTTTTTTCAAAGTTTCATTCATGATAAAAAGTATCCAACATTTGTAATATTTTTCCAACATCAAATTAATGGAATGTATAGTATAAAGAATCCAACAAAAAGAATTATACATGCTTTTAAACCTTGTCGTAGTTGCTTTATACGCAGAATCATTGTAAGTGATGAACTGTACAATATTCTAGGCCTAACTTCATTAAATATCTCAAATAGAGTATCAACATTTCTAACAAGTTTAAATGTATCAATGGAAATCAAAAACATTGTCCCCTTAGCAAAATAAACAAAAAATTTGATAATCGGCTCATGTCATATTTTTCGAACCATGTCATATGATTGAAAATCATAAGTTTCTCCAGTCATTTTTCTTACATCTAATAACTTTTTGTTTAACACACAGAGCTCTTCATAAGATTACATTTGTAGTCATTAATTAAAGGAGTTTTATATTATGAACCATAAAGGCAATTATCATCCACTGTAAGCTCGTAATAATAAGATTAATCAGCATTGAATGATACAATTGCATTATATCATCATCTAATCATTGTCATGCTTGTATTATGAGTTACTTCTTCAGAATGTAAGGCATTACAAATTGAAAGGTGAGCTCCAAAAGTTGTCTGTGGTATAAAAAAATTAGACATATGTTGTCTTCTTTTTTTCTCACATCAAGTACAACAATCTTTTATTTACATGTAGGAATACAACCTTTAATAGTGTCAGTATCATCTTGACTATCGCAAAAAAAAAAAAAACTTTCACTATCAACTTCTTATTTTAGTCTTTGCCTTCTGTCTTTCTCATTCTGATATTCTACGCGTAAAGTTTTCATCTACTATTTCATGTTATGACTAACTTTCTTATAAGACTCTACGTCATCTTTGATTGCAACTAAATGCTTATTTAATTTGATGATTCCTCTCACTTTTCAAATGTTTATTGTAATACGAACAAATAATATGGTTCTTCATACTAGAAACTAATATAAAATAAACTCAAGTTGAATCATCAAATCTTCCTGTATAAGGAGGTAGGATTATCAAGAGTACTTAAACTTCGCTACATTTATTTGTAAAAATAAATAAAGATATATATCAAAATTAAATTAATAACTTCATGCTAAAAGACATAAAAACACTAGTTTGAATTATAAATTCGAGAGATCTCTCTCTATATATAATGTTAATGTCTAATAGAACAATAAACCAATTATACTTGTTGAAACCTATAATGAGATTAGGATATCCACATTTAACATCATTACTTAATCATAAGATTAACCACATACATATACTTAAAAAATAAATTTCATAAAACTAATGTATTAGAAATTTTATTACCATATTCTTAATATGTTAATGAGTTATAAATATAACATGTTCAAATAAATTCTTTACTAATACAGAGGAAACAATTTAAATGAGGAGTGGACATGTTAAAAAGTCAAATAAATATTTGTAGAATAAACATGAAAAATGATCTATAGTTACATTAAAAGCACACGTCAATTTCTTGTTTCCTATATTTTTCTTTGCCAATGCACAATTGCACATTACAATAATGACTGTATTGTAAAAAATTTACAAAAATAAGTATACTTTTTATAATTGTAATCTATATGGAAGCAAATCATCTAACGTATTATAATTTATTTTGTAATGATCTCAAATAATCAAATGTCAACCAATAATGTTTTTGAGAATGATAAAATTATCTCAAATTTTAATTAATAATTTATTCTAGAATGATATAATAATCTCAAATCTCAACTAGCAATTTATTCCACAATCGTATAAATAATTCCAAAATCGAAACTGTATAGTCAAGAATCACCAAACTCAACACTAAGTACTCAACCAAATTACTAAACAATTCTTTTTGTTGATCTTAGAGACTACAAAAGTCGTCATTTAGACATAAAATTAAAAGACACAATAAGCCTACACATAAACAGCCTAAGAATTATAGTGTTATACAAAGACAGAGCTAGAGACTGGATCACTGGGTAATCGATGACAGTGCTAAGGGTTGAGGAAAGGAACGATGACCTGACAGCAGCTCCAGCGAAGAAAACATAAAATGGGCATGTGATAAGGAACTCCGATAAAAATGGGCATGTGATAAGAAACTCCGATATGATTACTATACATATATACACTAAGGTCTCTTGCTTCTGCTTAAATAAGTCATGAACCTTTAGATTCTCTAACCTGTTAAGATATTCATGCATTAAAAAAGTCGCACAAAGACGTTAACAACATCCGATTGATCAACTTTCGTAAAGGTCGTTGGGAAAGTTCAAAAAATTTTGTCGAAAAGCTCATTTAAAATTATGGAAAGCAAAACCGGCATTTTTTATGTTTTCTTGGATCATTCACTTTCACGTTTAATCCTAAACTCGCAACTAAGGCTCGTGTAGACTTGATGACTGGCGGGTGGCGACCTAGTGGAGATATATGAGAGCCAAGGAAAGAAGATTTTGTCGAAGACTTAAGAGGAGCTAGAGGTTGAAGTGTCGCCAACAGTGGAGAGCTAAAAGCCTAAAATGGAGAAAATGAGATTGAGATACCTAAAAATTAGAGAGCAAAAAGTGAAGCAATAAGTGATGGTGAGTCACTAGATTTGAGATTAAGAGAGACTAAGCTAGAGCTGGATTAGTGTATTTTATTTTATTTTTCAATTTGGTCCTTCAATTTTTATAATTTGCAAATCTTACCCAATAAATAACAATATTTCGAGTACCCACCAATAATTTTAGGTGCCAGTCGGTACCTAATGAAAATGTCGGCACTGACCAATACCTGTAACTGGTACAATATACAGGAATAGCATTTTTCAACAGGTACAAAACAATACTCATACCCCTAGTAAGGTGCATCCTTTTTCTTCAAAGTATAATCATATCATTAGTTTAGATTTTAACTCCCCCAATCTATTGTACAAAATGACAAAACCCTAATGCTAACCTTTTTAAAGCAATTCCGTTGATACAACTACAACCACAACTACAGTCAATCTCGTGCACCAATAGCTGCATAATGAATGAGCGAAACAAGAAGATCAAACCAAAACAGAACGTATACGATGGGTCAAATTCCTCCTTTTACAAAATGGAGGAGAAAATATCACAGAAATCAACTCAGTTTCTTTCTCCAGGGATTGGGGCATGGCTAAATGATTACCCCAGATGATTGCAAAATCAACACAGGGCTCTCAGGAAGGCATCAAACCCAAAACTTCATTATTGCACCTATAAATTGACTCATTTTCATGAACTAATAACATTCTCCATGTTCAACAACATCAAAGTCCGGAAAATACAATCTGAAGTTATACAAGACCATAGTACATGACGAACCTGAAGTAATGGGATTTGACAGCATAACATAGTTTGCTCATATATCAAAGCGATTCCTGTCCAATTGAGGATTACGATCACCAAGAGAACACTCTTCCAAACATTATATCGTCTTCCCTCTCAAAAGTATAGGTTACCAAAAATTTCATCCGACGGTAGATACGACAATACAAAATGTGGCTGCTGTTCTCTACAGGACCTAGCTGAACTAAGAACTTTTGGCGGGTCATCAACATGTTCATT
Source organism: Erythroxylum baracoense (assembly GCA_025629805.1). Classification (NCBI taxonomy): domain Eukaryota; kingdom Viridiplantae; phylum Streptophyta; class Magnoliopsida; order Malpighiales; family Erythroxylaceae; genus Erythroxylum; species Erythroxylum baracoense. Next base: position 9,393,769 of record JAOTAY010000004.1, read on the forward strand.
ATTTCATGGTTCCCAGAATTTCATGAACCAATAAACCAACTTCTCAAACAATCTACGTTGACTCAAGCATCTTCATTAAAATTTCCCACAATTGTTGTTCAAGATTAGTTAAATTTACAAACGTTGAAAAAGTAACACATGCCAAAGAAAGTCTAAGCTAATTTAATTACAGATCATAATTATCAGGTCTACCCAGGTCAGTAAACTGTCAACTACATCACTAACCACATTTAATCTTACAATAGCTTCAATTTAATCCCACAATGTTCAGAAATTTTCTCATCTAGCACCGCAATATGTTATACAATAGAAGAATCAGCATTGTTCTAAACACATTTACCTAATCAAATATTCTATTATCTAACTGCACATGCTGAAGTTCTCAATACCAATACAACAAAGAGGTCATCTGATATTTGACTTCTAAAATGGCAAAATACATCAACCCTCAAAGAAGTTGTCGATTAACAATCCATACTTATCATGCAAGGGAACACAACAACGTGAAGTACAATGTAACCATTACGTTAAAAGTACAACCACTGCATAAATACTCTCTGCAAAGCCATCAGTAGATGGTATATCAGAAAAACACTGTTATCCTATACCGAACAAAAAGCACAAAATCCTCAATGTTTACACAGATAAAACCGATCAAAGGAAAATCACCGAAAACATGCTTCTCCATTTCACATACGATTTTCCAAACAAAACCAGCAAACAGATACCCTAAAACTCCTGTGATGCAGAACCAATATCACCCTTTCCTTTACCAATTTTCTTGGGAAGAAGATTCTGGTGAATATTGGGCAAAACACCCCCGTTAGCAATGGTAACAGTTCCCAAAAGCTTGCTGAGCTCCTCATCATTTCTCACAGCAAGCTGAATATGCCTTGGCACAATTCGATTCTTTTTGTTGTCCCTCGCAGCATTGCCTGCAAGTTCTAGAACCTACGCGAACAACACAAAATCAGAGATCGTAAACCTGAAAACTTTCCGTTCCATAAAAGCCTCCATCATGTTGACCAAAACCAAACGGACCAAAGAAAATGAAGGAATAGCAAAAGGAAAAGGCATAATCATTATACAATGACAATCAGACCTCAGCAGCGAGGTACTCAAGCACGGCGGAGAGATAGACCGGAGCACCAGCGCCTACGCGATCGGCGTATTTGCCCGCTTTAAGGAAACGGGCGATACGGCCGACGGGAAACTGTAGGCCGGCCTTTTGAGACCTGGAAACAGATTTAGAAGACTTGGGCTTGCCTCTGCCTCCCTTTGTTGATGCTCCAGAACTCATTGTTTAGGTTTTAGAGGCCTCAACACGAACGAAACCGATTGGAAGAAGATTACACGAACGTTTCTTGTACTTAGAAGTCAGACTTAGATGGAAGGTGGCACTTTATTTGTTTGTACATATATATAGACACACACACACCAGATGAGAATGGTTTTTATTAGCTATAAATTAATAGCACGGATTGCCATCGCTTAACCTTAACGCTTAGATTGATGGACTTTGTTCTTGTCGGCCCAATGCGAACCAAAACTTAGAGCACAGTCACATTTACTCAATAATTGCAGATAAAAGCATAGATCCGAGCAAGTGAAATGAAATAATGATGAAGCATTTCATAACTGAAAAAAAAAAAAGGATTTACAGGGCAAACGATAAGCAATTCGGTTAACTATCGATTCCTATCTAGCTTAGAAACTACGTTCATTTTAAACATTGATTTAAAACTGCTGAGATGCTGAGTCACTCTGGCCCTTTCCTTTCCCAGCCTTCTTAGGCAACAAGGTTTGATGAATGTTAGGCAGGACGCCCCCATTTGCGATTGTAACAGACCCCAAAAGCTTGCTTAATTCATCGTCGTTTCGTACAGCCAACTGAATATGCCTCGGGACAATCCTATTCTTCTTGTTGTCTCTTGCTGCGTTTCCAGCGAGCTCCAGAACCTGAAGAAAACCAAAACAAAATACCCGAAGGTTGATTACAAAACCGACACAAGCATTCCGATTGTAGACATTATTAACGGTGTCATTAATCAACGGACCTCGGCTGCGAGATACTCAAGGACAGCCGAAAGGTAAACCGGGGAGCCGGAACCGACCCGCTGGGCATAGCGGCCTTTCTTGAGAAACCGAGCGACCCGACCCACCGGAAACTGAAGACCCGCCTTTTGGGATTTGGAGACTGACTTAGCCTTTGGCTTGCCTCTACCTGTGGAGCTCATGGTTGTCCTTGCTAGAGTTGAAGAGATGTTTTACGGAGACGAGAAGCTTTGTATTTTTTCCGGAGTGTCATATTACAAAATATATAGGCAAGTACAGGGGAGTTCTGAATGGAAAGTTTGGGTTTCTTGCGGATCGCCAACATGGCAAGGAATGTTGTATTTGAAAGTATTTGAGCGGGAAATGTTAAAACTTGTTCTGGTTTGGAGCGGATCGCCACGGTGGCAAGAGCTTGTTTGAATAGCCTTTACATGAAATATTTGGAAAGTTTGAGGCTGAAGGGTTACTGAGTTTTAGGCCAATTTCTCATTCCTCTGAGGCTCACTATACGACTACTATACAAGTTAAAACTTAACATTTTAGAATACTCAAAATAAGCTATAGCATTTCTAAATTGTCTAGTTTGAACTCTAAATATCCCTAATTCTCTATCTTGGGTGACCATCTTCATTTCACACAATCGGCCTGACTTGATTTGAAAATCGCATGACTAGGGAATTAGGGGTTTTATTCTTTCATTACGAGGTTGTAAAGAGAGCTATGTTTCTTGCTATGGAGATTCAAGTTGTCGAACCTCCAGTACTGAAGTTACTGAAAGAAGCTTCTAAGGAAGGTCCGATCATCTCCAGTTAAATGGTTAAGGGTATTGCTCAGCTAACTGAGAGATTAAACAATACTGCTTTTAACAATCAACCTACGAAAGTCTTTTTAAGCTGACCATACCTGGGGCAATCTTTAAAGGTTAAATTGATCAATCATTCTTCAAGTCCTCTGGTAAGATTAGACATATGTTAATTGAAGACGATAAGTTGAAGAGGAATGAGGAGGAGCCAATCACTATAATTCATGAGTGTTTTCACTTGGATGATATTTTAGAAGTGATTAAAAATCTTGGCATGCTCGAGTTTAATCCAATTTCCTAAAAACGCTCATCACCTTGGTGATGGACAAGAAAAACATTGAGAAAGAAATGACATTTATTTTGTTATTTGCTGCTTATGTTAATTAGGATTTTTTTTATTAAATTAGGTTATTTGGATTGAATTAGGGTTATTAGAGTTATGTTGGAGTAATAAAATATTAGAAAGTTATAAATAAAGTTATTCCATTTAATTAAAATAAGCATCTCTCACATGCTATGTAACATACACGTGGTATGGTGAGACTCACATGTCTAACTAAAAATTTAAAATATGTCACATCAACAATGATGTAACACATAATGGACAAAATTATAACCTGGTCAAGATTTTGTATATTTAAAGTTTGAATTGAACATGTTGTATCAAGAGAAGTTATAATCGACGTTTTGATGATGATAAATTAAAATAACGCTATGAGTTTATTATTTTGATGAGAGGCATTATAAGAATAAGATGTAGAAATATCTTAAAGAAGATAGTTTATAAAGATGATAAAGAATAATCGAAGTTTACAATCTTTAAAATGAAGATCAAGTTAACAACAAAAGAAGATCAAAGCATATTTAAATCATTCTATATTTTATAATGTTAATTGTAACCTTATTTTGTTACTTCGGTAATCTTAAAAGATGACTATGTATAAGCATTTCATTTTACATCATTACACGAGTTCTTTCACTCATCAAGAGGCATCAAAACTTTTCCTTTTAAAAGAAAAAACTCTTGATCTTTTAAACAAGTTTTGGAAACATTTTGAAAGTTATTTTTAATTATAATTGTATTAAACAAATTAATTTTGAGCATTTGAAATTATTAAAATTATATTTTTAGGGGAATTGGTTGATTAATATAGTTTTAGTTAAATGTGCAACTGGTGAATTTGTTGGCACATTGGTTGACTAATATAGTAATATGGTCGACAAATATCCCTCCAAGGAATACAATAGTCAACTGATATGATCAAATAATCAACCAACGTACAGTAACTAGCAGATTTTATGCATTTAATAAATAATGGTCAACTAATATGACTTAGGGGGTGGTTGGTTCACATGGTAGAATAGTAATAAGAATGGGAATGAATATAGTGAGGAATCAGAATGAATATTAGCATTATAATCATGATGGTTAGTTAAGAGGAAGGAATGATTACTATTACCATTGACAGTAGTTGGTTTGTAAAAAATACCGAGAAATAAAATTTTATTATATTTTAATTAATTATATTGTAATTAACTATTTACAATATGTTGATTAATTAAAATATTGTAATTAATTTTAATTAATTATATTATAGCTAAGTAATTATAAATATTTTATTTACTTAATTAATAATAATATTTTAATTAATTATATTGTAGTTAATTAATTATTAATTATATTTTAATTAATTATATTGTAATTAATTAATTAATTACAATATTTTAATTAATGAATACTTATATTTTAATTAATTTATTTATTACAATATTTTAATTAATGATGAATTATATTTTAATTAATTATATTGTATTTAATTAATTATTAATAATATTTTAATTAATTAATT
>JAOTAY010000004.1:9402078-9417958 GCA_025629805.1 Erythroxylum baracoense
ACTCACATTTATCAAATTTAGCATACAACTCCTTCTCCCTTAAGGTCTTCAAAGCAATCCTCAAATGCTCTTCATGCCCTTTCTTACTTTTAGAATAGATCAATATATCATCAATAAAGACTATGATAAATTGGTGTAGGAAAGGCTTGAAAACTCTATTCATGAGATCCATAAAGGCTGCAGGAGCATTGGTTAATCCGAAAGGCATCACTAAAAACTCAAAATATCCATACCGTGTTCTGAAAGCAGTCTTTGGCACATCAGTCTCCTTTATCCTCAATTGGTGATAACCTGATCTCAAATCTATCTTGGAGAAAAATTTTGCCCCTTGTAATTGATCAAACAAATCATCTATGCGAGGAAGCGGATATCTATTCTTTATGGTGACATGGTTGAGCTTCCTGTAATCCACACACATTCTTAAGAATCCATCTTTCTTCTTCACAAAAAGAACTTGAGCTCCCCAAGGCGACGAGCTAGGCTTAATGAAGCCTTTCTCCATCAGCTCTTCTAACTGCTCCTTAAGCTCCTTCAATTTTGCTGGAGCCATTCTGTGGGGTGGAATGGAGATAGGTGCAGTACCTGGAAGAAGCTCTATGGTGAACTCAATCTCTCTATGCGGTGGTAGTCCTGGGAATTCCTCTGGAAAAACATCTGGAAATTCCTTGACTACTGGAATTTTTTCAATCTTTACTTCCTCTGCTTTCGTGTTTACCACATATGCCAAATATGCTTCATAACCCTTTTTCATCATTTTCTCTGCCTTTAGAGTTGAAATAAATTTAGGTGAGTTTGCCTTTTTGTCTCTCACAAAAAGCACCTTTTTACCCTTATCCAGTACAAACTCTACCGTCTTTTGTCTACAGTTCAAAGTGGCACCATACTTTTCTAAAGTGTCCATACCCAAAATCACATCCAAGCCCTTCATCTCCAATGGCATTAAATCTACCACTAATTTTGCCTTGCCAATACACACTCCACACTCCCGATAAACATAACTAATAATAACATACTGGCCCATCAGGGTGCTAACCATCAAAGGACTCTCTAATGGACTCAAAGTTCTATCATGCAAAGTCATACTTGTAGAAATAAAAGAGTGGGTAGACCCTGAATCAATCAAAACAATAACATCATGTAGAAACAATTTAATCATACTAGTTACAACTTCTGGAGCTGCTTCTGCTTCCTGCCTAGTTATTGCAAATACTCTGGTTAGTACTTGCCCCTTCGGTCTTCCTGGAGGATTTACCTTCTTCACTGTACCGGAACTGCCCACTTCAGTTGTAGACTTGACTTCCACAGTCTCAGCCCTCTTTGATTATTGCCTATGAGTTCCTACCTGTCTAACATACTTTAGGCACTCCCTGGCTATGTGCCCTCTTTCTCCACAATTAAAGCAAGCTTCAATGAGTCGATAACACTTCCCTTTATGAAATTTGCCACAGTGGTCACATTTTGGATAGGTTAGCTTATTCTCTTCTCCTCTTCTGCCTCCTCCAATAGCCGAAGCTTGAAGGGAAGTAGTTCTTATCGGTCTAGATCTACTCGAGCCATGACTTTGAACCTCAGATGGTGTGGGGAAAGGCTTTATACTCCTTCCTATAACCGGCATACTACCACCCTTGCTTAGCTATTCTCTTCCCTTTCTCTTTCTGCCCACTGTACTTTTTATATTTTCAATATTCTCCACTCTCAATGCAGCTTCTACTAATTGTTGAAAGTCGCAGAAAGTTTGCACAACCACTTTCTTTCTGATGACCAAGTGCAAACCTGCTTCAAATCTTCGAACCTTGGCCGCTTCACTCATCATTAAGTCAGCTGCATACCTGAACAACTGAGTAAACCTGCGCTTGTACTCACTCACTGTCATCTCCCTCTAAGTGAGACTCAAAAATTCCCTCTGCTTCTTTTGGATGTACACTTCAGACAGATATTTCTTCTTATAAGCAGCTTAAAAATCGACCCATGTCGTCACTGGCGGCTTTGATTGGCTCCCAGGTATGCTTTCCCACTAATGTAGGGCATCTCCCGGAAGCAAACTAGCAGCATACTCAACCTTCTGATCATCCTCACAATCCATTTGATGTAATATCCTCTCGGTCTTTCTCAACCAAGTCTCCGCTTCTTCTGGATTAGTGGTCCCAAAGAAATCCACTGCTCCATACTTTCTCAACTTACCAAACTGTTTCCCCTTCTTTGCTGGGGCTGAGGTAGAAGATTGTGGCATCTGACCCATAGCTTAGACAAAGGCTTGAGTAAATGCCTGAAACAACCTCGGATCTAATGGAGGCACTTGTTCTTGTAGAACAGGCGACTCCCGGGTGGTGGACGAAGAGGGCTCATTACCGTGCCCTACAAAAGCCTCAGCATTTCCTGGGGCTACAGACTCATCAGTACTCTCCTATCTTGGTGGAGAGTCAGGTGCAATTGATCCCTGCAGAATCCCTCGTGTCCTTCTATGAGGTGGCATCTCACTCCTACAAAAAATAAGCACGATGAATTAGCTACATTTCACTCTTCTTTCCTATATGTATGTATGGTATGCATGTCACTTAATGAAATCAAATCGACAACAAATAATCATACAGCACACACGTCGTACTAATATGCATTCTAAGCCTAGGAAACAAACCTAAGCTCTGATACCAAAAATGTTGGACCCCGTTTCCAAAGTCTAACTCGCATGCAGCATATCTTAATACATGAATGTATCTCTCAAAGAGAACACCTTAACCATTATCGTTTTATCTTCTCTTCTCTGATACCACCACTGTCGCATACTTATTACACATATTCATCGCCCATACTTGCCTTTAACAACTCTCCTTCTTAGTTCAGCTCCGCTCTTCAACTATCCATTTATCCATTTCAACCTAAAGAACGTCAAAGAACAGCGTTGGCGAGTCCACACTTTACATATACGTGCTTCAGTGTTGTTCGCATAACTTTTGTTATAGACATCCAAATCAAGGTTTCTTTAGCTAGTTTGAAAGAGGATTTCAAGAACTACAACTTTCATGAAGACCTCAAAGGCCAATCATATCTTCTGGAGGGTCAAAAATAGGACAAAAGATAACTATGAACAGTAACCCAGTTGATAGCGCGAACAATAACACAGATGATAACATGAACAGTACCACAGATGAAGTCTTCTGAATGCCATAATTTTCTCTAGAGGGATCAGATCAAGGTGTTCTTTATATGGTTTGAAAGAGGATTCCAAAATATATAACTTCCATGAAGACCTCCAAGTCTAATTCTATCTTCTGAGGGGTCAACAATGGTACAGAAGATAGGTATAGACCAACATAGAAGAAACAAAACACATAAGGAGTTTATGAACAGTAACATAGATGATGTTCATTCGTCTGTGAACAGTATTACAGACGAAGAGTATAAACAGTAACATAGAAGAATTCATTCGTCTGTGAACAGTAACACAGACGGATCCTTGTGAATAGTACCACAGATAAAGTCTGTGAACAGTAACACAAACGATACTCTTCAACTAATATCACTTCTTAACTCCTTCTTATAATCCTTAGCCTATGATCTATCCTCTGTTTTCTTATGTCCTCACAGGCGATCCTTTTACTCCTGATTCATCCTTTCCTCTATGTTCTGACGTCAGCACAGAAGATACTTCTCCTTCATATTTTCCCTTGCCTTTGTGTTCTGACGTCAGCACAGACGATACCTCTCCTTTCTATTCCTTCTTGCCTCTGTGCTCTAACGCTAGTGTAGACGATTCCTTTCGTCTGTGTTTTTCATATGCAATCCTTCCCACTTACATGCTATTCTAAAACTAACACTAGTTGGTAAATTCGTCAAGCAAAGCATGCATATACACATCTCATTATCCAAACCTTTAATATAACATAATCATACCATAGAATTTAATTTCATTATATTCATTTTAAAAAAAATATTGTCAGAGTTATTACAAAACATATTAAACATCAACTTAATTTAAAATACAAAATTGCTCCATGCTGATATGCTAAATGTGCTATTACAGGACTGACTTAGTCCAAATGTCTTTAACTAACAAGGAGATTTCAATGCCTTGAAGGGATCAATATCGTCTTGGTTTGCCCCTGAGGAGGGAAGAAAAGGGGGTTGAGCTATACAGCTCAGTGGCTAATATATTTATAGCCAGTGATAATGAACCATACACAACATATATTCATAATACAACACATCATCACAAAGAACATATTGACTGAAAGTTATCATAAAACATAACACTCAAATTACATTATAACTTCACATATAAAATGCAATGCACAACACAATGACTCGAGAGTTCCGTGGAACAAAACGGTGAAATCGAAGTTTACATAGTGAAACGAAATGAGTCTAATTTCTCAGGATCTCGTGGCCACAAGCGGGTAACCGGGAGAAGGCTATAGGTCAACGTGCACGTGACTAACGAAACGAATTTCTCTCTCGCCCACATAACAGAATTTTCAATCCGCATTCATATCATAATATATTCATGCTTCTTAAATTTTCTATTTTTCATCCACACAAAGTAACAAAATCCTCACCAACAATATGATATATATTCACAGAAAATAAAACAAGCATAGTTTTCATACATACACATGAATATTAACTCATCATCACAGAACCATAAATACATTACCCACCTATTTAACTTGATATTTTCCAAAATCAAGCTTGGTCTTCTCTTTGCTCTTGTTGTCGATATTCTTGATTACCTAAGAAAAACATATTTCATTTCATCAACACACATGCATGAAACTACATGCTATCCATAAATAAACTCTAACTTGTTTTATTCTTGATTCTATCTAACTAGAAAAACTAAGATCTATGTAGATCTAAAGAAAACACCATCCTTTTATTCTTCTTCTTTCTTTCTTTCTTCTTCTTCTTCACCTTCATCATATAAAACCTAGTTTCTCCACTTCCTTCTTCATTTTTTTTCACATAAAACCTACTTTTTCTACTTCCTTAATCTATCAAAAGAAGAAAAACTAGACTAAGAACTCACCTAAGCTTTTCCTTCTTCTTCTTTCTCTTTTCTTTTTCCTTACTTTGGTGTCTTCTTCTCTCCTTCTAGGTTCTTCTACGATTTTCTCCTTATTTTCTTCCTTAACACTCACGACTCCTCTCTTCTTTTGTCTTATTATCTTAAGACAACTTTTTGAGTTTCCAGTCTTTGCCCTTCTTTATTCATGAAATCCCTACTAACTCCTTCTTTTACTTTATACCACCTTACCAAAATCCATAATATATCATATTAAACTCCAAAAATTTCTAATTCATAAATTCTAATTTATTTTCATGCTTGATAATCTAATATTAAAAACAATAAAAAATTCTAAAAGCGGGATCCAACAGTGACAATATATTTAAAAAGGAAATCATAAAAAGAAAATAAGTAATGTCTTATTTGACAAGCATATGTACTATTTGTCAAGCATAAACCTGTAATCATATAACTTTGACATTTATAAACCTAAAAAGTTTATATTCATATAATATAATATTTCAATTCGAAATCATAATAGATCCAAACAAAATTTTCTTTAGATACTACAAAGTGGATCTAACCAAAATGTATACAAAATAACCATAATGGATCAAACGATGATACATTTACCAAAAAAGTATACAAAATGGATCCTTCCACAATTTTCTATAAAACAAAATTTCCAAATAAGATTATTTATAATCCAGAAGTGGATCTAACCAAAATTACATACAAAATTGACAATCATGCACCCAAAACATAATGGATCTAACAAAAAATCCCTACAACTAACTCGTGTACCACTATTTTTCATTCACACTTTGTTGACTTCCAATTTGAATGTTAGAGGCTTGTTTGTTTTAATTATTAGCAACTCTTTGTTTGGTAACTTGCTCTAACAATTTTCATGATGTGATATTTAGGTATCTCTTGCACCTCAACCCCCTTGTTTAGAATGATAGATGAAATGTGTTTGGACCAACTAATCCAAATGTTCTCTCTCTCCTTAATGATGGAAGTGAAGCTGCAGATGACTGTTGTAAACAAGGTTAAAATAATAAATGATTCATTAAACCAATACATAGAAAAATAATAATATACAAAAATACTAATATATGATAATTTACAATCATGTCAAACTAACCTCAGCTCCACCATCTTTAAAAGGCTGTCTTTTATTAGCTCCTCCAATTTTAGATGTTTGTCCGCTGAAAATTGATGTTATTATTGGATCTTTACTATGCCTAGATTACTTTCCAACATTGTCATATCAATTAGTAGTTACCAAGATAACAATAAATTACAAATTTATGTTAAATAACAAACCTTAGCACCATCTTAACTAAAAGGAAGTGGACCACATTCATAGCTTCTCTTGTTATGGTCACATTGACCACGCATTTAGAATTAGCTCTTTTATGGTAGCCTATAAGGATGATTCACTCACTTTGGTTCATCTTTATCTTTTCACCTATTCCTTTTAAGCTTACTAGACATAACTTCTCATAAGTATTTAGTGGCCAAAATTTTTGCCCTTTAATTGATTGTAAGACATTCTCATAAACTTCTATAGACCTCCCTTTATGATCACAGTCATCCACAAAAAGCCTCTAGTTATTGTTTGGCATGAAAAATGGCACTAATTGCATGACTACGAGGATACCCATAAAGTTCCCATTCCTTACAACTACAAGTCTACTCCCTCTTTATTCAGACAACATATGTGTTATCTTTATTAGTCACTTCATACTTGCTGTCCCCATTCCAAATAAGTCTCCATCTTATTACATCAAATTTATCTTTTTTTCAAGTTTTTCATCACCTCAGGTACTATATCCCTCTTCCATCTCTTACCTTGCTCTTTAAGGTATGAGTGCCTTTTCATTAACATGGTTCTACTAGTATCTAACATGTTAATGATAGAGAAATCTCTGCCCACTAAAATCTAAGAGTTAAATGTCTCACTTATGTTGTTCTCCATAATTAGATGTTTGGACTCAATACTTTAAAAAACCCTACTCCATGTTTTCTTTAGATATTCAAGTAAGAATTATACACATCCTAGTGCAAGTTGGTTTAATTTAATGAGTATGTCATCAAATTCTTGAGGAAACATTTCCTAGGTACAATTTCATAATGTTTCCTCAGATCATTTTCCTTCCATTTCCCTATATGCCTTGGACATATCTTATTTGTAGCAAATGGCAATAAATCATTCTTGGCTTATAAGAGTTCCTGCAAAATTAAGAATAACCAGTTAAAAGCATATATAAACATCGATATGTAAAAATAACTTTAAGTTGGATGAATTACCTTTTACATATTAGAATTTATAGTTTTTCCTTCACCATCTCTAAGCTTTAATTTAATGAATAAATTCTCTATAAACCATGTTCATATCTCATAATTCTCCACCTAAACTATTGTCTATACAATTGGACAGATGCCTCGATTGCCATAAACTCCTTTGGAACTTAGAAATTGTCCCTGGTACTTTGTTTTTAGAAAACATCATATCCATACCAACAATTGGTCATAAAATTTTCCACCCCTTCCTCATTGCATTAAAACACACATACATTCTCTTTAATATCAATTTATCTTCATCTTTTCTAAGTTAAAGCTCTACTATTAAACCTGGATTCATTTCTTTTAAGTTAGAAATATAACCATAAAGCTTCACATATTCATTATGTTTATTCTTTTGCTTTTGCTTTAAGTACCTTCCTCTTTACATACTTGCAGATACTGATATTAAGAGACAAATTTAGTTTCTCTCTACATTCTTCAACTATTTTCTTGATCTTAATGGTTGGCTTGTCTAGGATCTTTTCCTTGAAGTGTATTGTGATAAAGTTGGCTATAACAAGCTTTGACTTGTTTGTTGAATTGCATTTATGCTCTAGATTGTAAGTTTTCAGCTTCAAGCATTTATTTTTTATAGCATACAAAGCATAAAGTTCAAATTGACAACCATCAGTACAACCATTGCTTATCCTTTTCACTTCATCCCTAAAATCTGTTCACTTACGATAACTATAGGAACAAGTTTGTTACTTTCACGGTGTCACTTTAAAGCATCATCTGATTCTTCACCATTGAGATATTCATCATTTGCCAAGAAACTTATATGATCAAAAGAGTTAATATAAATTGTGTCATGATCTACATTAACATTAGTATTAAAATCTGAGTCATATTCATCTCCACTATAACCACACAACTCTCCTCCTTTTTGATCACCCATTTCACCACCCAAATCCTCACTTAAATCAACTTTCGAATCAACTCTCAAATCAATTCCATCTGGAGCAACCATATTAGAATCACCATCATCACTACCTCGTACATCCACTCCAACATTACTATAACCTCACAAATCAACTCCTATACCACTCTTACATCCCAAATCGACTCTTACACTAGAATTAGAACTCATATCCACTCTAATATTACCTCCTAATTCTACAACCATCTCATTTTTGTGCTAGTTATAATGTCATATTAACATTGGTAAGCATAGTGTTGGTTTATTTACATGCTTTAGATAAAAATCAACCATAACATGTACATCTAACAATTTAAGCAAATCAAATGCACTCTGATTGGATTCTAGCCTCCTCAAACCTTCTTCCATCCCCTTTTCAAGAATCAAATACCATGCATTAACAACATTTGTATATCTAAAATGGAACCCATTTTACATACCTCTCTTAAACTCATATAATCCAAGTCTATCTTGTCAAAAATTCTAGAGGCTTACCAACATACAAAAGTACCGTTTTGATTAAAATGTCCACCATAAAATATCCTCATTCTAGCTTCTTTGTTTACTGCCATCCTATATAGATAAATTTCAAAAAAAAGAAACAATCATAATTATACTGCAGCAAAGGTAAAACATAAAGCTTAAATAATATACATATTTATAATTGTTGAATATTTTAATTGATACATATGAACAATAAAAGTTTCAAGTAAAAAAAGACAATATACAATATAGAATAGAGTAAAGAATGTTTCTAATCGTATGAACGTTCAAGTTTCCAAATCTTGTTTGCATAAAAGGCAAAATATTATCATTGATCTTTTAATAATTTTCCACTATATGTGCTCGATATAGGTTGTAAATGAAGCATTATGGATAAAGCACATGCACATAATGCATATAAACAATAATTATCAAAAAAAGCCCAAAATTTTGTCAATTTTCTAATTATAATCTGAACTTTAAAAAGTAGCGATAAAATGCCCAAATTTTCAATTTTTTTCAATACTAATCCAAACTTCAAACGTAGCAATAAAATGCTCAAGCTTTCAATTCTAGCCCGAAGTTAGTGCTTCTGTAAAGTTTACTGATATGACCTACTACATGTTTCAAAAACTTTAAGTTAGTGCTACATGTTTAAAAATAACCTAAATCAGATTATGTAAGATAAGATGCCAATCCATATGTTTGTACAGTTCATATATAATTAAGTTGGTAAAATTTGTCATAATAAGTCAATGGCAATGCTTGTTATTATAAAATAAGATGAAAAACTGGAAACCTTATCCTACGAACAAACAAACAAACTTTTCACGTGCATTATATAAATATGGTAAATAGACAAAACTTTTCACATATTAGACCACTAACCCTCAATTTACAAATAAAAACAAGAGGAATCGCAAGGGGGACTACCGTAAATTCACTTTCTTTTGTATAGGTAAGAAATTCAACAACAAATAGACAAATAATTCTTTATTCATTGCCTATAAACAATAAAGAACACATCGAGAATGATGGAACCTTGAGTGTAGTGATTGGAAAACGAAAGAGAATAATGAAATTGCGAGTGGAGTGACTGGAGAATGATGGAGAAGCAAATTAGGGAAACAAAGAAGAGTGAGACTCAATCGGGTTAGGCAAAATTAGGGATTTGCGATCTGGATATAAATGAGTCGAATTACTTATCCCTCGGTCTATTAGTGAACTATCTCTCCAGGAATTGTGAAAGATGTTCCACTAAAAATATTCTTGTTTTTGCTTCGACTCATATTCTCCAAAAAGTGAATCCCACTCTAATAGTTCCGAATAAATTAAATACATGCATTAAGATAAGGGGGGGATTAAAACATATTATTGAATTTAAATTATTATGAAAGAATAAATATTATACTAATTAATCATATAAATATTATTATTTAATTACATGTCACCTTACATGACATACTTAGGTGGACAAATTTAGTGAAGACATAACGTTAATTTGATAGAGTTAACATTTTGAAACAGATTACTTTATTTCAAAAATGTTGGCGATGTAATGGTATTAGAGATAATAGTAAAAGCCATCTTAGACTTTTTGATAAAAATTATCGGGTAAATTGGAGCTTTGGCCTTAAAATTTATCAACTTCCAATTCAACCCCTATTGAGTGTTGTTAAGAATTAATAGAGTAGTTTGAAAATATTATGATTCATTTTGAACGATTTAAAATTATGGGGTCTAACATATATTTTAACATCAATATTAGAGTTTAAAATACATTTTTTTTACCGTACTTAATACCATACTTAATCTATTTTACATCTAATGCTTTCTCTTGATTCCCCAGGCACCCGGCAGGGGGATTTTCAATCTATCACTCCCCGGTTCCTCTAATTTGGCAAGTTGATTGAAGTGCGTGAATAAGAAAGCCAAGCCAGCCGCCACTAAATTCTGGTCCTACCTTAGCAATTACACATCCACACTTCCATGGTGTCGTAAGAAGAATCACGTTGATGGCGGCAAGAGGCGTGTCCGTTTTCTTTCTTTACGATTACACGTGGAAAAGAGTCGTTGCCTCAAAGTTCCTCTTCCAGGAAGAATCAAAGAAGCAAGACGTAAGTTTCATTTATTTCTGCTCAAGCACATTACCTACACCTCGTCAGATCCCTGGCAAAAGTTTCCTAGTATATACGAATTGAAAACTAAAAAAGCACAACCATCGAGTGATAAGTCTTTTTTCTGTTTCAAGTGTGTTCCTTTTCTTGACATATGGACTTAACAACAGATGGGTGATTCTGAAAACAATCCAAAGTTGAAGGGGAAAGATTCCTAAGACCCTTCACACTGGCTTTCGCCCCATAAGTCATTAACAATAAAGCAACATTTACATGTCCGGTTTCGACCGCACAATGAAGAGGCGTGTAGCCTTCCTTGTCAACAACCTCGACTTTAGCTCCATGGCCAAGCAAAACCTTGACGCTCTCAATCTGGCCTTTAAAAGCAGCTCTATGCAAAGGGGTCCATCCATTTTGGTCTCTTTGATTCACACGCGCGCCTTCTTCAATACAACTACTAACCCCATTAACATCACCAATTCTAGCAGCTCTATGTAACTTGTCCCCCAGATGTAGAAGATCGTAAAGATGTGAATGGCCGTTGTTTACTGCTATTGCAAAAGGAGTCTTTCCCTGTTTGTTCTCTGCATATTTAACATAATTTGAAAACTTCAGTAAGCACTTGGCAGTCTCTAAGTGCCCCTTTTCAGCAGCCAAATGAAGAGGACTCCACCCTTTATTGTCCAAGACATCAGCTTTCCCTCCAATAGAGACCAAGAACGATATCGAATCGACATGCCCCGAACTAGCAGCAATGTGAATTGGAGTTCTACCTTGTGAATCAACCGAATTCACATCAATTCTTTCAAAATTATTACTCCACAAAACCTCCATGAAGTCCACCCTGTTCTTTTCCGCTGCAAAGTGCAATACTTTATCTGTGGACCGATCAATTACACAACCAGAAGCAATCAAAGTCCTGAGAGCATCAAAGTTTCCAGCTTTAACAGCAAGCGAGACCAATGAATGTCCTTTAGAATCCTTGCAATTGACATCCCCACCGACATCAATCAAGCTCCTGATCATGTTTGTATTACCAAATGACGCGGCAGACTTCAACAGTGTCGTGATCTGAGACCCACTACACCTAGAAATGGCCTTGTTAAAATAAGAAGACACATCTGCAGTTTGGCTTTGGCTGTTAATGAGATATTCAGCAAAAGAGGCACCGACAAGAGAAATTGGTATCACCGCGTCTCTGAAAACATGTGGTCCGGGTCTTGAAAACAGACGGCGGAGATGGTCAATATTGGCCTTGCCGGTGGGGAGCATAGAAGATTTGACGGTGATGACGTCAGGACAATCAGTAAAAGGGGGTTGATTAGAAGACTGAGAGAGGACAAGCGTGTAAGACGATGAAGAGAGAGGTGGGATTATGGAGAAAGGTTTTGTGAAAGAGTAAACGGACGGGTTTGTGGTGGTCAAAGAAACAGCCACAGACATGGTATGCATAAGGTTGCTTACTCTGAAACTCGCTGTGCACTTGTGAGCTTTCTTGAATGATATCTCCACTTCGTTCACGTCGAGCTTCACTAATCTGTCCATGGTTGCTCAACTATCCAATCTTTTTTTGTTGTTCAAAGGAATGGGACTTGTGGGTTTGCGTTGGTGGAAGCTGAAGGGGGAAAAGAAGACGATGAAGCTGGTGAGAAGCTTCACGCAGTCAGCACTCTGTTGTTGCCTTCAGTTAAGCGTCCTTTATGGCTCTTGAGCTAAATTATTGTCATGCCGATTGATTAATGGATTAGTTTATTCTTTGGTTGGTTAATTCAACGGTGTAAAAGCAGAGATGGGGTCACTGACAATGAGAGGTTGCGGAAGAAGTCATGGTTGGGTGGCCTTAATTTATGCAGTAAGGGGGGCAATGAGGCACTTCATTAAAAGGTCTGCTTACAGCTTAGTTGCCAACTTGTCGCATCTAAGTTTAATTGATGGCCTTGTGGGGACTTCTTTCTCACGATTTCAAGGTTAGGGTACTTTTTTATTCAATATATTTTTAGGTTTGACTGTGATGCATTGGAATTAGAAACTGACGTAACATTTTGAATTTAATGCATTAGTAACATTACCACGGCTTCATTGCATTTTTACAATGGTTAATTCTATTTTTTTCTTTTTTTTATAATCAAATTTCGCTAAAAACCTTTCGACATATCATAGTTTGGTTTATACATTTTTTTTTTTGCTTTCGGCAGGTATAACTAGCGTATTCTGCTTTACCTTGTGTTTTAGACACTATCTCAAGTGAACCAAACACACCCTTAAATTAAGGTCAAACTTCTTGCTCACACATCCAAGGAAGACCGGATAACATAACATGACACCAATTAAGTTAAAGGCATGCATTACCTTAATATTTTTATAACAAATTAAATAAATCTCTTTCAACATTAATATTTATAATAAAGAATCTCATATCTAAACACGGAAAAAATTTTAAAAATACATCACTAAGTTTTAATATATTGAGATTTACATTACCAAATTTTAATATAAACAATTAATATAAGGTATTTTTGAATGGTAAATGTGACTTAACAGCAATAGGCAAAATAATGTCCTTGATGCCCACAAACTCTAAACGAAAGCCAATGTTACGAGAGTGTTATGAATTCCAAGACAGAAGTGGTTCCTTGAGGAAAAGCAAGACGGAGCATCTGGGGGCATCTTCAAGCAGGACAACTTGACAATCATAAAATTTGAAGGCTGAGCATTGAGGAGAAACACTAGCAATAGACACTTCGAATCCCCAAGGTTTGCCATGTGATTAGTGAATAATATCGCTTATGATTGTAATCACTATTTATTGCAAAATCAGATCCTTTATACCCACTATTCTGTACCAACTCTGTTTTACGCGATCTCATCCATATAAATATGTAGAAACAAAGTTGATACAAAATAGCGGTAAAGAAAATCTCATCGTATTTTTGCACCGGTGCAATAAGCTGAGCTCATTTTCCAAGTTACTGGATTTCAATCATTTCTTGGCAATGTAGCCAACTAGCGGTGACCGTGAGGACAATCTTTCTATTCTTTTATTGAATTTTGAAAATATGATTACTTATTAACAGTCTCAAATTTTGACAGCAGTGGCTGGCTAATGACTTTCACATCTGTAAGATATTGACGGAAAAAAGAAAAAAACTCATGTTCTGTTACCTTTCCTAGTCCTTTTGTTTGAGAATACTCTGTTCTTAAAATTGTCATTCCTGCTTGGAGCCATGTTATTATTCATTATGGGAAAAGACGAAAAGATGAAAAAGAGTTGCTAAAACATTTTACTCGAACTTATTGTACAGACCATTAATCAAACAACAGTAACGTGGCTTTTGTCTATGACAAATTTTGCCAATCTTCTTCCCATCAGCTTTCTACAGATGGTAGCTTTCTATTTTTTGTTTGTCTTCGGGAAGAACTAGTAAAACGAAGTTTATGATGGAACTACGCAAGCTTTTTCTCGATCTTGAAACGTTGTACGAAATGTTGGCATAGAACAACGAGACACAGGCTGATATAAGAAAATCATAACATATTATAACGGCATTTTAACCTGTTAATTGTTAATTATATGCTAAATCGTATGCATATATGCATTCCATTCACATATCATGTGTGAATGCAGATATACCAGTTGTTCATAGGTTTATTATGATCCCCCATTAGCTTGAGATTCTTTGTGAAGTAGCAAAAAGTGCTTATTTGTCTGTATTGTTAGAATAATTATTTTGTGGACATGCATAAATTAGTAATTTGTCCAGATTAACCTAGTTGCCAAAATATTGTGTTTATGTGTTTGGGCTAGCTGATAATAGGTGGGCTAGGCCCATCATTAACTAACAAATGGAAGAGTCCCTACCACTACCCATTAGTCAGTTTTATTCTTTCCTATTGAGAATAAAAGTGTAACCGCTCCTGACATTGGAAATAGTGCGTAAAAATTCTTCCTTCACTTCGTTGTTTTTTCTCTCAATTGCAGCCAAGAAATTTCGGGATACACACAGAACAAAAGATGGCATCTGCATCTTCAATTCCAGGTATTCGTTCTTCTTCTGAATCCCTCATAAAAGTATTGTATTTCACATGCTATCATTAGGCTAAAATTAGGATCCGTATGTATTGTGTTATTTTTTATCAATTGGTATCAGAGCCTTGTTTTAGTTCTAATTGTTGCTGTGAAATTCAACGATTGTTTTTTGAAAGAGTTATGGTGTTTTGAACCCATATGAACCCTAAATCAAGCTTTTTCGAAATTATTTTTCATTGTCCAATATTCGGTTCGAAAACCATAGGGCTTTCATAGAGGGTTTCATTTTAAATCAAAACCGATTGGGGCCGTCCAATTTGGTTGAAAATTGAGGGAGAATTTTGTGAAAACCCGTTTATTATAAATGTTGCGTTTCGTTTAAAATCCCATTTTTTTGGAAGTTTTTTTGTGATCTTCAATTCCAGAATTTTGTAGTATTCGTCGATACGATTCTAACGCCACTGGAATCGTTCAATTTGGTGCCCATATGAGAGAGAACAAGTCAAAGACCCGTTTTCAGCCCCGAGGGTCAGGTCGACCTGGATACTGACCCGGCTGAAGGTCAGGGGTGATCCACAGTGCAAGCGCTGTGATGCCCACTCTCGACGTGGGGCGCGTGGGGCGCGTGGCAGCACTAGGAAACTCCAAAATTTTTCTTTTTTTTATATTTCTGACTTGTTTCAGTGAGCTAAATTTTTTGGTGATTTTTAATTATTTTTTTGGGCATTGGAAAATATTGATTTTACATCAAAGTGCTTAAAAATATATATATATATTTTATGGTATTTTATTTTTATTTTTATTTTTATTTTTAAGTACCCACTGATTATTTTGATATACCATATATTATATATATTCTCAATATTGAAGTAATTTGCTTGTTATAATACTTTATGTCTATTCTGTTGCACTTGACCTTGAGAATTAATATTGTTGCTTATATTGTGCAATGTTTCTTTGAGAATTTATGATATATATGT
>JAOTAY010000004.1:9443900-9471177 GCA_025629805.1 Erythroxylum baracoense
TGCGAATGGGCCAAGGAGAACGCGGAATGGTCCTGGGCTTGGAATAGCCAATAGGTATGAGACTGATCTTTGAAGATAGGACCGATCGGCCTGTGGGTCATTACGACTGGGCTCGGGCCCAGCACGACCGACCCGACCAGATACTATTATTAGATAATAATAATAATAATAAATTATTAAATATATAATTTATTAGTTATTATGTAATAACTAAAAAAATAGATTATCAATTACTTTAATTATTAATATATTAAGTATTATTATATAAATATGATCAATAGGCTTAGCAAAACTCTCAGCCTGAAAATCTGTCTTCAAGCAGGAGTTCGAACTTGGGTGGCTCGAAACCCTATTGGACCCCTCGATTTAATATATATTTTTAAAAGCTAAAAACAACATTGTTTTACTTAAAATGAGTCATTTCACTTCAGAGTTTTGGACTTTTGACTAGGTTGGATAACATAGTTCGAGTCCGAACTGAATCTAAAATTTTGAAAATAAAAAGTTCGAGTTTAGGCCAAAGCCTAATCAACTTAGATTGGACACGTTGATTTTGAGTTGGGTCAAACAAGACAAGTTTTGCTAAGCTTAAAGGTGGATCAATAAATTGATCTATTGGACATATTCTAGCTGTGTAATTTGCTAATTTTCAACATATATAATAATACTTGTCCCAAAAATATAAGGAAAATCAAATTTAACAACAAAAGTTAACAAAGAGAATGGTATTAAAATTTATACAAAATATGGGCTTTCACCAAATTTTTACCTTACTGATTTAGTAAAATTTGTTAATTTAGTGAAATTAATGAGACCAAATTGAGAACCATTTATCTTTTACCATAATTAAATATAATATTAGGTACCATCCCACTAGTCTATGAAATAGTCCTTTATTTTCAATCAAAATTTATAATTTTAATCTAGTATCTTACACTATATTTTTTTAATATTTTCTAACGATTATATATTTTATTTAAAATAAAATAAAATATTCAAAATAACATATGCAAAATAAAAATAAATATTAAATTTTATTTATGATAAGCTCTAGAAAATATAATGTTTATATAAGCATCCATTCAATTTAGATTGTTATTGGATGGTAATTATATGTAACTATAAGTTATTTATAAATGTTAAGCATGTAATACGTAGAACAGGCCTTATTACGTATCTAGGATCGTATGTGAAAGGATTAAAAACGAAAGAATGCGAAATACCTGATTTCGGTTCCATCTCTGATTCCGAAGTTGATTTCGAGCTCCAAACGAGCTCCAATCTTTCTGGACTTTTACGGAAAGTCTTTACTGGCATATGATTTAGGCCTTTCTATAGTTTTCTCAAAACACAAGCTCTCTTAACGGATCAGAGATTCCTTATGCTCGTGATTGATATGAGCAACTACAAGAGACCATAACCTATTTATAAAGCTTTCATTTGAGGTTTTCCCATCACAAGACCGATATGGACTAGGTCCACACTAAAGGGATCTATTTTTCACCTGAATTTCGACTCATTAATTTAGATCATTTATTGGACCACTTTATTATCTTTATGTGGATCAAATTACGTAACTTAACCAATAATTTATTTAAAACCAAATAATGCAGTTAAATGTTGTCCACTTAATGGGAAAATGACAAAATTGCCCTTACGGGCAAAGAATTTCCATTCAATATTGAACTTAGTTAATGAGGTAAATGAGATGGATTAATTTGTAGGGTTCTGTTTTACTGACTTATAATCATAGTAACATACTTGAAAAAAAACAGATATGATGAAAAAAAACAAAGACTTCCATTTTTTATTTTTACTGCAATATTAAAAAGTTAGTTAATTTGAAATGCCTCTTTGTTTTGCTTTGTTTGACTACCCTTCCTTAGAATCTTAACGACTCTTAAACACCGAACACTAACACAGTCACCTCAAACTTCCTAACAGAAGAACCAATTGAAAATGTTCAACTCAACCTTGCCCAGTATGATTCTGTCTCCGCCCATCTGCAATTACCGAAAAGTCAGGTTCCAGTGATCATTGAAACAGGAAGACACATTCTGAACATCAAACCTGAAATTGTTCTGATTAAGGGAACCCTCCAATATTTATATTCTGCATACTTACAATGCTGTCATCATTCACTGTTCTCAATCACCCATTAATTGTCTTTTAAATATGTGATTATCGATTACCCTTTTTCTCTATTCTATTTAATGGATAACATGCATTCTGACTCAATCCCATTATCCATTTGTTTACATAATGATTTCTATTCTATAATGATCTGTTTGTGCCATTCTTATTATAAAATTTTATCCTGGAACGACCGTTCTGTTCTCATTGGGCTCATGTAATTATGCAACTACTTTAATCTGGGTTTGGATTTATTAATCTGGGTTCATCTCTTGACTGATGCCTAAATGATTCCATTATGGTTAACTAACACATGGACATGGTCCCCTAACTAAATTGAGTTAATGGGAAGTATATAACATGATTGACTTTGAAGGAAATGATAATTACTTTATTGCCTACCACAATTCAATGCGGTTTCAGATATTGCTTTACAACAGGCCTTGTTTGTTGTCAACCCCTAACCCCCAACCGATGCACAATTGATATTTCTTTCTGACCTGTATGAGATAGTTGACAGCCATTTTGCTTTGCCTTAAAGTCTTTTAAATGCTTAGCCTTAATGCAGAAAAAGATCAATTCTTGTCCTAAACCTCCATCTTGTTCCTTTTTCCAAACTAAAGAAAGGAATATTACATAACATATTTATAATTTCGATGATCCAGTCGCATCCTATACAAAAGAATTAAAGTTAGATTATTGAAATCACTCTGACGATAACAATTCTAGCTACCTATTTTGCTTTCGATAGAAGGATGATTACTTTCATTTACAGTTTAAAACGTGTAGTGTAGTGTCGTGTTAAATTGAGTTAGGAAAATAAGTTTAGTAATAAAAAAAAGCCCAAGTTGCACTAAAGAAGTGACTTAATATACCAAGAAACCTGCCCTTTTCTCACCAACCACTGAAAGGTTCATTAACTCGACCCTGAAAAGGAATTAAAATCTGAATCTCTCTTCTATATCACCCCTTACACGACACAAGTAAAGTTAATGGCCGACCCACAAAATTTTTTAATCCCCTCCTCCTCCGTGGTAGAACCGACCAAAGCATAATAGGAATTGGCTTCAACAAGACATGATTCCATATTTGGTCGTATACCTAACGGTTAAAGCCCTTATCGATGCTTTTTATGCACCGAATATTAGAAAACACAGGATGATTGTAAAGATGTAAATGTGATGATGCATGTCATACTTTGGATTAGTCAAATAAAGAACCTAATCAATTCAGAACCTAACATATGCATTGTACCAAGTTCGGTTGATATATTCTGACCACGTTTTTCTTTGCTGGTTTCTTTACACGCACAACCTAATCAACTAAATTTAAAGATCAAGACAAAAGTATATAAATAAAAAAAACATCACACCAATGTTCATTTGTACACCCTTTAGCCTCCACAAAGTCAATTGAAGAATCGTCTAGCCGTTTGTGGGAAGAGCTAAAATGAAGGTTACAATAGAATATGGTCTTTTGCCCAAAAGTTATTAAACAGGTGCATGCATAAGCTTTGAGTCGTCGCACCAACCGAATGCAACGAGTTTATCAATCATAACCTATCTACAGAAACCAACCAACTACTTAAAGCAATTGATTTTTTTTTTAAAAAGAACGTAGCTATTATTATTATTATTATTATGGTTTATTCAACACGATCCCATTAATATTTTTTAGGCTTACGGGCTTCTTGGTAAGAAGTTTAATATTACAAAAAATGACAAGTTCAATTACGAAAGATTTGTATATATGAATAAGTAAAATCTTATCCATTAAAACAATGTCATCAACAATAAACATACACTAAAGTACGTTCCCTTAGATATTTTTAGTGAGCACATCCATTATTACTGTAAATAAAAAGGGCTCAATGAGGAGCCTTAATGTAGCTTAATACCAATAGACAAATACTTTTTATCACCTCTTATTGTCCTTACTCTAGTTTTCACACCTTCATATATATCCCTACTAAATTGAATATAAGTTATATGAACTCCCTTAACTTCTAAACATCTTCACTTGATTTCCTTAGGTATCCTGTCATAAGCCTTCTCTAAGTCAATAAAAACTATGTTTAGGTTATGTTGTCTTTTCCTGTAATATTCAAATAATCTTCTGAGGAGATGTAAAGCATAAACCTTTTTAGCATAAAACCAAATTGTTTTTTTCGATATAGGTGCATCCTTTCTTACTCTCTTCTCAAGCACCTTCTCTCATAACTTCATAGTGTAACTAACTAGTTTGATGCCACTATAATTGTTACAACTTCGGATGTCCCATTTGTTTTGCATAGGAGAATTAGCATACTAAAACTCCAGTTGTCTAGCATTTTGATAGACTTATATCAAATTAAAAAGCTTAGCTAGCCAAGTAAGACCCTCTTTACCAAGGCTCTTCCATACCTGTATGGATATCTCATCATATTCTACTTCCTTTCACTCGTTATCTCCCTCAAAGTTCTTTTAATTTCTTCCCTTGTGATCTGTCGACAACAAGTAAAGTTATGACCCATCACATTCTAAGATTACCTAAAGAGATGTTATCTTCTACACTTTAATAAAAGGACTATAAAAGTATCTTTGTCATCTTCTCTTGATATTATTTTTGTCACGAGCACTTGCCTTGCTTTAGTTTTTCTACAACGAACGTGATTAGTTTCCATTACTTAGCTCTCGCCAATTTAAATTATCATTTCTCTATCTTTAGTTTTCTATTGTTGGTATAATTTCTTATAAGCTCTACTTTTAGCTTCTGAGACTATCTTATTCATCAGTTTGTAACTTTCTCTATTGACTACCCTCTTTACCTCTGTGGTGCTATCCAATAGAGCTTTATAGGCAACCTTCTTGATCTTAACCTTTTTTTTTGCGCATCTTCATTCCACCATTAAGATTCCATTTTACTATCCTTAGACCCTTACAAATACCCAAGATCTCATTAGTTGCTTTTCTTAAAAGAGTTGCTATTATCTCCACATTTGATTAGCATATCCTTCTAATTCTATTCTTCTCCATATATTACTATATCCCTAAGTTTTTCCATCGTATCCCCTTTCAGGTCCCGCCATTCGACTATGGTCCACCTCCTAGGACTTCTCTTCATCCGCCAACCCTTAATAATAAGATCTATAACCAACAATCAATGTTGAGTTGATAAGTAAATGTTAGGCACCACCTTACAATCCTTGTAACTAGATCGATCGCTTCACTTTAGGAGGAAGTAGTCAATTTGAGTTTTCGTAGTTCTACTTTTAAAAGTCACTAGGCGCTCCTAGTTTTTCTATGAATCCATATATTGACTCATCGACCTACTCACTGGGATTTGAGAATACAATAAAATGGGTAGGATTTGGTTAGGGTGTGACAATGATATCCCTGTTCTTTTCCCCGTTTCAGCAACAAAATTCTAATAAAAATGTCCAGCACCAATTTGATTTTGACTCAACTATGGGATATCAAATTGGTTCATCAACGAAAATAGTTGCTTTGGAATGTCAGGCGATGCCTGCGCAGTACCAAATGAAAATTGAATCCTTAGCAGAACTTCACCATTAGCTTCTTCAATATCACCCATTCCACAACTACAAACCTCAGTTCAAACTCAACTCACCTCACCTTTCACCAAAATCCAATCAACAAATCAGACGAAATAAAAAGCACACTACGAATAATCAACTAGCAAACATACCCATCAAAAGAAATAAGTGTAAAGGAACATAAACAAAGAAAAGAAAATATCTTTCACCATTGGAAAACCAAAGATAACATTTTACTTTAACAATACTGGTATTTTCAAACAAATGGTCATCCTCCAAACCAACTTGGCATTCGATGCTTTACTTTAATCCCTCCTCACCCCACCTTTAACTTTACCAATTTAAGATGAAAATGTCAAAATGAAGCTGAAGCAGCAGTAACCATTAAGATCGAGCATCCTCTTAACTTCCCCAGGACCAAGTTTTTAGTATGTTAAGTGTAAAAACACAAACTATATGTCTCTCACTCACTAGCTATAATCTTTCCCTCTAAGTATCTTCCTTGTGTGTCTTTCCTATTCCTACAAAGACACATATTTCACAACATTGGTCATGGACATGTGATATTTAATAAGAAAATGGCATTTGAATGTGTGACAGCTAAAAAAAGGTGCAACTAAGAAGAAAATGAGTAAGACAATTTGTGAGAGTTAGAATCCATAACTAATTTAGGGTTTTTACTCTTTTCTTTTAATTTTTTTATTTTTACTTAATTTTTCTTAAGTATTTTAATTATGTATAATGTGTAAAATTAAATCAAGATATTATCAATCGTATTTAAAATTATGTCTTACGTGATTTTTCTATATCAGTAACATTAACGAAAATACCAACATCAGGCTAGATTTAAAAAAATTAAAATTTTGAGTATTTAACTGTCATTTTTTAGAGCTCTAACTATAATTGTAAAATTGAATAAAGTTTAAGTTTTTTGTAATTAACCCAAAAAAGAGACTAGAGGTGCCCAAAATTATTCATACATGTTACAGTCTTATATACATAGGGGAAAACAATAAATTAAAAAAAAAGAGATAGACAATCTATGTAGAGATGAGTTTACCTCCAAAAGAAGCAGGATTAAGAGAATCTCCTTCTATGAGACCAATTACTTCAACATCTCCATCAACATCTCATAACTAATTGGGATCCTTAATTTGAGTTGACTTAGGTTTAACAGAAGCATTATTTGTGAAAGACAAGTTTAAGGACCTTTTTTATGCAACCTTTTTGAGAGGTCTTGAACCTTGTCATTTTCATACTAATAAGATTGCTGTCATTCTAATTCTTAAAGGCTTGTCTCTTTGTGCTTTAGTGTCATGTTCTCCCTTTCCAACTCATTGAGTCACTTGAACATTTTTTCATTAATAACTTCCTTCTTCTTCTTAAAATCCTTAAGGTCACTATAGGCCTTTAAGGTTTCACCTTTAGCCTTTTCCTTATCTTAAATTGATTTGCCAAGTTCTTTATACACCTTTTCATACCCATGATTATGGAAGTGATAACTTAAAAGGAGAAAATACAATGTTATGCTTGAAAAGAAGTGTTAAAAGCTTGAAAAACTAAGTAAACTCGCCATGACATGATGCCTCTAGAAGAATATATGGATGGAGCCAATAACTATTTCTCTAAGTTCTATCCTTGAGAGTCACCATCCCATAGAACATCTTAAATTCATTTTAATATTTTTGAAGATAATTTTCAGCTTATTTAGGTTGAAGTTAAAGAATAAACACTTATTTTTCTAGCAACTTGAAAGGCATAAAGAGAATAACAAATTTTTCCACTAATTGGGACAAATGAAGAGAAGAGGGTTAAAAAGGCTAAGAAGCCGTGTTGAAAGCAAAATGGAGAATTGATTTGATCATATTGATGTCACCGCTATCGTTCACCTTTTGTTTTCTTTTTCTCTCTAGAGAATGAAACAAATAGGCCTTTTCTTATTGGTCACCCTAATCCTTATGAACATCTAGTTCATGCTCATTTTTTTCATCTAAAGAATATGGATATTAGTATAACATTTAAAAATACAATGAGATAAAGTAAAAAGAAATAAACCAATGAGGATGCTCTTCTTTATAAGAAAACCTTGATTTAATTAGACTACGCTCATAAAAAGAGAGTCTTTTGGGGTGGAATAAAGTAACTTAGATTAAATCATTTCTAGGATATGAACATTAAGGTTGTGTTTTTCTTATCCCACTAGAAAAATCTCTCATTTATTCACCTCTAGAAATCTTAAAGAATTGTATGCATGTCTCGTTCGATAAGAAGATTAACTTTATTTTAAATCGTGCAACCCTTTAGATATAATTAACAATCAAGACTCATTCCTCACGCTCAAACTATACCATCAACTATATGTCCCAATAGGTTAGCATTCGTTTATAAATTTGAATAACTCGAGCATAAGGGGCACTTCCCTAATGTGATAGGCGATGTTGAATCTAACCATCAAGTTTTATGCATACGAATGCAATTGGCTAGGACCTAATTCTGTAGTATTAAGTACTTAATGGATTGTAGGATGGAGAGGAAGTTGAAATTCACACTTGAAAGAATTGTAATAAAACCCCACTGTACTAGACCTAGGGTAACATGTACACTCATTGTCGCCTGATACATGTGTGAGATTTCTTTAGGGATGTGAAACTTCTCCCTCATCTTTTCATTCCCAAATGGGAAGTCTAATGAAGAGTTTCAAAGATTAAGCCTCTTATTATACCTGATTGATCCAAGTTTATTAGATTTATTAAAGGAAATTCTAATTGCTATGAGAAGGAGATAATGTCTTAGTAGACTTACAAGATACATGATTGTTGTTCTTATGATTAGACGTTATTGTTCCTATATCACTATATCCGTTAGAGCTACTAGCTCCACTCTAAGAACTAGTCCTAGCACCCCTCTTACTCTTTAAATTTTAGGAAAAAGATAAAGGGATGTAATCTTATCTTTAGAAATATAACAGGTTTATCAAAACACCTCGAGGCTAAACCTTTCCCAAAAAGCAAATATACATGAAAAGACAAGGATGGTTTTTGTCTCAAGAAAGCACCAATTTTCAGAAAATGATAAGATGAACCACTTCCACATCATTTGTATTACAGAGAAGAATGGATGATAAAGATTAGCTTAAATCAATAATCCAAATCGAGCAATGGTTCGTCTTCTTGTTGGTAGTCAAAATGTACCTCTTTATAAGGGATAACTTTATTCCATAAGAAATATTCTTAAGAAATATTTTATAAGCAATTCATATTAAATCATCAATATGTTTTAAGTAGGTGTTCATAAGAAAACTAAGTTAGACATACGAAAGTTGATATTTCTTTTATATATGTCCTCATAAGGCTTTTATGGATTTATTAATTGGTTGTTCAAGAGACAATTTTGGATTATTTTGGCTAATATGTTGTAGATTTGTAATAACATAGTTGGATGATTTCAAAATAATCCTCGAGAGGCTTAAAGGTTATCCTTACTAATAGACCTTTACGTGCCTGATTCTTAAAAATTGCATTCGTAATTTATGTTTTGGAAAGAAACTGAGAGGCAAACAATATACCTTAAATCAGTTAAAAAATAAACTTGATTTAGTTAACACTATTCCATTAACCTTCTTTATTTTTCGTTTTTTACAAGAAAAAAGAAAAGGGATGCACTTTTACCTTTAAAAATATGACAAGTTTATCATATCACCTTAACATTAAACCTTCCACCTTCCGATGCAAGCAAACATACAATAAGGAAATGTGGTTTCTCTCTTAAGAAAGTATACAAAATTTTCAAAAACAATAACAGTGAACCATCTTCCTTATCATGTGCCTTATATAAAAGGATAGATGGTCGGAATTAACATGAATCAATGGTTAAAATATAGTGACAATTTATATCCCTGTGAGATTTGGAAGCATCTTTTTACCGGGTGGACATTTGTATTCCAAAATAAATATTCTAGAAAATTATTTTATAGGACAATTTCTATCAAATCATCAACATGTCTCAAGTAGACATATGTAGGAACACCTAAATTGTATATCCAAAAGTTGATATTTCTCTTATACTTCTCCCTAATAGGTATATGCAGAGTCATTTGTTGGTATTTCAAGAGACAATTTTATATTATCTCAACCTATATATTACAAACATATGAAAATATATAGGATGATTATAAGATAATCTCCGAGAGACCTAAAAGGTTATCCTAATTAATAATATGTCTTCGCAAACATGATCTCTAAAAGTTTCAATCTTGATCTAAGTCTTAAAATGAATATAGGATGAAAATGATACACCCCTAATCATTATAGTGAATTTGTTTTATTCAATACGATCTCATTAGCTTTTCTTAGGCATGTACATTTTAGGCCAAGTTCAATAATCTGAAAAGGGTATGTTCAAGATAAGATTCATCCATATGAAGAGGTGGAGTCCTAATCATAGACCAACTAAGTTCCTTTATGAAAGTTAGATCCAAACTCTCGTAGGATACTTAGAGTCCAACTATATTTCTTATGAGTTTGTTGATAAAATTGGGACACTCCAAGGTAAGTTTTCATAACCACTACATTAAATTCAATTAAAGATTACATATTTAGCACTCTTAGCTGTCATTAACTTAAGTATCAAAGTGTCTTTACTTGAAACACACTTAGTATTTTGAACAGATAATTTTACAAACTTGCAGACTTAAGATTGGCTCAATAAACCTACTCCAATTCCGGTCTACATCAATTATAAATTTTAAAAGGTATTTGTTGTTAAATGCCAATTAAACTATTTTAATAAATATTATATACTTAATTATTGCGGATATGATAAAATTTATATAGTTGTTTTAAACTAACCTTAATAATACTTTAGGTTAAATTAATTTGAAAAAATTAAAAGTTTTTAAAAAATTCCTAATACTAAATAATGGTTTTAAAATAATAAAAATTGTTTAAAAATAATTAAAGTTCTGCACTTTGCAATAACTATTATATTCTTCACCTTTATACATATTTGAGGATATTATTAATGAAATGAAAGTTTAAAGTTGAAATTATATTTTATTTTAGTTCATAAATATTTTAAAAAAAACTTAGGACATTTACAATACACGTGGGATGTATATGTCCTTTTGTGTATGAAAAAGCAAATAACCAAAGGTGTTTAAATTTGTCTACTAATGAAACGCATGCTCAAACTCAATGATGTAGCCTCTTTGAAATTATACATAACACACTGACAAGTTTCCTTTTGTTAACGTCAAAATTTTTGACTAATCCATTTACGTGCATGGAAATTAAATCACCGAGTATGGCCTTGTCTCTTTGAGAAATTGGGGCTGCCTACTCCTGATCTTGGACAAGCACGTACTGCAACAAAATCGAATTCCCCTAGCATCTAGTAACACAGTTATATTGATGTTCATGTGAAGGACAAAAACTGCCAAATATTCGGTGATAGACGAATAAAAATTGAGATCCAAAACGTTGTCCTGGGAAGGATCAAAGTGGTGTCCTGAAGAAAAGAGAGACCAAAACCTAAACAAAGTGAAAGATCCGCTCTTTTTCAATGGAGATAAGTAGGAACAGGGAATGCTTTTTTGGGGGGTTAGATGTCTGGTCCAAATACGATTGGAAAAAAGATAAATGGCAATAACTGATAACTCTTTCCACTTGGTGGGATTGACCCAATCGGCACAAGAAGCCAAAAGCTGCTCCTGGTTGTTGACCTAACGCGCAAGAGGACAAGAACGCCCCATTGTGGGCCGCACGTTAATTCAGGAAAGCTACTGGCGAAAGATACAAAAATTGGTACCCGTTCAAAGAAATCTCACAAATTGCTAAAACAAAACCAAAAAAAGCAGAAAGTGTAGAACAACACGGCAAATATGTTTGGTATGGAGAGTGTGTGTGTGGCACATGGATGGCCACCAACTTCGTATACGACAAAATATAGTTTCCAAACACTTTTAAACCACCAATACCAAAATTTACTGTTTTTCTATTTTATAGGGGAAATAAAAGCGAAAGGGTGAAGTTTCTGAGTGTATACTCACACCTTCGTGATGATACGATTCATTCACGTTTTTTACTTTTACCACCGAAACCAACCAATTAAACGTTTTGAAGAATTTAATTATTTTGATCAAGTCGAAGTCGGTGTTACTTAGACTTACGTCATTCTTATATAAGCAAACGTACTTGCGTTGCTTCTTTAGCTTTAAAATTGTACGGACATTTTTTTTAACTCGCGGTAATTAACGAGGAGGTGACAGTTTAGGAAGTCAGTAAATTAAAAGATGTCAATTTTGAAACGTGTTTTTTTTTTAAGTTTGGTAAGAATTTATGTACTTTGGAGATTTTGTGTTCTTATATTTTAGGCTTAATTTAAAAACCTCAATCTTCTTTTCAATTTTATAATTATAATTTAAACATTAAAAGATAACAATTAAATAATTATATTTATATTTTTTAATTTTAATCCTGCATTAATATTTCTAATATATTTATTGACATAATTTATCACGTATTCAAGTAATTCTAATTATTAATACACATCAATCGAAATCAACGTAAATGGTGAGGATTAATGAAATCACGGTTTTTCAAAATAATAAAATAATTATAATCAATTAATCAACTTAATATATACTATTTATGTGATTTACTAATCTCTAATCATTACCCCTGGTATAGTTATCTAAGCTAACAAAAATTATAATAGCGATAGTTATTCTAAAATTTCATAAAGAATAATATTTTTAAAAATTTTTATTAAAAATATTAATATCTTCTACCTTAAATCAATTTGCTTTGCTACACTCGATGGCTTATGGTTACCTTATAAAAATGAAATGATATAAAATTAGAAGGAAGTTCTTACTTATAAGACCAATCACACAAACTACTTGATAGGGGTGTTGAATTTGTATTTCAATTTGGAAATTAAGGGTATGGTTATGCTTACTACAAAATGAATGCTGGAATGAGATAAATTATGTATAAATCCAATTTTAGGAATCCTTATTTTCTATGACGGTAAGAAAGTGTCCTTGACCAAGTCCAACGGCCAACATTAGGTCTAAAAGTGTACAAATACGTTAGACATGAGTCGCATGAAAATGGAGTAGTGACGTGGAGCGAGGAGTGACCACTTTGATAAAGAAAACAACCTTAGGATTACCCTATCAAGTGCGAGTATCCCACCAAGGAACCAAATCCTATGGTCTCTATTCACTTCAAGTACAAGAATTTACGTCCCAAATACAAGAACCTTCCGGGTTTGTTTGATACAGAATTAAATTATAAAACATCGTTGGTTTCGATCATTTTAACAAATCAAAACTAACTGCCAGAGCTCCAGGAGAAGGGGGTTGGAGTTAGAGTTGGAGTTGAAGCACCTATTCTTTTTAGGGTATTTCCTACTTAATTTTGTTAAGGTCCCACATTGAAAGAAAAAAAATCTATCAATCACTCCCAAAAATCGAGGTCAAAGAACCACGTGTCAAAAAACAGAGTCAGTAATTCCCATCATGGGGAGTTTTCGAGGGGGCCCCACGATGAGGGCTTCGATCATCGTATCAGCTGGTATTAAGAACAAGACTTTTGAGGGGAAATGTCTTGGGGAAGTTGGGGCATCATAACAGGCAGATCTCTCTGCTGAAGACAAGTGTCACAGAGCCACGATTGATGATGAGATGAACAGAAGATAACCATAGAATACGACAAAATCCAAAACCCACATTCGATGACCCTAGAAACAATTTGTTGAAAGGCGAAAAACGACACCTCAGGCCCTGACAAAAGACATGCCGTCACGCGCTTTTCCCTAGAGGACAAAACACGTGTCTTCCTCAGTGGCGATGTCGTGGTTGTGGGAAGAGACAGGGGTACTTTAGGGAAGAGGGATGGTGGGGTTAGGCAAAAGAGTCGAGACGGAACCCTTTGTCGCCACGTGCCTTGGCGTCGGCCGCACGCAGCAAAGTCTTTGTCTGCTTCCCTTATTTCTTTTTCCTTCTCGTTTAGTTTTTAATTTCTCATGCGTACAGCTATTGCCATACCTGGAAATTGGCTATCTAATACTATACATTTCTTTCCACTGCCACACAGTTCTTCTTTAACAGTTAAGAAATTGTTGCATACTCCGTTCCTTTTGCGAGTCCATGCAACAAACAAGTTATATTATTATTATTATTACGCTTAAATTCCATTATTTCATAACTTTATAATGCCTTGCAAAAGAACATTAATTAAACAATTTTTTAATTAATTTAAGCTTAACCATTTAATCATAACTTTAGATATATTTTAATAAATGAAGGAAAATTAAGAGAGAGACTGGTGAGAGGTGACTTGGTTACAATTTACAAAGAGGCAGTTGGTATTGGTGAGTATGGATGTAGTGTGTACGTGAGAAAGAAGACAGAAAAAGAGAGAGTAGGTAGGACCCACAAGAACATCTTAAGTTGGCCGCCTGCTTTTGTCGTCTCCGTCCATCTCCGTCGTTCCTTCCCTCTTTTGACTCTCCGCTCTCTCGCTCTCATCTTTTGTTTTCTCATATCAATCACTTACCATTTACCCTCTTCAAATCCGTTTCTTCTCTCTACGTACTTTCTTTCTCTTCTCAAACAATCCCCTATAACTGTCTTTTGATTCCTCACTACCTCAGTCACTGTTCCTCGTCTCCTTTATTTGCCTACTCCTTCACCTCTCGTGTACTGAATAGGAATCACACATATTGTAAGGGCAGGATTGATAAAAACTGTTCCTTTACGTAGCTGTTAAGCTTCCTTGCTTTCTGTTCCGGTGTTGTTGGCCTTTTGTCGTCTTGAGTTGGGTGTTCTGGGGTCGAGCAAAATGAGGTTGTGAGATGGTCTGAGTACGAGGGCACGTGTTCATTCCTTCTTCAAGGGGCAATTTGTTTGTTTTCTGAGTTGTGTATAGGCCGGTTTTTTGGTTTTGAGTGAAGAATTCATCTTCATGGCTGGTGGTAATGAGGTCAACCTTAATGAATCCAAGGTATTCTCTTTTGTCCCTGACTTCTGTTTTCTCATCTTCGCATGCAATCCTCTCTCTTCTTTGATCAGTTTTCTATTGACATAATTAGTAGAAGTCTGTTCATGGACTAGGCCTTTTTGTTATGACCTGTTGTCACTTAGATTTTGACTTTGGTTTACAACATTGGAGTTCACTTTTTTGCTATTTTGGAACGAATGACTCTGTGATCTTATTATTCGTTAACATGTTTGACTTCCTTCAACCTTTAAACTTGTTTCTATTTGGTGCTTCCGGTAGACAAAGCTTGTTGTTTGGGGCTGTGATTCGAGTGGTTTCCTGTTTGTTTGTGTTTGTCCTCAACTTTACTTTCCTAATGGATTGAGTGGCAATGGATTACTAGCTTGCCTGTGGAGTTTTTTCAGCTTTTATTTGACATTCCGAGTTCTGGGAATAAAGTAAACTTGATATATTTTCTGAATCTTATGCCCTTTTTCTCGAGAAAATCCTCTGAAAAACTTGTACTTGCAGATGGTTGTTCCACTGAACACGTGGGTCCTCATCTCCAACTTTAAATTGGCATATAATATACTTCGCCGACCAGACGGGACGTTTAACCGTGAATTGGCAGAGTTCCTTGAACGTAAAGTCCCTGCCAACACGATTCCAGTAGATGGGGTTTTCTCATTTGATCACGTTGACCGTTCTTCTGGTCTCCTAAACCGTGTTTTCCGACCAGCCCCTGAAAACGAGGCGCAATGGGGGATTGTGGATCTTGAGAAGCCTTTGAGCACCACTGAGATTGTCCCTGTGATTATCTTCTTTCACGGTGGAAGCTTCGCTCATTCATCTGCCAATAGTGCTATTTATGACACCTTTTGTCGCAGACTTGTTAGCCTTTGTAACGCTGTTGTGGTGTCTGTGAATTACCGTCGCTCACCAGAGTATCGATATCCATGTGCATATGATGATGGTTGGGCAGCTCTGAAGTGGGTCAAATCCAGAACATGGCTTCAAAGTGGTAAAGATTCTAAGGTTCACGTCTATTTGGCTGGTGATAGTTCAGGAGGTAATATAGCTCACCATGTCGCGGTGAGAGCAGCTGAGGCAGAAGTGGAGGTACTAGGTAACATGCTTCTTCACCCAATGTTTGGTGGTCAGAAAAGAACAGAATCAGAGAAAACGTTGGATGGCAAGTACTTTGTTTCGGTTCAAGACCGTGATTGGTATTGGAGAGCTTTTCTACCTGAAGGTGAAGACAGAGACCATCCAGCATGTAATATATTTGGCCCCAAGTCCAAAAGATTGGAAGGACTCAAATTCCCCAAAAGTCTAGTTGTTGTGGCTGGTTTGGATCTCATACAAGACTGGCAGTTGGCTTATGCTCAAGGGCTCCAGAAAGCTGGCCATGAAGTGAAACTTCTTTATCTAAAACAAGCTACTATAGGTTTCTACTTTTTGCCAAATAACGATCACTTTTATTGCCTCATGGATGAGATCAAAAGCTTCGTGAATCCTTAACTGTTAATACTCTACTTACTCTTAACTACAGGCAGCCACATACGTAACAAAAAGCTTCACTTTTCACTTTTTTTTTTTTTCTCCCCCACTCTCTGCCCCTTTGAAAGTGTTGGTGTGTAGTTACAAGATTTGTGTAGAAGCGTTTACTTTTTACCACAATGTCACTGATGAGGGTGATATCGAGTTCTGTATGTTTTTGGATTCAAGCTGTTCTTGGTCTGAAGATTACTTGTTATGTTGTTCTGGGTTCATAAAAGTATTCCATCTGATCAGAGGCGAGCGCCAGGCATCCCAGGATCAGAACTTGTTCGTGGAATTTGGCTGAACCATCAGAGATGTAACCAACCCCTGTTTAGCTTCCGTCACAGAGTAATGGGGGAAGAAAAAGTGGGGTGTTGTGATCTTTGTTGGGTTAATCAGTTGTTTTTAGTAAGTTAGGAATTATCACTAATTTCAGAACATGACTGAACTGGAACTTATTCATCCATCTTGATATGGAGCTTGTATGTTATACTTGTGTTCTAGAATTATATAAAGATTGTGGCAACGTTGCAAGCTTAAATCCTGTCTCCTTATCAATGCTTTTAGCTCTAAGGTATCAGCATTATCAGTTTGATCGACCAAATCTCTGGTAAGCATATCAACTTAATGAGAAAGAGTGCTGTATGCAGTAGTAGGACAGTTGACTTAATGGTCTCCATTCCAAGGACATGCATAGTTTGAATTCGTCAAAGATTACTGATTCCAATTCATTTAATTTTGTATCTAATTTTTGTCTTTTTGTGTAGTGGTGAAAATCGATTCCCCACTAAATCATTATCATCTCCACTCCATACTTGCATCCCGTTAATGATATACGCACTTGACCCTCAACTTGGCGTCGTATAGACCACACTAGAATTGCTAACAATCAACGCTAGAAAAGGGAATCAACAGTAATGGGGGTACAAGTCTCCAACGCGACGTCGTTATGATATGATGTAACGCCACAATACCATCTCACAGTGAGCAAGTCAAAGCGCTGTCCGCCAAAAGAGCATCAATGTGAGAAAAAAATGATTGGAAAGACATCAGCATCAAAAACTGAATAATTCTTGGCAGCTCCTTGTTCGTTGCCCAATTGTAGTTGGGATATGCAAATACAGGAATGGATTTGGTAAAAGTATAAGGGCAAAAAGCTAAATCAATTTGTCACGGTGGACCAGTTGGAAAAACTTTTTATGGGATGGGAGAAAGGGGAGGGTGCTTACCACTTAGTGGGTCGTGTAACCAGCAAAGCTACAAGACAAGGACAAAGAAGTTTGTCCTTGTAATTTGACTTTTTAGGGGGGTTTGCTTATACAATACGCTGCTATTTGCTTGCTTAGGTTGCATGTGGCCGAAGTATCCAACCAAAAAAGCATTTCACATTTGAAACTTTGGTCTTTCACCTTTCATTTTACTATTACTATTACTAGCACTAGCATGGGGTCCTGTCTGAATTCGTCCCAAGCCCAAGGTGTTTATGCTTGTAAATATTGTATTAGTCAAAGTCATTGTCACCGTCTTTTATTTAATCTTGTGATTACGGACAAATTTCCTTACATTGGGTGTGGTCGGTACCCCCACACTGTTCCCTACTTTCTTTAATGGCGTTCACACCACATTTGGTATTTGTCTTTTCAACACATGCATGGGTTAACCTTTCTTTGTTTGCTTCCTAATGCTAACTAAGCCAGAGCCAACTTGCTGAGCTCTTAAGGCCGGTTTGTAAATTATTTAAAAACCAACTTGCGTGGCATACAAGAAAACCCACTTGAAGCTTCACTTGTCTTTATCTATCTTTGTAATAATTGATTTCTTTTAGAATTTGAAATGAAATAATAAGTCATATCATAATAACAGGTTGAGTTTGCACTACCGATCGAAATTAGAATAACTCAGAGATGACCTCTTGATAGACACAGACAACCAAAATTGAAAACAGAAAAGCTAAAATAAAATCAAACCGACAAAAACAGGATTGGAACCCTTTCTGTCAAAAGTAGGACGTAAGGAATAGTTTCCATTTTTCTTTACTCATGAGCATTACAAGGAGGCAGTACATAATATGATAAAATATGGCAGAGACAACCCCTTCAGCTCAAAATTGTGGAGAGAAATTCACCAAGCATTGCTTTTGAAACAAAATACACCGTCTAACAAAATTTTGGTTGATCGGAATCAAAAGAAGCAGTTTCAGGCGAGCGTGGCTGAATCATTTAAGCAAATTGAATTTTACGTCCTCTGTACTCTGTGGGCCATTCCATTAATATGAAGGCCTCCCCTCCTGGCAAATGGTGACTTTGTAGAAAATAGATTATATTTACACCAACAATTTGTAGTTCAATAAAAGTTAAAAGATACAATTTATTCAGCTGGTCACAAGATTTGCACAGATCATGGCGCCTTGCTTGTTTCGGTCGATACTATCTCAGCTCCAGCAAGGCACTCTAGTTTTTGTCTTTCTGCAAAAAAACAATACTTGGAATGTTGATAGCTCATCTAGTAACTATAGCTAACAGAAACGCGAGAAACTATAAGATATGTTTGATATGAGAAAGAATTGCATGCTCTGGGTTTAAAGACAACATACAAAGCATCAGGGATAAAACAGATATTCAATCTCAATTGGAACCAACGAGAATTCAACTCCTGACTGTAATTTTCTAAGACGCAAATTGATAAATGATTCTCCATTAACAAGACCCGACTCATCCTCCCATCACCCATCTATGTGCCAACTTTTTGACAGAATAAAAGGATCAAATAAATTCCTAAAGTTTGCTTTAACTTCAGAAAATTTGAAATTTTACCTTGTTTAAATGACCACATCAATTTCCTTCAATTGAACAGAGTAAATGTCAGGGCTTATGTGACGTTTTTCCTTACAAATAGCAAAGCTGATGGCTAGTTTTTAGATAAATGTTCATTCTTATAACTTCATATCAAAAGTTTTGAGAACAGACAAGGAGAGGAACAATTTCAAGAGAGTTTCAAGGTTATAACTGCAAATAGAGATGAAGTTAGGTTCAACAAGAACTAAGATTCAAGAGAAACTGCAAGGATTGCAAACTTGTATTACACTGGTTTTCAAGCCCCATGTTTTTATGTGCAACACCAGAGGCAAATTCGTCATGTTCTACATCATTTCTGTTTCTTAACAAACCATTTTCAATGATGCATATTTACCTTGAGTATGGGCAGCAAGTTCTCACAAACTGCACCTTACATTTGCAGGTGATTGTTATGTAAAATTATGTAGACTTGACAGTAATGGAGACTTTAAATTTCAGGGTTGTTTAAAATGGTGATTGAGGACTTTGGAAAGCAAATAATAGGTTTAAGAATCACTCCTACTGTTTGGAAACAGAACTAGGAGTCACTCGTATTGCATCAGAAAGGAACTAGAAATCATTCCTATCATTTTGGAAGAACTAGAAATCACTCTTATCATTTGGGAATAGGAACAAGAAATCATTCCTAGAAAGAAAGAATCAAACTTAAAAGCTGCTATTCAGAATCCAGAAAGCAAATCCCTCGTTATTCATGACCTGAAACATTCATGAATTTGAGGAGAATCCTGTTAACGTAATCCTAACGTAGGAATCTAACTTTAACTTAATCCTAATACCCTTTGAATTCTAACCTGACAAGGGTAACTTAAAAGTAAACTTCAACTGAACTTTGTAATAAAGGAAAAACTAAACAACCACTGGAATGTACACCATACAACAAACATTATTGAGTTGTGGCATATTTTTTTAATATAGAACGCTTTTATCCCTTAAGCTCCCCATAGTGGTAAGGATGGTAAGGTACAAAAACATAAAAAAGCTTTCCTTATCGGAGGAGGAACCTATTTATAATCTGTTTTTCTTCCTATTTGTCTTGTAAAAAGAGAAAAGCCAAGTACAAATAGTGCTGCAATACTCTTTGCAATAGTAGTGCATGATCTATTTCTATGTTCTTCACAGCCAAGGCCCCAGCACACCAAATTAGGTGCTTCGGTAGAAAATTTGCCCTTTCTGTTGTTCTTGTAGCCTTTTAAGCTGATCCATAAAGAACACTAAATTGCATGGAAATAGGAACTTCAAACTTAGGCCATGTTTCACATAAGGGACTGCTCTTCTAAATAACTGTATAGCCAGTAGCAAAGTATCAGGAAAGTAGGAGCATAAAAATAGTCTATAGATGATTAATACCCAACATAATTACACAAGAAGCAAGTATGCCAAAGATCATACCTGTGAAACACCTGGAATCTCAATGCTATGTAACTGTTTTTGATGAACCATACATAGTATCAGTCCAATGCCTTCTGGAATTGATGATGCCTGATATGCAACTGCATCGGCATGTATTTTAAGATGAAGATACATCACAAGGAAACCCATAGCCATACTTGCACATCAACCCCATTACTTGCTTAGCCTTATATATTTGACCATATGTCGAGTATGTTTTGTACATTATATAAAAAGTTTTCTTACTAGGATCCATGTTGAAATTCTCCATTTCACCAAGAACATTCTCCATTTCCTCCAAGCGGTTTTCTGATGCATACATGACCATTTTACAGTGATACAAAGACCGACAGATTCTCCAACCAGCATCTTCGGCACGTTTTACAAAATCTGCAAGCTTGCAAATTGCATTGTATCTGAAATAACTCGAAATGATTGCCCGCATCACACCAATTGTTGTTACAGTAGTTTTATGATTAAATGCTTCATTTATCGAGTTCTCCATTTCCTCCAACCAATCTTCTTGTGCATATACCCTAATCAACAACACATTGAGCCAAGGCCTATAGTCATTCTCAGGGATTAGCTTTATCAATTTCCGGATCTTTTCAACTCTATTAGTAACAGAACTTCTACAATATGCACAAACCATAGCTCTGATCAGAGGAATTTCGTTTGTATTGACATGATCTTTTACCAAGTCATACGTATCTTCCATCTTCTCCAGATTACCAGAGTGTGCATAGCCTCGAAGCATTAGCAAGTATGTGTTTAGGTCAGGCTGGACTGGGCTCGCTTCCATCGTTTGAAAAGTCTTCTCCATCCTATCCCACATCCATGCAGTCAAATATCCTGCAATTAGATTATTGTATGTGCCCAAGTTTGGCAAGATATTCAAAGATTTTAGGTCACTGAATGTTGCCTCCATGTGATCTACCAACATCAATCGCCCAAATACTGATATAAGAATGTTATACGTTACAACAGAAGGAGCACAATTTGTTTCTTTCTTAAAATCATGAAACAGGTCCTGACATTTATCGATCAGACCATTGTACATATAAGCACTCATGAGGGCATTATATGTAGACGTTGTCTTAATACGCTTATAACTGGCCTCAGTGAATATATCTACTGCAAGGTCAACATTCTTAATCATACTCGCAATCTTAATTCCCTTGGCGTACTCTTCTGATGTCATAGGAAAGCCACAATCTGCTTGTTTTCTTCTCCAGTTGAGAACCTGCTAATAACATAAGTTTACAGATTTAAGAAAAGGCAGAAGAAAAAGAGTTAGGAAAACACTAAAAAGCTTGAAAGGCTCAAAGCCAACAAGAAGTTTCTTGCTTCACAAACACGAATAGTTAAAACATCGAAACCTCCTAATCATGGAACAAACCAATCACATAAGAACTTTCTACTGGTTTCATATGGCATCAAGTTCCAGCAGTTTCAAGCATCTCAGCATATCAACAGGAATGATCTCAAGAACCACTTCACATAAAAAATTAAAAAAAAAAGAAAAGAAAAAGGGACACATACAACAGACAGATGAAGAGCCAAGCCGCGCACAAACTCATTTTAAAAATCAACAAACCCACATAGAATGAAAAGCCAATCCGTACCTCTAAGGCCAGGTTAGGCCATGAAACCAACTGCTTCAAAAGCTCAACAAAAGCGGATCCATCACGATACTTCCTAAACAAAGGCTCTCCCTTCTGGTCCAAGATCCCAAAAACCTTATCAAAATCCCCAACATTTTGAACAACCTCGTCCGCCAGACCAGACACCGTTTTGCGGAGATCTTCACTGTATTTGTCATCACTTCGAGAGAAGCTGTCGGAGAAAAGCGCGATGATGTTGGAGAAAACCCTGGTGGGTTGTGAACCGGCGTCTGATTGGGCACAGAGATCACGGGCAAACCAGTGATTTGGAGATTTTGTGAGGGTAAAGATATGTGGTGTGGGGAGTCTAGCTTTCGAAAATGATTTGTAAAGGCTGCAGAGCATATATGCTTGAGCAGCGTCCGAGATACTACACACTCTCTTCATCTTATCTGACAACAGTCGTTGGGTAGCATTTCGTTTTGGAGGGTTTAAGGCGGGTTTTTAGTTGTTGGTTGTTTCTTGCTGCTACAGAACTGGCTGCGAAGAGATGAGATGAGATAGAGAGACGAAGAAAGAGAGAGGGTATGGACTGATCTGATAAATTTGGGCTAAAACTGATCCTAATGTGAAAGTCCTGAATTTTATGGGCCTAAAATTAGGAGGGTCTAAAAAATATATGTTTTAACACGTGGCATAGTTGATAGCGAGTGAGAGGTGGTAATAGCAAATTAATAATGCCGACAACGGCACACAGACACGGTCCTTTCAAGTGAATTGATCCGCTGTCGTGCTGTTCATCCGTAATCTTGAAATAGCATAAAAAATCCGAGGTTTATCCACTGGCACGAGTCACTGGCTGGCCTCGACCCAGCAACCAGCAGTCTTGTTAGGTGTGTGTCTGTCATTCACTTATTCACGTTCTTGATCATCAAAGTTTCTTTTGTTTCTCTCTTAAAATGGCGATCTTAGCTTTTGATACTCTGTTTGAAACACTTGGAAGAAACTTTGAATTTTGAAGCTGTGGACATCTGGTTGAACTGTTGAATTGGGACTTTGACTTAATTCTGAGTTGGAAAGAGAAAAGCTTGATCTTTTGTCATTAATTCTATGCAAGTCGGTTGAAATCATTGCATGCGTGTGACCTGGTGAGTCTGATGTAATGATTGAAATTTCAGAAGTTTTGTGATATAATTTGTGCCCTTAAATGCTTGTGGAGGTGGGGATATACATCTATACAAAGTGGTTTATGGTTCAGAGCTTTGAGGATTGTTAAAAAATTAACATGTTCTCGTGCAAACTGCTGTAAATGATCATCCTCTGAAAATTGTTGTTAATTTTAACTAGATGTGATGCGGAATATTATATAGAAGTGAGATGATTATATCTTTAAGTGGTATGGAGGAGGATTGGGTCGTGGGAAGTAAATTACCGTCGTTTCTTCCTCAACAAATATTTCACTAGCCAGTGTCTTTCTTTGTCAATGATTTTTTATTCTTTTCCTTTTTCAGGTGTGACATGGAATAGGGAACACTCCAAACTGATGTGAAATAAAGACTTAGCAAAATCATGTATGAAAATTTGTTTTGAGTAAAATGTACTTTGTTTTTAGCAGGCCTTCCATAGACGCAATGG
The DNA here is from genome assembly GCA_025629805.1 of Erythroxylum baracoense. NCBI lineage: Eukaryota > Viridiplantae > Streptophyta > Magnoliopsida > Malpighiales > Erythroxylaceae > Erythroxylum > Erythroxylum baracoense. The sequence continues at coordinate 9,467,578 of JAOTAY010000004.1, forward strand.
GTTATGCAATGAGCAGACTGCAGATAGAATCTCAACTTTGTGATGGTGGAAAGAGTACAAATGAAGTTGGTAGTGGACAAAGTTCCAGTAAAGTATTGAATAATTTAGATCATGAAATTGCACAGCTCACAAAGCTGAAATCAGATCCTAATAAGCATCTGGGACAAGACATGCCTGGTAAATTGCAGTTGCCTGTTTCAACAGTGAAGATGCTGGCAGGACGAGAAGGTAACTATTCAGGTAGAGGGAGGTTCTCAGCAGCTGATTGTTGTCATGTGCTTAGCAGGTATTTGCCTGTCAATGGTCCTTGGCTTATTGACCAAATGACCAGCCGAGCCTACGTATCACAATTTTCTGCTGATGGTTCCCTATTTGTTGCTGGCTTTCAGGTGTTTCCATTTGTTGCTTTCTGTTGCACTGCTTACTTACTATCACTTGCATTTAACTTTCCTTACCTTCTTTGAAAAATGTTACAGGGAAGCCACATAAGAATATACAATGTTGAGAAGGGCTGGAAGGTTCAGAAGAATATTCTTGCCAGAAGTTTGCGTTGGACTGTGACTGATACATCTCTGTCCCCTGATCAGCGATTTGTTGTGAGTTCATTCATCTGGATGATTAAATTATCACATCTTTGATGTCCGCAGTTAACAATATATATTTGAACCAAATGCAAGAGGCAAACTATCAAATGATGGAAACAAATGCACTTAATGTCCTCATATACACACAGTTGTAGAAGATCCATCACATTAAACTAATGGTTCATGTTTTAAAAGTTCTGCCTGTATAATTGACATATCAGTATATTGGTACCGTTATTAACTTTACAAAGCAATGATGCGACTTTTTTCTGTTGACGCCTTCCCTTTTACACCTAACATTTTCCTTTTCGTACTCGCTGATGGATAAAGTTCTACTCTATTCACCTGATCATTTTACAGGGGCTTTCTAACTGTTGAGAAATCTGTTTGACATATTCTTTATTTCAGTATGCTTGTTCTTATTTATGATTTGTACGTGACAGCTTGAAGATGCATCTCTTAAAAGTCGGCAGCCTAAGAAGTGACATTCATCCTTTTGATAAAATTATTGTTTAATTTTATTGCAGGTATATGCCAGCATGTCTCCTTTTGTTCATATTGTGGACATTGGGTCTTCAGACACAGAATCTCATGCAAATATTACAGTAAGTATTAGCTTTTGACCTTTATAATCAATACAGTTAGTAACTAGTTAATGGTACTGTCAGTCATTACAGAAAATAGTGTCTGTACCCTGATGCTTACTTATTATGGTATCCTTATTGTCTTTTGTTGGTTCTTCTACATAATCTTTATATCTGGTTGGTATTCTACCAGTAAAATTTTGGACTTTGTGCAATTTATTGCTGATTTACAAAGAAAACATCAAAACAAAACATGATTGAACTATGTCTTTTGTTCTTAACTGATGATGGTACAGTTGAAGCTAGACCAGAAATACGTTTCTGCAGTGTTTGAGGTTTATGCTGGGAAACCAAGCATTGTGTTCTCTCACACCATTAGTGCAAAAAAATTGTTTCTAACTTTGATTTTAATTGATTAACTTTTCTTCTTTCCAGTTGCTTTGATGTGAAGATGCTATAGATTTCCTTATGCAACAAAGCAGTTCATTATGGATTATCAACAATGTTTAGTTAAGTATTTGTGTTATATTTTATTCTATTCTTTCACAGGAGATTCACAATCAATTGGATTTCACTGCTGCTGATGATGGGGGCTACTCCTTTGGAATCTTCTCTGTAAAATTTTCTACTGATGGTCGAGAAATTGTTGCAGGAACTAATGATGATTCAATATATGTCTATGATCTTGAAGCAAATAAGCTCTCCCTTCGAATTTTGGCACACACAGTGAGATCCTATACTTCAATAAGCTCCTTCCAATGTCATCCTTCATATAGTCATTGGTGGCTTGGTTCTTCCTTAGAATTCCCGGTGCATTGATCCGTCAACCAACTCTTGTATGAGTGTAATAGAGAAGCTTTCCCATCATGTGGACTAAAGAATTTATCCCCTCTTGGTTTGTTGCCTAGGTCTCTTCCCTGGGAGATAAAAGTGTATGTTTGTCAGGATGGGCTGTAGCTTACTGTCACAAGCAGACAATATATAATCAGTTATATCTAACTAAGACATGAAGTAAAGTGAATACGGTGAATAAAACTTCTAAGAGGATATCTGAAATTCCTCAGCATCCTTTTCGCCTTGGTTCCTTTTCTCTGTACTTGTCATTTGCCAAGGCAGCACATACAGCTATTCAAGCAAATGGAGGGATGTTAATTAAAAATTTCATCCTCTTGTTAGGTAAATGTGGTGCAGGCCATAGATATTTTAAGGTTATAATGTTATGACTTGTGATTGTTATGTAGAATATAGATCATTCTTCTGGATGAAAATGTAATTTGGACGCTAGAGCTGGAAGGAATCAAGTCATTGTGATCATTTGTTTCTCATCATTCTATGTTGGAAGCTTTTAATCAATTTGTGGCTTCATTGTGGTTTCCACTCCCTCTCCCTCTCTCTCTTGGAGGGGGCTTTCTTTTTGCATGACAACCAATAATCAACGAAGTATTTATCTTATGTTCAGAGTCCCAAAGTAATTTGTATTTTGTGTTGCAGTCTGATGTTAACACTGTATGCTTTGCCGACGAGAGTGGCCATTTAATATATTCTGGAAGTGATGATAGTCTCTGTAAGGTAAGATAGTTTAATGTGCTGCAATCTTTGCATGAAATACCTCTGTCCACAGTGTTCCTATTCAAATTCCTATTTCAGTCGCGACTAGCTTGCTCAAAGTTATTGCATTTGTTAATTAAGGAAAAGGGGGTTGTAATTTTTTTTAAAACAACTTTAGGAACTGATTTCGTAAGGATACTGGATAACTTTGAATGTTGCTTAGGTGTGGGATAGGCGTTGCTTTATGGTCAAAGGGAAACCTGCAGGAGTTCTAATGGGTCATCTAGAAGGCATTTCATTTCTTGATAGTCGAGGGGATGGTCGTTATTTTATTTCCAATGGTAAAGATCAGTCTATCAAACTATGGGATATCCGCAAGATGGCCTCTAATGCTACTTGGTATTACTTCATCTCCAGTAGTCCTCTTCAGTCTAGCTCTTGTTGATGTTGATCTATTAGTTATATGATGCTCTTAAGAATATATATATCTATTATTATAAGGTTTATGTTTGTAATCATTAGCTTATTGTAGTTTCATTATATAAACAATGGTGAATTGCAAGATAACCTACTCACCTATTTTCATCATAAATGCATACTTTAATTTGTTGCCTTTCATATATGCTTCATTATAAATTAATCATTCTCTTTCTGACACTGACGTTGTTGTGTGTTAAAGAGGGAGAAACATTTACAGCCTGTTTGGAACATGGTGAATTGAATTCAATTACAAGATTGAATTCAGTTCACTTGTTTGGAACCAAAAAAAAGCTATGCATTGAATTCATACGTGGCTTTAAAATTCACTGCCTTTGTAAATTCAATTCACGCTACAATTCACGTGAATTGAATTCCAAAGGCTGCAAGTGTTCTTCTTTAATGCT
>JAOTAY010000004.1:9471277-9483413 GCA_025629805.1 Erythroxylum baracoense
AGATTGATGGGTGAGAGTGTCACCAAGGTCTTGGCTTGGCTCAAGGTGTGAATTTCATGTTTCTTGTTGTTATGTGTTAGCTTTTGTCTTCCTTGGCGTCAACTTAGTTGGCTTGTGTTTATGTGTGTGATATTAAACTGATTCTGGTATTTGCTTTCTTTGAAATCATTTATTCTAATTTGTTGAAATTTTTGTTTCATTTTTGGGCATACTGGACGAGTGGGGGTTGTGGAGATGAAAACCAAGAAAGGCGAAATGGCTTTGTTTCTTGTTTTTATGTGTTCATGCGTAAATGGTTAAGACAAAGATCAGAGTATTCCAAACAATGTAAATGTGTCATATGAAATAATTGAATTCATTTTGATTGTGTTTCAAATAATGTAATTGAATTTAATTATAATATTACTGGATTTGTTCCAAACAGTGTAAATTGAATTCAATTCAATCTTATTAATGTAATTGAATCCAATTCGTTAATGAATTCAATTCCAAGGTTTCCAAACACCCCGTTAGACTGCTTGAATTGCTCTAATTATTCTCTTTCTTTTTGTAAGTGCTATGGGTCTCAGAAATTATGAGTGGGACTACAGATGGATGGACTACCCACCCCAGGCCAGAGAGTTAAAACACCCTCGTGATCAATCAGTGGCTACATATAAAGGCCACTCAGTCTTGCGTACTTTGATTCGCTGCTACTTTTCCCCGTCATATAGGTAGGTATATTAATATATTCCTTCTCTTAATATTTTCCTTACCACTTTGCATTAGTGTCTGGGCATTGTAGACCTAATTCTTGTCCAAGAATCTGTCAATAGGCTACCAGTTTTTAACTTTTTGCCACGATTTGGCTATAACATTGGTAAATCTAGCTATTACCTTCTCTTTCACCTGGTGGAGATCTTCGTCCTTTGTTTGGCCACTAACGTGTGCTTTAATTTCTTGAATCTCAGTACCGGACAGAGGTACATCTACACAGGATCTCATGATTCTTGTGTCTACATATATGACTTGGTAAGTAACTGACATCTACTGATTTTCCTTCATCTGCTTGACTTGTCTGCCCATGTACTCCTGGTCTCTACTTACAAGTACGGATGATACGTTCTCTTGGCAGTTAATTAAAATGCAATAGAATGCTGTTGTTAATTAAAATGCAATAGAATGTTGTTCTTCTCAGCTAATGCCTTAAAGATCAATTAGCGTATGCAATTCTTGGTTATATTTACCAGTTGAACATTCTATTAATTCTTAGTCGTTGTCCTGGCTAGATTACTGGAGCCCAAGTTGCAGTGCTTAAACATCACAAGTCTCCTGTAAGAGATTGTAGTTGGCACCCACATTATCCCATGCTTGTTAGCTCCTCTTGGGATGGAGATGTTGTCAAATGGGAGTTCCCTGGAAATGGAGAAGCTCCTGCCCCTATTATAAAGAAAAGAATTCGGGGCCGACATTTCTACTAGAAAAATTCTGTGGTAAATATATCTTTCCGTAACACTGATTATGTTGATTGCGTGAAAGAAAAGGATGAAGCAATTCATGTTTTTGCCAAGTTCAAATAAAGTTGTATCTTGTAACAAAAATTTATGTTTCTTACATTCAAAACAGTTTACCTGTACATAAATAATCTTCAATCCGGAGTTTGAGATGTGCATGCATTTTCTGTATGCCAAAAAGACACTTGTTTTGTCCATTTGCTTCATGTTTATGTATATTTCATGATTGTTATTAAGAGTTGGAGCAATTGGTAATATTAATCCTTTGACCAACTCTCGACCTTCGCAAAAAAAAAGCCTTGTTTACTGGGATTAACTCTCTGCGCTGCACTAATGATATCTAAACAAATACATTGTAAGCAGCTGCTGAGATGGTGGTCCAATTAGCAGTGGTTTGACTTCCAGTTGCCTCTACTGCTTGCTAGTGGTCTTGTATTCGAGTATCTAGGTCCAGTTACATAGATGGACGATCATTTGGATCAAGTTCATTAAGTGAGGTTCGTAAAGAGAGCTGTGACTGGGAAAACGATTTTTCAAACTAGGGAAAAGCGATCCAAATGCTCTAACAAGCATTCTTCAGGTGGATATGAACAGCAACAAACAACAAGGTGGGACCTCCTGTAAAGGAAATTAGTAACCACCAACAAGATGGGACCTCCTGTGAAGGAAATTGAAGGATCATAAGTTGGAAACAAAGCAATGGCCCAATCATTGTGTCTCTTTTACGGCAATAGCACCCATCAGATAAAAGCAGAAGGTCCCTCTTCTGCCATAAGATTATTGCTTCTGTTGGTTTGATGGGCTATTAAGATTTAAAACAATTGATTAATCAAATAGGGGGATTTACTTGGGAAAGAGTATTAATGATTATGGTTCCTTTAAGACAACGGGAATATCATAAGATATGAGGGCCCCTACTTCAACTCGGAAAAAGAATCAGAACAAACATAGGTGTCTTAGTACATTGTTGTAGGACATAGTTTGCAGAATGTAAGTAAAACCCAGTCGTCCATTGCTCCTCCCTTCACTTTAATAAAAAATCTGTCAAAGCCTTTTGTTACAGATGTTTAACTAAAAACAAATGCTCTAACATGCATCCAGATTTAGTTCATTGTCTGGAGTATGAACCGTTGATTTGATCTAGTTTGGACCCATAAGAATCCCATGGAAAGTGGTTGGCAGTATCAAACACATGAAATGCAACAAAAGACTCGAAACAAGAAAAGAATAGCGGCAAAGGGAATTTGACTTTGACCTAAGAAAGGCAGGGACTGTCATGCGAAATGTGTTTGTTTTAACCTTTTGACGGCTTTCCAACTAAAACACAGACATGAACTTGGGTTTGCTCTAAGGATTTGGTCTTCAGATCTGCTGCATGTGACTCGGAAAACTTTATGTTATGCTGCTCTAACTAATCTCATTTATCTCTTGCTTTTTTCCAGAAGAAGATGAGTTAGGTATCCCACTCTAACCAATCTGATCATTTATCTCTTGCTTTGTTCCAGAAGAAGATGAGTTAGTTATCCTACTCTAACCCACTTCACTTATCTCTTGCTTTGTTCCACAAGAAGATGAGTTAGTTATCCTACTCCAACTAATCTCATTTACCTCTTGCTTTTTCTCAGTTTCGGAATGAACAGATTATTACTTAATTTTTTTATGTTAATTATTTGAGAACGTTTGTTTTTTTTTCAGTTTTTAGTTTTTGTTATAAATTAATTTTAATCTCTTATATAATATTTATTAATAAACTATCAATCAAATTATTTTATCTTTTAAACAAATATTTTAAAATTTGAATGTTATTAAAATATATTTTAATTATTTAATCAAATTTTATAAAATTTATTTAAATATATTACATCATATTTCATCCTAAACAGTAAAAATGAGTTATCTCTAATTTGAAGATTTAGGATGACATGTAAAATAATAAATATGTATTACTTAATATACCCTCAATAATTTTTTATAATATCAATTATACGCTCAACCCTAATGATAAGCAGCAAGACAATACATCTCATTATTTGCTTTATTCTATCAAGGGTAGAACAATCTTTTATTATTATTATACATGTATTACATTTCATTCAATGCATCTTGCAAATAACATTTCACTATATTACATTACGAATTCTTCCTCTTTCCCAAACAACAATTTTCTAATGTTATATCTACTCACATTCTATCCCATTATAAATCATTTCATTTCATTAAAAACCTTACGTTCAACCAAACATAGCCTAAACTCCTAAATTAGAGGTAACTCATTTTTACTGTTTAAGATGAAATAGGATGTAATGTGAAACCCTTCCTTTCCATCTTATTTTATTTTATTCCATTATAAATCCCCCTTTCAAACGATAGAATAATATAATATTTTATTTTATTTCATTACTAACTACCCTATCAAACATAGCTTAATGTTCATTTATTCTACTTCTGTTTTTCTATTGTAGTTTTTAATTTTTGTTAGTTATATTTTTATTATTGATGATAATTATATATTAGATAAAATTTAAAGATAAATTATTTTTAATTAATTAAATTTATTTTAACCTCTTATGTAATATTTATTAATAAAATATTAATAAAATTATTTTATTTTTAAATAAATATTTTTAATTTTACTTTAAATATATTTTAATTATTTAATCAAATTTTATTTAAAAATTATATATTTGAAGATATTTAAAATTTAATTATATTTAATAATAATCATTTAATTACTTTTTATTTAATTATAAAAATAAAATAAAATAAAATTATTCATAATTTTTATTAATATATCAAATAATTAAATAAGATATATTTAGTTGATATGAAACTAGAGTACGAAAAAACAAAAAACTATTTTTATAATTTTCATAAATTTTAAAAATTAGAAGAAACCAAAATAAAATATAAAAATTAAAAACTCAAACAAATATTTATTTCGCTAAATTTAGAAATAAAAACAAAAAATAAAAAACAAAAGCAAAAGCAGACCTTAATCTTTTGCGTTGCTTGTCTACACAAACAACATTATGTACACACCAGCTCTCTGACAATACCCTCCCGAAACATTAATCGGATTTCACTGTCCACAGTCTTCTTATTCCTTATATATAATAATTAAATTAATGAATCAGACAAAATAAAAATACTTCCCACTTAACATATTAAGAACAGACAAAAAAACAACTATGTTGGTATTGTGACTGTTGTTGTGATTGTATGTCACCCAAAATTCCAACTTTACCCCTTCCACTCGGTACACTGAGTTGTAGGCCTCGTCTTCTGGCTTCCTGCTTTCAACGGGCATGGAGTCTGCAAGGGCGGCACCATACAGTTATACTGTAGACACAACGAACTACTCGCGGGAATCTCAGCCGTTGGATTTATCTCAATCCCTGTTAAATAATTATGCTGCAAGTATAGTATCTGTATACTAGCCGCCAGTATCCGGTCCACAAAGCTGCCCGGAACCTGACCCGTGAACCGATTGTTATTCAGGTACAGGTTCTGAACCGTTGACAACATGGGCGATATTTGACCCGACAATCTGTTGTAGCTGAGATCAACGGTCGGTATCGTCACTTGATCAGCCGGTTGAACCGGTCCCCAAAACGAGTTTCTCTGCAGTTGAAGATTGGCTAATGGAAATGTAAAGACCCGAGCGGGAACCCAACCCGTGAACTCGTTCAGACTCAGGTCCAAATAGTTTAATTGATCAAGCCGGTCGATGACCCGGTCCAGGGGACCACCGAGGCGATTCCAGGAAAGAGAGAGGGATTGAAGCGAAGGAGGGAGGGAATTTGGTTCAAGAGAACCGGACAGATCATTTCGCTTCAAATCGAGACGAGTTAATGTTTTTGAAACAAAAGATGGAACTGAACCGGTGAGACGATTATGGCAGAGGACAACATTGGAAAGTTCAGGCAGTGCACCAATGGACGGAGGTATAACACCAGTGAGTAAATTGTAGCTGAGATCGAGAGTTCTGAGATTGCGTAACTGACCCAAACCAGCAGGAATCTCTCCGTGGAGGAAGTTCCTACTAAGCGCGAGAAACCGAAGGTTTCTGAGTTGTGATAGAGATTGTGGTAATGTACCGATGATCCGACCGGGTACAACGGTGAACTCAGCTAAAGCAGAGAGCTTTCCAATGGCTGGGTCGAGTCGGCCGGTAAGACCAGGAGTACCGGCCCTTGGATCACCCAAGTTGAGAGTGATCACCTTATCTGAGTCACAGTAAACTCCGGCGAAGTTACAGGGATCGGAAGTGAAGTCCCATGAAGCGAAGAAATTGGAGCCCGGCATGTCGTCTAAGCGCTTACGAATGGACTGCAGAGCCAAGAAATCAATAGGGTCTAAAATTGCATGCACACAAAATTCACATTGAAGAAGATAGAGAGTTATGAGAAGCGAGCAACATGGTGCTAAAGGTCTGAGTTGCTTGGTGGCCATTGTATGTCTGAAGAAGAGAGTGGAAGAAGACTAGAGTGGTTAAATAGAAGAAAATGTGAGGTTAATGGCGAAACTATCCGCATCAAAAGAGAGTGGCTTTGAAGAGAAGGAAACACGGGGAATTGAGAATCTTCAAGGCTTTTCTTGTAGATGGCTTTTTCATTATTTTGGCTTGTGGGATAAGATGCAAATGGAAAACTGGATTCAACAAGCCCTCAGCGACCACTTTTCTCTCTCTTTCTCTGCTTAATGCAAGTAAGTAAGTAAGTAAGCTGTTTTGTTGTTTCTTTATCGGGTTTTGGGTTCGGGGTTAAATGGTTGTCCGAGCCTAGGTGGCAGGTGTTACCGTCAGGTTCAGACCATGATCACGTGACAGAGAGGTTTTCCTTGGCTATGCTAGCTGTGTATTGTTTTTATTTTACCATCTTCTTTCCAAAGTTCACACAACTCTTGTGCATGTACTTTTAACAACGACGTCCGTATGTAATGTAACTCAATTTCAGTTTATTGGGGCGAAGGAAGACTCTGCTTCTGAGGAGCGCTTCCTATCCGTCGCATCAGTAGATTATTATCTAATAACACTTAACAATGTGCTAACTGTTGAAGTCAAAGTCAAAACGTAGAAACAAGAAATGTTTTGTTGGCATTATACGTAACGTGTAACGAAATACACCTACCTAGAAAGAAAGGCTCATCACTGCCCTGTGGCTGTGGGTGGTAGTAGACCTGGAATTTTTCAGTTAGAGTTGAGGGTGGCTTTATTAATTTAATTTTTTAAAAAAATACAATCTAATCTAATGTAATACCCTCAAATATTTACTTAGAAACTGTTTGTTCCTATTCCATTCTGTTTTGTTTTCATTTTCAAATTTAGTAAAAGAATATATTTGTTTGAATTTATAGTTTTTTTAGTTTTTTCATGTTTTCAAAATTTATAAAAATAAAAAAGTAATTATATATTTTTTATAATCTGGTTTAGTATCAACTAAATATGTATTATTTAATATATTAATTATTAATAAAAATTACGAATAATTTAATTTAATATTATATATTTAATTAAATTAATTATCAATAAATTTATGAATAATTTGATTTTATTTAATAATTTATTTAATTTTATAAATAAATTAAATAAAATATTATTAATAAATACAATTAAATTTAAAATATTTCTAAATACATAAATTTCAAATAAAATTTGATTAAATAATTCAAATATATTTAAAATAAAATTTATTTTTTAAATAAAATTTAATTAATTTAAAATAAGTTATCTTTAAATTTTATCTAACATATAATTATCATCAATAATAAAATATAATTATATTCATATTATCAACTAAACAAGTTTTTATTTGTATTTAAAACAATCCGAAACTTAAAAACTGGTAATGTATATCGTACTAAACGTTGTTTCTTAGGACCTACATGGGGATTATTGGTGTACGAGCGCGCAAAGAGAATTATGGCGTGAAGACATTCTTGAATCTTGGCATGAAAAGGAAAGTACATTAGAATACAGGCTTTGCAGGTGTTGCATGCAACAGACTAATTATCTATTCAATGTAAGTATATCCACCATCACCACCAGCCTTGCACTAAAAAAGGTGGAATCGCCCACCCAGTCGCCCCCACACCCCAGCCCGAAATATCACGACCAGCCTCGTTACCAGGGTTTGAGGGGTGATAACTGAGAAGGAGGTCCACTGAGTTAAACTTGCATGGGGAAATGTGTGGTTGATATGGAGTATGGATTACATGGCATTTCCGCATCATCTTCATTATCTTTCATCACCACTCAAGCACAGAAGTATAGTACTATAATACGTGCCGTGCTTTTCCCTGCGTCTTCAACTTTTAGCCTCAAGCTGCTGTATGTTGTTAGCTTCCTCTCTCTTCATATCCAACAACTCCCAGATGTCATCAAGACATTACCTGCCGTGACCAACTACCGTAGTTGGTCCCACCTTCCAATCATCAACTCAAATATAGTTGAAACAATTAATAACAACGCAGCAGAAGCTATAGTTTTCCAATTGTACATGTGACCAAGGATCTGCCATCGCTCGGACTGGAAGCTGGACTTGCCCTTATGCTTATGGTAAGCTTTTATTGCTCGGTAGATTGTAGATGCATACAAATTTTCAGGGACCACAAATCAGAAATTATTACAGCGAGGCTTGCGCACACCTAACCTTATTTATTGCCAACCAACACAACTTCTTATGACATGCATACATTCATACATACATACGAAGAAGTGGTAATTTCTGAACTGGCATATGTTCAGCCATTATGCAGGCTTCATTATAAGGTTGGCATTTCGTATTAAACACTCTAAATAAAAAATAGTAAATTTTGAATATTTTTAATTCAGGTGGCAAATGTGGCAGTGTTTGTTTATTCACATGGTAAATCTTATCTACGGCCTGTACAAGCTTTTTCAAAGTCAAAAGCAGCTTGAACAATAACTGGCTCTAAAAGAAATAACAAAACAGTATATGCCTACGAACCACACTCCTCCCACTTCTTGTTTGGGCTGAAGAACATAGCACCAAAGATTATCATTGCAGTGTAGGGATTGACCCACCAGCTGTAACAAACTGCTGCTCCAACTGCAGTGCCAAACAGAAAGACCAAGACGATTGATGAAAACTTAACCAAGAATGATATAATGAAGGATTCTTTTAAAATCGTAAGAATTTGTCATGTGGCTTTTACCAATAGTTTGGGCTGTGATTTAAGAAGAAAATAAAAAAAGGGTAAGAAAGATGAGTTCCAAGAGGTGTACTAAAGAGTTTCTTCACCTGTATGTTCTTCCTTGGTTACAAAATAAACGCTGGCCAAAATTTCTCACTTACCCTGAACAATGTTTGAAGTTTGTTCTTCAACAGAAGACGCTCATGATCCACTTCTTGCAGGCATCTCATACACCTGCCCCAACATTCTTCTGTTACTCATTTACAATGCACTAGGCAGAAGATTTGCAACTTTAAGTGCGAGTCATATGCATGGGTCCTTTGTTATATGCACACAAACTGATGTTTTTCACTTCTACTACAGAAAAAAGTTCGTGTGTAATTTAAGCAGAGGAAGAACAACCTCATAATTGCTTGACAACATAGCATCCAAAAACTGAAAGGTCTCCTTCTTCGTTTCCCGTCAAAAAACATTATTCAGAGCAAATAAATTGTTTGTAACTTGTTCAAATTGAAAAACGTACATCTTTGGCCAATATTTCCAGGTTTTTCTTTCGTTACGTTAAGTTAAAGGAGAGAAGAAAGCTCACCCTTCGCGATTTTTTGCCTCACAATAAGTTCTGAAGGCAATACATATGTTTTTAATTTTGGTTGCACCAATACTGTCAGCAGCGTAAAGAATATAATCACAACAAAATTCATTAAAACAGAACATCTGGAAAAGCAATCACAAACGAAATTGTATTCATGATACTACCTGGAGCTACTACCCTTCAATTGGTGAACAGAAGAATCCACTTGCTTGAAATCCACATTCTGAGATTCTCTGGAATTGTAGAATATTAAACCCATTAAGCAACTTGTCAAGCGAAAAGATAAGAAAACCAAACAAAAAACACAAAATGAAGTAACACTCACAGAGCCCTGGCCATGTTGGTAACAAGCTTTTCACAATCTTCAAAGAACAAAGATACAACCTCATTCACAAAATCAGGGGTGCTCTCATCTCGCAGCTTCTGTAATTGAGTGAACTGCTCGTCCAAAAAACCCTTCTCAAAAGCCACCATTCAACACATCATCATAAAACCCAAAATATTTCAACCAAAAGAGTCCGTTTTGCCACGAAAACTAACTCAGAGACATTAAAAGGAAAAATAAAAATAAACGAAGGCAAAACAACCCAATATTCCTACAGTACCTCACAAGACAAATACCTAGTCCAACACACAAAGAATAAAACCTGACCAACCTCTCGATGTAACGAGGCCGTAAAATCAGCAATTTGTCTATGCAAGTGACTGAGAACATCCATGGATGAAGTTGTCACTTCTCAGGGATCTCGCAAATTCAATACTGATGAACGAGAAAAGAGGCGATAGATTTTATAACCGAAACTCGGAAGTCAAATAGAAACTGTATCCTTCTCTCAGTGGAAAATAAACAAGACTTAAAACTGGAGGCACCAAGCTTGGTTTACAGATTGACATCGGAAACCACTTGTGTTCCAAAATCTTATCAAAGATTTCCCGTACATACCCAACCAGAAGTGGGTTTTTTAAAAAACCCTTTTTTTTGGGGTATATTTTGATATAAATTACATGGGATTAGGAAGGGATATGCTCGGAAAATCCATGAAAATGACCAAACTAGTCTATTTCTCTCACTTGGGTTCTTTCTTTCCTCTGTCTTCTCTTATTTCTCTTCCTACGTGTGCGGGTGTCACCCCGTACATGGAGTTGACCTCTATTTATGGATACAATTTTTATTTTAAATTGTTTGTTATTTTTTCATTTGAATTAAAAAAATGATTTATTGTGAATTCCATTATTATATATTAAACCGACTTAATAACAAGCAGAGGTTATGCTTATTTTATAGCATATTAGTTGTTAAAATATTATTTAAAAACAAATTTTTAATTAATTAGAGGTAAAGCTGTGGACCTCCCCAAGTCTCTTTATTTATTAAAACATTACTACTAGAACATATTAACCAAGATTCAACAATTTCTACCTAAATCAAAAAATAAAAAAAAAAGGCGTTCAAGATATCATTCACACTCCAAATCTCTTTATCTCTCAATTTTGATTTCAAAAGACAAAAATGATGCTTTTTTTATCATGTCATCTATTTCAAAATTTAAAAGTAAGATTGTGAATTGCATTTTTTTAATTTTTATATTAGGATGTAAATATATTTTTAATTAAATTTTAGTTTACTATATAATATTAAAAAATTCATTTAATTTAAAATATGATTGAAAGAGATTGTCCTTATCTAAGATTTACCGTTTAATTATAAAATTAATTTTATTTATTTATAAAAAATAAACAATTAATTAATAAATTAAATAATTTTAACAATAAAAATTATTAAAATAAAAATTTAACTGATTGGATAATTTTGAATTTTTATATTAATTATTAAATTTTATAGAAGGAAACAGATATTCCAAATAAGCCAATTTCCCGTGTCATGTCAGTATTCGTCACAATGTTAGAGTTTAAGCATCGTTAATAATTGGGGGCAGATCATCTGTACCCCTAATAATTGGCACGGTTTTCAGTTCTCACGCGCCCCACCACATCCCAAAATCAAGCACCGTATCTTTGGAGCTCGCCGTCGTCAAATTGAAGGGCCTCGAGCAGATTCCCAAATCCCGTAATTGCAATCTGATTAGACGACAACCAGTTCCCTTTGTGTTGATTGAATTATTTCAACAATAACATATTTTAGATAAGGAAATGAGATTTGAAATTTATTTGATCCAGACCAGAATTCTCATTTTAAATTTCTACATTAGAAGACAATTATAATTTGTTGTCATTTTCTAAGAATAATATTAACTGCCATAATTATATTAACATTTTTGGTAATATTTATATGTAATAAAAATTTCTATTTACATTTACATTTACTTTACAACAAATAGTAATAATTAGTTTAATGATGAAAATGATTAATTTATTATATTTGATAAATATTTTAATAAGTATTTTGAAAGCATGACAAAAATAAAAAGTGGTATGAATAAATTAGTAAAACAATGTAAATAAGACAATAATTACTAAAGATGAACGAAATATCAAATACTGAAACGTAAATGCTAATTGTTAATAGTTGTTACTAAGAGAAACATAAATGTTAGTTTATTAGTTATTTATAAATATAAAATATAAAGTAAATATGAAATATAATTTGATGGATCGCAAAACCAATTCATTATGAAATATGATATTTATAACGGTAAAACAAATAAATCAAAGATAATAAGAATAATAAACAAATAAATAACCCACGTTTTATTTTATAAAAATATTATGAAAAATAACGTTTTATGGTACCAAAAGAGGGTAATGTTATCAATACTATATTAGTATAGATACATATTTTAGTTTTGACAGGTACGATATTGGTACCAATCAACATCGAGTACTATTTAAGATAATTTTAAAAATTATAAAATAATTCTTGTATTTTTTAAAATTA
>JAOTAY010000004.1:9512088-9536588 GCA_025629805.1 Erythroxylum baracoense
ATTGAAAAGCTCATAGAATAAATGGTTTGAATTGAACGAATAAATCATCAATAAAAGAAAACTATTAGATAAAATATATAACAAAGTATAACATTGAATCAAATGCTTGAACATCTCAAAGAAATGGCAATCTTATTGATTGAGAAAATCTTGAAGGATTTCATGGTCGGATATTTCTTATTAAGAGAAAAATCTTATAAAGTTACAATGAACTCAGCAGTCAACAATGAAAAATACAGATCAATTTCAGTTTCCTTTGTCACTGTGATTTCATTTTAGAATGGTAGATTTCAATTTCTGGTAGAAACAAGATTCAGGTGCCCTATTTGTAAGGTTAGCCATGGTTGCATGCATCACATGCATGCGGATGCAGAGAAAGTGTCAGAATCAAGATTCGGACACCATGACAACCTAAAAATAATAGAATCTCATATGCATGCAAGGATATGTAAAGAACATGCAATAACAAAACTTTTTACCTTGTGTATCTCCTCCTTTCTTGTTTCTTGTCTTTGTTTGGTTGTTGCAAACACCAAGCCCTTCCTTGATCTCCAAGAACACACAAAGATGGAAGAAGAAACAATGTATAACGATTATTTGAGCACTAAACTAGATGAGTTCTAGTAGATGCTCAAGATGATGGAAGATAGGTCAAGAATTTTGTTGCATGCACTTTGATTCATACAACAATTGCATGAATTACAAGAACAAGACTTAAGACACCTCACTCTTACTTTAGAACTCTTCTAAAATCCTTTCTTTATCACTTGAGTGTGTTAGAAGTGAAGGAAGCTCATGTACATAAGTGAAGAACTCACTTATATACCATTTCGTGCCTTCTGTCACGATCGTGGCCTTGTTTGCCACGATCGTGGCATGTCTCACCTCAAGTGTGTGTGGAATGCTTAAAATAGGGCTAGGCCATACACACTTGTTTTTCATGTGATCTTTTATGCGTGTGACCCTTAGGTTCTCGGTTATTTTAGGTACTTGAATTAACGTTTAATTCAAGCACATCATGAAGGGTTTCATAATGCCTATTTATCGAAATATAAGTGGATTAACACACAAACTCTTTAATAGTTAATTATCCAACTTATGAAGCTTTTCATAGACAATTACTATGCAATTTGTCCTTTCACCATACTATGCCCCCACTTAGTTCGGAGTATGGGCTGTGTGTCATCTCTCACTAGACTGACTACGTCACATTTAATCCAAGTGATGTTAGTTCTTGTCCTGGGATCTCATTACTCTATGTGTCATTGAAGACTCTCTTTATGAAATATAATTACTTTGACCAGAGACTCGCGAGTAATAACCTTGACAAGAGGTCGCGGGTATCATCTCCTTCTATTAGGAGTGGTGAATCCTTTATTGGCTACCCAGTTACCTTCAAATACTAATAGTTATACCCAATCACCACCCTAAGAGTGACCTCTTCTTGAGGTAACAAAGAATGGTGTCAAAGCACAGGATTTATATCCAAGATATCCTTAAATACCTCAAGTCTAAGGATATTTGCACCATTTTTTGATGAGATTAATCATTGACATTCGATAGGTCATCCATATGATAATCTTATAGCGAGTCATTCGATGTACTTACTACCCTTAGTAAGCATCCATATATTAACTCTAAACATCTCCTGTTTACAGTTTATGAGATCCACTACTTAATCAAATCAAGGAGTATAATATGTGCTAGTATGTTTGGAATAATAATGTCTTGTCTTATTAATCCTATGACTAGGGATTATTTGGATACTAACATAATTGCACATGATAGGAATCTCATTATCATAATCTCATTATGATTTCCTTCATGATATATTTTCATGGACTCCATTAATTCGATTTAAGATCACTATTAATTCATATATAAACGAATATCAAATCAATGAAAATATGTGCCTTTCTCTTTATTAATCAAAATAAAATTTGTACAAAAATGATAAAGGTGATTGCCTTTAGAGCACTACTTTAACATTGTCTTCAACATGTAAATAATGTCTTAGGAAATTACACGGTGAGAAATATGATTGCGTGCTCCCAGTTTCCAGTAACACAACAAAAGTTCGTATCTTTATTAATACAATAAAATCTAGGAAAAGAAAAGAGCAATTCGTATATAGCACACTTTGTAAGTTATTCTCTACACACGAGTTTGTAATAAAAAACTTCATTATATTCTAACTTTCTCTACTGTGCTACTAAACACCACGTAAGCAAATTAGTTATTATCTCTTCATAACTTTAAGCACTCTTTTCTTACAAATAAATAAATCACAAGTTTTAGACAAAAGGAAATGATTTACAAATTGAAGGAAGTGGAAGAAGATGCTTATTATCTGCCTCCCGCTTCAAAATGAAAGAAACCAAAGAAAAATATTAGGAGAGGAGGGTATGGAAATGTGTATAGAGGTTGCTTGGATGATGGGTCAGAAGTGGCTTTGAAAAGGTTCAAGAATTGTTCTACCACTGGTGATGCCAGCTTTGCCCATGAAGTTGAAGTGATAGCTAGTGTGAGGCATGTTAATCTTGTTGCTTTGAGAGGGTATTGTATTACCACTACTCCATTTGAAAGTCAACAAGGGATAATTGTGTGTGATTTGATGAAGAATGGAAGTTTATATGATCACTTGTTTGGGTCTATAATGGAGAAGCTTAGCTGGCCTATTCAGTAGAAGATTGCTCTAGGAACTGCAAGAGGATTGGTTTATTTGCATTATGGAGCTCAGCCAGGCATCATTCACCGAGATATTAAAGCGAGTAATATACTTTTAGATGAGATATTTGAGCCAAATGTGGCTGATTTCAGGCTGGCAAAGTTTACCCTGGAGGGAATGACACATTTGAGTACTAGAGTAGCTGGGACAATGGGATATGTAGCTCCTGAGTATGCTCTGTATGGGCAATTAACTGAAAGAAGTGACGTGTATAGCTATGGTGTTGTGCTTCTTGAGCTTTTGAGTGGAAAGAAGCAACTTCTTTTGAATTATGATGGCCAGCCCTCTCATCTGACCGATTGGGCGTGGTCATTGGTGAAAAATGGGAGAAGTTTAGATGTTATTAAAGATGGTATGCCAGAGTTAGGTGTTGAATATATTATGGAGAAGTATATGTTGATTGCGGTTCTTTGTTCTCACCCACAATTGTATGCCAGACCAACAATGGATCAGGTTGTCAAAATGCTGGAAACAGAGGTATCGGTTCCTTCTATCCCAGAAAGGCCAATATCTCTTGTAGTTGAGAGGGATGACATTGAGAGATTAGTGAGTATTAGTGGCTCAGTTCAGCCCTTTAGTCCTACTGGTTACCATCCGAATACATCTGAAAGTAGTCGCTTTTGGAAAAAAGGAAAAAAAGGGGTTAAGTTCAGACTTTAGAGCATTTTAATCAATGTAGAATGTAGGCTTTGACCAGCTAGTTTGTGTCCTATAGTTCTGGAACATAAATGACTTCTTTTTCTAAATCATAACGAATGGTTCCTGTAAGCAAATGTAAAGAACTTGAACAATGTATTGAGCTTGTGATTTAAATGAGGATTGTGAAAAATGAAGCTTTATTGCTCTTCCATTGCATTCAAAATATATATCATTCATGTTATGATACACCATACTAAAATTCAAAAAATAAAATGATTACAGAAAATGATAGACATGATTTGCACTTTCACTACATGTAAGCATTCTGCCAATTTCCACTAATACAATTAATGTTCACTTAATACAAAATTAGCTAACCACTCTATTACATTTGAACTTAAACTTTACAACAACACTAAATTAAGTTACATTCCAACACTCCTCCTTGATGCAAGTGTTGTTGAAAACTCCAAGTTTTCCCCTGAGTTGTTCAAATCAAATTTTCTATAATAACTTGGTAAAAATATCTACGAATTAATCTTCTGAGGAGCAATGCAGCAGTTTGACTTGCTTTTCTTTTTTTGCTTCACTAATTGCATGGTATTTTATCTTAATATGCTTTGTTTTTCCATGAAACACAGGATTTTTTACCATGGCCACAACAGACTTGTTATCATAGAATATTTTTGTGGCCTTCTCTTGTTTAAATTTCAAATCAAACAGAACTTTCCTTAACCACAAACATTGGTTTACAGCAGCTGAGACAACAACATACTCAGCTTCATCTGTAGATTGAGCAATAGAACCTTGCTTCTTCATGCTCCAACATATCATAGTAGAACCAAAAGAGAAATAATAACCTAAAGTGCTTTTCATATCTTCCAATGATCTAGCCCAATCACTATCTGTAAATCCAATTAAATTCACAAAACCAGTAGGTTTATAATGTAGTCCATAGTCTAGAGTACCTTGCACATACCTTATAATCCTTTTCACTGCCTTGAAATGGAGCACAATTGGTGAATTCATGAACCTCGACAGCAAACTTGTGGTAAACATAATATCTAGTCTGGTAATTGACAGGTATAGCAAGGAACATACTGCACTTCTGTACAATGTGGCATCAATTGGACTTAAGCCATCATTGTTCATTAGCTTCACAGCTTGAACTCTAAGAGTGCTTACTGGTTTAAATTTTTAAGACAAAATTTTTTTAGCAAACCAGGAGCATATTTATCTTGGGAAACAAAAATGCCATGTGTACATTGCTTGACTTGTATTCCCTAGAAATAAGACATCATTCCCAAATCATTCATTCTCGAAGACTTATTCCATTTCAGTTTTAAATTCATAATAGCATCTGAATTACTTCTAGTTAGCAGAAGATCATCAACATATACAAAAACCACCAATGTTTCAGCTTCAGAATTTTTAACATATAGAGTAGCTTCATTGTAGCTTTTCTGGAAACCAAATTTCAGCAAGTATTCATCTATTCTTGCATAATAGGCCCTTGGGGCTTGCTTGAGCCCATACAAGGCTTTCTTTAGCAAATACACTTTACCCAGATCCTTTTCAAATCCCTCTAGTTGTTCTACAAAGATTTCTTCTTCAAGTATGCCATTGAGAAAGGTAGACTTAACATCCAACTAAAAACTTGACATTTGAGATGTGCTGCAATGGAGAGAAGCATTTTAATTGTGTCAAATCTTGCCACAAGAGCAAAAATCTCATTGAAATCAATGCCTAGTTTTTGAGCATAGCCCTTGACAACCAATCTTGCCTTGAACTTGTTGATTGTCTCATCCGGATTGAGTTTCAATTTAAAGATCCACTTCAGGTTTATAACTTCCTTATCAACAGGTCTTGACACCAACACCTAAGTGTCATTTTTGTTGATCATTCTAAGCTCTTCCTCCATAGCAGCTCTCCAATTTTTACAATTCAAGGCTTCACTGATGCCTGTAGGTTCATGTATTGCAACCTGACATCAAGTGTAGATATCATCAAGTGTTCTAGTGTCTCTTATAGTCACATCTTCATCAGAATTATCACTCAAGACATTCTGTTGTTCTTCCACAACTTCATCATTTTCAACTTGAGAAGAAGATGCTGCAGATTTGCCTTTCTAGTCCCATACAACATCTTCATCAAATTTTACACTCCTACTCATATAAACTTGATTTGTGAGAGGATTCAAAATTCTGTATCCTTTTGAAATACTCTTATAACCAACAAAAATTCCAGGTTCAGCACGTTGATTTAGCTTATTTCTTTTAACTTCTGAAACATAAGAATAGCATAAACTGCCAAATACTTTGAGATGAGCTGCAGATGGTTTTGCTCCAAACCAGGCTTCAAAAGGAGTCTTGCCTTCAACAGCCTTAGTTGGGAGCCTATTTTGCAAGTAGACAATAGTGTTGACTGCTTCAGCCTAGAGGATTTTGGCAACTTCTTCTCCAATAGTGAACACTTGGCCATGTTCATAATGGTTTTGTTTTTTCTTTCATAGACACCATTTTACTAAGGTGAATACGTGACAGTTGATGATGAATTCCAGCAGCTTAAAGAAACTCCTTGAAGGCATTTAATGTATATTCAGTGTCATTTTAAGGTCTTGATTGATAAAGCACACTGATTTTCAGCTGCTGCTTTAAACTTTGAGAAAACTTTGAATACTTCACTTTCCTGCTTCAAAAAATAAACCCAGCAATATCTTGAGAAATCATCTATGAATAAGAGAAAATACCTGCTGGATTTGATTGTGGCAATACTCATTGGACTATATACATCTGAATGCACCAGCTATAGCTTTTCTGTAACTCTTGTAGCTTAATTTACAGGAAAAGAAGACTTGCTCAACTTTCCCAGTTGACAGGTTCATACACACCAGTGAAGTCATTTATTGAATTCAAATCATTTATAAGCTCAAGATTCTACAGCTACTTTAGTGAAGTGAAATTGGTGTGTCCGAATCTTTTATGCCATAGACAAGTATTGTCTTTGACACATACATGTACACTAGCAGCAACATTTAACCACTTAATGGGAAAATTTCTTCTCTTTATTTCAACAAATAAAATTTCAATTCCAAGTGGATCTCGAATAGTGCAGTTTTTATTTTCAAATGATAGCTCATATTCTTTCTCAAGCAATTGGCCAGCACTCAACAAATTCATATCAATATTAGGTACATATAAAACATCTGCAATATTTTTCAATCCTGAAGGATTTTGAACGCAAATTGTACCTTTTCCTTCAGCATTCACCATTCTGCCATCTCTAAGCTTCACTTTGCAAGCAAAGTTTCAATCCATGTTTGTGAAAATGGTCAGGTCAGCTATCATATGGTTTGTGCAGCCACTATCCACAAGCTAAACTTTATAATTTTGAGTAGCTGCATGCATTTCTTCAACTACTGCAAACAACTCTTCTTTATGTTCTTCTGCACTTTTAGCAAATTGTGCAGGCTAAGCTTGAGCTTGCTTCTTCTGATTGGACTGACAGACCTTTTCAATATGGCCAAATAGTTTACAGGTCTTGCATTAAACATTTGGCCTAAACCAACATAAATCTCCTGAGTGATTTGTCTTTTGACAATGAGGACAAGGAGAGGATTTATTTTTTCCAAACCTCCTCTTGTTGCTCTGTTCAACCTTCTCGTTACCTTTCTTACCATAAGAAAATATCTTGGATCCACTTGACTTGAATTTTTGAGCAGCTGCATATGCTCCTTCACTTGAGCTCTCCTCCTCACTAAATGCTTTTCTTTGTTCCACAGCTTGTAATGCATTTGCAAGTTCTGTGACTGTTATCTCCTCGATGTCCCAACTGTCTTCCAAAGAGGAAATTTTAGATTCAAACCTCTCTAGAAGTGTTACCATGACTTTCTCCACTATTCTCTTCTCTTCAAGTTGTTCCCCCTGCAACCTTATCTCATTGACAGTTTTCATAATTCTGTCAACATAATCTTTAATCTTATTTGACTCCTTCATGCGGTGCATTTCAAATTCTTTCCTCAAATTAAGTATTTTCATCTTCCTTGTTTTATCACTGCTTTGGAACTCTTGCTTCAATCTTTCCCAAGAATCTTTGGTAGATTCACAATCAATGATCCTGGTGAAAATCACGTAATACACAACAGAGTGAATACATGAAAGTGCACGAAACTTCTTGGCAGCTCTTCAGCATGATGTTTGATTTGGTTTACTGTGGGATTGTTGGGAAGAGGATTCACTTCCTTACCATCAACATAATCCCAAAGATCAAATGATCTCAGGTATGTTTTCATCTTCAAAGCCCAAATTTGGTAGTTTTGGCCATTGAAGACAGGCGGTGCAGTGTTTGAAGGTGTGGAAGTCATTGGTTAAGATTTTCGAAGAAGCTAATATGAGTGAGTGAGGTTAAGAGCAATAATTTTTTTGTTGTTGTCTTTGAATCACAGATTCCTTATAAGATCAAGAATGCTCTGATACCATGTAAAAAAATGTAAAGAACTTGAATAATGTACTGAGCTTGTCACTCAAATGAGGATTGTGAAAAATGAAGCTATATTGCTTATTCTGTTGTATTCAAAATATATATCATTCATGTTATGATACACCATACTGGAATTCAAAAAATACAATGATTACAAAAAATAACAAACATGATTTTCACTGTTATTACAAGTAAGCATTCTGTCATTTCCACTAATACAAGTAAATCTCACCTAATACAAAATAAGCTAACCACTCCATTACAATTGAACTTAAACTTTACAAGAACACTAAACCAAGTTACAGTTTAACAGTTCCTGAATTTGGAATGACATACTAGTTATAAAGATGTATAGTTGTGAAACAAAAATTTGATTCATTTAATGATAGAGGAAGATTACAGTCTTTTGAGATTCAATATGTTTATACTTTTGTGTATTTTGTAGTTCAATCTGAATATGTGATTACTGACAGACTAATAACTATAGATGTTCAATTTATCTCCTAAATCATACTCTTTAGATGTTACTAAGATCTCGCTATAATGGAAATAAAATAATCTAAGCGACTTACTCCTGAGAGAGGGAGTTTTGAGTGCAAGTTTTTGCAAGATGGATTTCTAGATGTTACTTTCACCTCCTTTCAAGGAGTCTAACAAAAATTGATGTATGGTTCATGCTCATGTTATGGCCTAGACCTGGAGTTACACCTGCTTACCATGTTATTTCATAATTCTAGCCATTAGCCTACACACAAACTATATTAGTCAATACAGTTTGAAGGAGTAAGTTAACTAGAACACAATTGATTGTTGGCAATAACACTAATTACTTTCACGTTTGGTTAGTGTTAAGTGTTGGTGGGATTTTATTTCTAGTACATGAAAGTATTAATATGCTACATCTACTCTATGTCTTGTTATCTGTTATGACATTAACAGCCTTATGCCAAGCTTTGACGATGTTGTGATCTTTTATAACGACAATTTTGAATTGATATGTTGTAGATACTGATTTGTTTGATTCTATGATGATCTGTACAGTGTTCATTAAGCATTATTGGTTGACTGTCACTATTTCTTGGAGAGGCAGATTACCAGTTAAAGAAATAAATACATGTCAAGCATAACGAAACTCACTCAATTCATTAGTTCACTTTAGACAAGCTGACGAAGCAAGTACCAACGGAGCATCTAAGAAGTCACATCAATGTACCAATCAAATTTTGTTATCGATTTGAATTGTGTTGATTAAGATGATTCCAAATTAAACAAATATAGACAAGAAATAAGAAACAAGAAACCTAAGTTTTTATATTGACCAAACTTTAGTAAATGACTTATCAGGTATTTTTTAGCGGATTGAGAGGTATTTTCCTGTTTGACTACATCGAACTATTGATAATCATATTTGGTAATTAGCTGATTGGATTGGCTGAACCCAATCTATTGTCTTATAAAATGCTCCTATGAAAAGCGTTTTGCTCAAGCGATTGAGAAATTAAGGGACAAAAAGATAATTATACAAAAGTTATTACAAATTACTCAAGTTGTCATTCACCACAAGAAAATAACAAATTACCGACAAAACACATTTGGTCAATAATTAGAGATAGAAACTGACTTTTCGTTAATAACATTGACAGATTTACCGATGGACATAACATTCATCGGTAAACATGGAGAGAAAATATACCTGCGAGTTTTTTGTCGTACTATAACGATGGAATACAAAATTTTGTCACAAAATTAGGTGATAACAGCTGGTGGAAAAAATGGTGAAATTGAATACCAATGAGACCACAATTATGTTGGTAAAATACCGACGAAAAAAGGTCTCGTCTGTAACAGTCAAATTGTTCATAAATAAAACGACTTAGTTTGGTTTTAATCCAAATGACATTGTTTTATCGTCATCGTTTTTAACCCGACCCCCTGCTATTTTTCTTTCCCACCTTGTGTAGCCGTTAGTTCTCTCTGATTTCCTTGCTTCCACCCTCAATTTTTTCTTGGTTTTTGTTCCATCGTGCATCATTTTCAGGTAACGTCTTTATTGAGTTTATTTTGTCTCCAAAAACTGAAGGTCTTAGATGCTTATATATATGTATACAGTGGGTGAGACTTAGGTGGTGGGTTTTTTTATAATTGTTGGTTATGCGTTTTTTGTTGAATTGTTAGTTTATTTGTTGTTTAGATGTGTTGTTGTAGTAAATAATGAAAAAATGCAGTTGTTTTGTTATTAGTTAGAGATAATTCGGGTTGCCTATGAATTGTTTGATGAAATATTCTTAGAACAAATTATTCTAAATCCAAGTTTAGTATAGTAGGAAAGACACTAAACCAAAATCAAAATAAAAAAGAACATTTTAACATAACATCGGATTTGTAAAAAGAAAAAAATTCTAAAGGGGAATATTTGAGTCAATTAAAGTTTGAACTCTATTCTTCATTTTATTAATATACAATTCGTCGTAGTGAGGAATAATAAATACAAGTAGATCAACTTTCATTGATTATGATAATTGTTTAGGTATTAGAGAATTGGGGACTTCTTTAAAAATGATTTTAAAGAGATAATCCCGATAAGAAACATAATGAGATGTTCTAAAGGGGATATAAAAGTAGTTTGTTAGATTCTAATTTAAAGGTTCAAACCTTTAAAAGATTTGAGACTTTTAAGTAACTACAATTATATTTAAAATTAAACAAGTTTTTCTCAATTCGATCCTCTTTTTTACATTGTCAATCTAGCTATTACCAAAAGGAAAACATTTGAACAATGTTGAAGGTTGTAGAATAGAGCTTCTATATTGTTTAAATCCTTATTAAGACTTAAGACTTGGACAATTTAACCTTTAAATAACAAAATTTATTGAAATGGAGTTACAAACACAGCATTAAGTCTACATTTTAGCATAATATCATTAGTCCCATGTATCAAGTATATCAATTTTATATTTCTTAACATATAGTAGTTTGTTTAATCCAAATAAATGCAATGTAGCAATGGTAAAACTTATTTAATTTTATTCTTGAAAACTTAATTAGTCGATGACTATGAAAGTCATCCTAAAAGTTTAAGGACAATTATAGATCATGGGTTTAAAATAATTATGATAATGCACAACCCTGTAATATCATGTATACGGCTGAAAACATAGGTCGTGTTTGTAGCCATATTTGGCAATAATATATGGTTTGGTAAGAAGTATAATTTAATCATATGTTGTTTTGTTCTCATCTTTCCCATGTATCACTAATTGATTGTGTGTTTGGCCCTTTGCATTGCATGTTGTAAATTAAACCGTTTTGTTGGCTCACCTTGGACCAATCTACACGTATCAAGATCTTTGCATTTTCACACCTATGTATGTTAAGTATATGCATTTACTTTGGTGATCCAAAAGGATTGATCTTTCATAATGGTGAATATGAGGTCACCCATTTCATAGAGCATCTGATGCACCTATAACTTGTAAAGTTTGAAACTTAAATTTTGCTACTTTTCCAATATCATCTAAAGTGAAACAATTAAGAAATAAAGTTTCATATTATATGATTTAAATTCCTTTTTCAGGAATAGAAGCTCAGGGATTTGTATTTGGGCCACCCATCGTATTGGCAATTGGAGCAAAGCTTATTTCATTAAGAAAACCAAAGAAATTGCCTGGTATTATTTCATCAATTTTGTATTAGTTTCATCTAGTATGTCTTGGGATATATGTGTGCTAGGTCCAATGACATAGTTATTGATGAGTTTTTATTTTCTTCTTTAATAGTCTAGCTATTTATATTTGGGTTATGTTTTTATCATTGATGAGTAGATGTGTGATTACATAAGCATTTATTGTATGTAAAATGAGTTTAAGATGTTATGGATGATTTAAGGCACAATAAACCGTAAGATGGTATATAAGCTGGAAACTCGTGATGCAGCTCCCGTAAGGCTTATCGGTGAAAAAGTTCACGAGCCTAGGAGTCACAATGAGAACTTGTTTTCTTGATTCATAGGTGTAAACAATGCCATGTACCATAGTTTTGAAATCAATTGTAGGTCATTAATTCAATTGGTTAATACTTAGAGGATGTTGTGTAAAGTTTAGATGTTCTGTAAACTTTGAGGAAGATGAAAGATACTATGAAATCACTGTTTGAAATTAACGGTTTTGCAGAAATGAGTATTGTTGATAGATCTTGGATGTATAGACAATTAACACCTGATGGTTTCATTAATCCTGAGTTTGTTGAGGGAGTTGAAGCTTTTATTCATTATGCATGTTCTCAACCTCCATATATGGATGGCCCAAAGATCAGATGTCCACGTAAAAAGTGCAAACACATTCATTTCCTTCCTATTGATGAAGTGAATGGGCATTTGTTGAGAAAATGATTTATCTTAAATTATTTTGAGTGGACATGAATTGGGGAACTATTGATTTGTGGCACCCCAAGGGGTAATGAAGCACAATTGTTAGTGAATTTAAATGAGTTTGAAAGGGGATTGGAAGTAGAACAAATAATGTGGATGCAAATGAAAATCCTTACATGCAAATAGTTTATGATGTAGTCGGTTATACCTTTCAGGAAAATATAGAAAATCTTAAAGAAGAACCAAACCCACATTCAAAACAGTTTTTTGACTTACTACACTCAGCTGACTAAGAACCATAGCCAAATTGTGAAACAATGACTCAATGGTCCTCAATTGCTCGAATATTGAACATAAAGTCTGAAGGTCATATTTCTGATCATTGTTTTGATAAAATACTTGGATGGTATAATGAATTATTGCCTCCTGATTATAAAATCGTTGATAGTTTTTACAATATGAAGAAACTTATTAGGAGTCTTGGTTTGCCTGTTGAAAAGATTGATTGTTGCAAATTGAGATGTATGTTGTATTGGAGAGATGATGTGGAATTACAAGAGGGCAAATTCTGTGGTCAATCTAGGTTCAAGCCTAGAAAGCATTCTATGAAACATAAATTAGCATCCTAGAAGCGGATATATTATTTCCCACTAACTCGGAGACTTCAAAAATTATAAGCTTCTGATGTTACTGCATCTCACATGAGATAGCATAATGAACACAAATAGGAAGATGGAATAATGAGTCCAGGAAGATGGAATAATAAGTCATTCATTAAATGCACTAGCATGGAAACATTTCAATGACACTCATTATGAGTTTGCAACTGAAAGTCGAAAAGTTAGGTTGGGATTGTCGACGGATGGATTTCAACCTTTTGGGCGATCTAGATAGTAATATTCATCATGGTCAATCATAATTACTCCTTATAATTTGCCTCCATTGATGTGTATGAAAGAGGCATATATGTTCTTGATAGTGATTGTGCCAGGGCTTACAAATCCAAAGCATAAAATTGATGTATTCTTATAACCATTGATATCTGAATTGCAGCATCATTGGGCATATGGTGTTAAGACATATGATGTGTCTACGAAACAAAATTTTTTGTTGAGAGCAGCTTTAATGTGGACCATTAGTGATTTTCCAGTATATGCCATATTATCTGGCTAGAGCACAGTAGAAAAATTGGCTTGTCCTTACTGTGGTAATGATTCTGATGCGTTTTATCTTCCAAGCGGGGGCAAAATATGTTGGTTTGACATCCACAAAAAATTTCTTCCTCCAAATTGTCCATTTAGATGCAATAAACAAAATTTTATTAAGAATAAGATGGTCAAAACACCTCCTCCCCTTCACAAAGCTGGTGAAGAGATATTGCATGAGATTGAGGAATTAGGCTTGCTGAAAGTGACAGAATTTGAAGCTGATTAAATTAATACAAGCATTAGTAGAAACTTTGGCTGGAGAAAACGAAACATCTGTTGGGATTTTCCATATTGGAAAACTAATTTGATACATCATAATCTAGATATGATGCATATTGAAAAAAATATTTTTGACAATTGTTCAATACCATAATGAACATTGAAGGGAGGACAAAATGCAATGCAAAATCACAAGCTGATTTGAAACTTTTTTGTAGAAGGAATGAGTTACATAAAGATTTTTGCACTGGTAAATATCCAAAAGCATGTTACACTTTGGACAAAAACATAAAGAAATAATATGTGAATGGTTCAAAAGTCTAAAATTTCCCGATGGTTATGTTTCAAACTTGGCAAGGTGTGTCGACATGAGGAAGCATAAATTATTTGGGATGAAAAGACATGATTGTCATGTGTTTATGCAAAAACTAATTCTAATTACATTTTGGGAGTTGCTACCGAATAAGGTTTGGGAAATAATAACAGAAGTAAGTTTTCTTTCAAAAGCTTAACATCATCTGAAATCAAGTTGGCTGAAATGGAAAAACTAGAAAGTTTTTTGTAGAAGGAATGAGTTACATAAAGATTTTTACACTAGGAAATATCGAAAAGCATGTTACACTTTAGATAAAAACATAAAGAAATAATATGTGAATGGTTCAAAAGTCTAAAATTTCCCAATGGTTATGTTTCAAACTTGGCAAGGTGTGTCGACATGAGGAAGTATAAATTATTTGGGATGAAAAGACATTATTGTCATGTGTTTATGCAAAGACTAATTGTAATTACATGTCGGGAGTTGCTATCGAATAAGATTTGGAAAAGAATAACAGAAGTAAGTTTTCTTTCAAAAGCTTAACATCATCTGAAATCAAGTTGGCTGAAATAGAAAAACTAGAAAGTGAAATTCCAGTAATTTTATGCAAGTTAGAAGGGATATTTCTTCCAAGCTTCTTTGACTGCATGAAGCATCTACCTATCTATTTAGCACACGAGGCTACACTAGCTGGTCCAGTTCAATATCGTTAGATGTATCCATTTGAGAGGTAATTAAACAAAAATGACTGTAATTGAAGTCATAGCATGTTTTAATAACTAAATTAAACTAACCTTATTCACTCATATAGGTATTTGCATCACTTGAAGAAAAATGTGAAGAACAAGGCTAGAGTCGAAGGTTCGACATGTAATGCTTATTTAGTGGAGGATGCTAGTACATTTTGTTCACATTATTTTGAGCCGCATGCTCACATAAAAGAAAGAAAAGTTCATTGTAACAACGATGAGGGAGGAACTATTGAAGTTGGTGGTAACTTATCCATTTTCATATATCCTGGACGAACATATGGACGTTCAACAAGAAGATTATTAACATAGGAAGAAATTGAGATTGCCCATGGTTACATTTTATTGAATTGTCAAGAGGTTCAACCTTTCGTGTAGTAAGTATCAAGTGATTATTTTAGTTTTGAAATTTAGTGTTATTCATAACTGAAATACATAATAATATTTTTAGATTATATGAGGAATTGGTACACGAGCTTATGCCTGACAAATGATAGGATGATACTAATAAAGAAGTTGGAAGACACTTTCCTCGATGGTTTGAGCAATATGTAAGTTTTCACTCATAAATAGTGAAATGATTGAATTATAAGATTTAAGTGTTCAAATGACATTATACTATTTAATATGATATTTTCTTTTCTGTAGGCCTTAGAAAATCCAATAAAGAACAAGTTCATATGTGATCTTGTGAAGGGACCATTGCAAACTGTTAAATTATATATGGTATATTTCGTTAATGGATACAAATATCATATAAAATATCTTGGTCATAGTATGACAATAATAAATAGTAGAGTCTGCATATAGGGATAATTGATGGATTACTATGGTAAAATTATTAAGATACTTGAAATTGAATATCCTGCATTGCCAATAAAGTGAAGTGTGATATTTAATTGTGACTGGTTTGATCTAACTCCAAATGTTGGTACAAAAGTGCATAGCCGATACAATCTAGTTGAAATCAACAAGTGAAGAAGATTTTGACAATTTGAACCTTTTGTGTTGGCAATGCAAGTGATCCAGGTGTATTATGTTCCTTGTCCTAGCTTACGACATGATAAGTCAGATTAGTTGGTCGTTTGTAAAGTTAAATCTAGAGGTGTTTTTGAATCACATGGGAAAGGAGAACAGAGAATTGAAAGTGAAGCATCTCAGGAAGATGTTTATGAAATAAATGCATTTGTCATATATGAGGATAATGAACCTTTGAACGACCCATGTAATGAATAAGTTGAAATTTTATCTGGAGAGGATAAGGAGGGCCAGAGATCTAAAGAAGAGCCTGAGTTTGATTCAAATTCTTCAAAAAAAGAAGATGATTTTGATTTACAATTAATTGATGATAGCAATTAATTTGTGTTTGTAATTGAATATTATATTCAATAAATCAATTATTTCTTTTACAATATATTGTATAAAATATTGAAATCAAATTGTAATATTTCTAGAAAATTTAATCAAATATTAATTTCAGGTTGAAATATGCCACCAAAGAGAGAACAAGATATGATGGAACTAAGATTCAGACCACGATTTGGAGGTATTTACTGTACAGGTGAAGCATCTCATAGTATAGCAGCTATAATTGAATCACCTCCTCCCCCTCTAGCTACTACGCTTGCAAATGAGGCACCACTTTTTGTATTTGTGGCTACACCATCCACCACCCCTACATCATTCACTACCCCTATACCGACAGAGATATCACGGGTAAACAATACAGATGAAGGAGGTGGTCGCTAGCCTAGAGCTGAGACACCTGATGGAAGAACTTACATCACAATTGACAATAATATGTAAGTGAAAATACATGAAACACTATATGTTTATAATTAAGTTATATGTTTAAATTTTAAAAATGGTATAAAATTTTTGGTTTTTATATTAGGTTGATTCCATCTGGACTGTGCTTAAGAAACATAACATCTAAATTTAAGGAGAAGATTGATCTTAAGCGTTATGTATGGAAGAATATCTCTCAGGCCATAATTATGATAATCCCTAATTGATAATCCCTAATTTAAATTATGAAATTGTGATCTCTCGATTTGCATTTAACCTAAAACCTAAATTAGTTCTAATATTGTCTACTTACCTCGAATTTATACTCAATCTCTTGTTACACGACTATACCGGTTTGATTTAATCCTTACCTATAAATTCACCTGACTCTCATTAGCCCAAACTGATTATTTTCACTCAGCTCACCCTCTCAGTCTATTTCCAAGTTATTAAGAACAGGAATTAAATCACAAGTAAATCAATAAAAGCCCAATCAATCTGAATTTTATTAATCTCACAAATCAAGATCCAAAGGTGAGTATAAATACAAACGCAACATTCAACATAGTACAGTCTCAACAACTATTTCAATTCTAGACATGAATAAAACTGAAATAAATTAAAAATACGTCAGGAATGGAGTTGGGGAGGCAGCGACAGTGGGAAACCACCTATTCCGGGGAATACGTCGTGTCAAGCTCTTCTCTGTGTCTCGCTTCCTTTGTCTCCTTCCTCAATCGCTTGATTTCTCTCTATATTTTTTTTTCAAAATTGGATGATACGATTGCTCTCTTTTTTCAGACTCTCCAGCTACTACCTCTGACTTGTAATGTTCTATTTCTACTTTTGAGGCTCCAGGTCAAAATCGGGGTCGAAATGGTGCAAAACATCTTACAAAACTTGAGTTTTTCTATCAGCTTGAAGTAGGTGATCAGTGCCTTAATAATGTGCACGATTATGGCCTGGTTACTACTTGCTCGTCCTTCTCTGTCATGATCGTGGCCTGTTGTGCCCCGATCGTGAGGTCTTTGGCCCAAAACTCTTCGAATCTTCTCTGTTCTTCATCGTTTACCCTAAAACACTAACAAACATATCACGATACCTCAAAAATATAACATTTAAGCTCAAAGACTTAATCTAACCCATAAAAATACTAAAACACTCAAACTAACATATTAAACCCTAAATGCATACTCAACACTCAAATTCAAACTAACTACATAACAAATTAAACCCTAAAAGATCATGCAATTGACAACTATCAACGATAAGTGCTTAATTAATTATAAAATTATTCTATAATACTTAGTGATTATTGACATGAAATTGCTTAAGATACTCATTTTGACTCATATGTGATTTTAGGTATAATTTGGAAGCAAAGAAGTTAAAGTGAGTTGAAGCTCTATATTTTGGCTATTTTATGAAGATTAATTTTTACTTGTCTTTATGGAGTAGGAAGAAGAAAATTAAAAGACAAGAAAGATAGAAACACAAAGAAAAAGAACATGAGTTGTATGGATTATGCACGGATTTGCATGGTATTAATTTAATTGATAGACAATTATGCTCACGGTTGCAGTAGGTGGATAAAGTACCAAAATACAGGCACAGAAGTAGGAAAGGACAGCAGAAGCAAGGAGCAACTATAAAGTAATTAAAACAACTCAGTGCTGTCTAGGAGGATAACAGTGAACCGTAGTCATATTTCATGTAGACTACTGCATTAAATGCAAACAAGAGTTGCATTCAGAAGACACTAATAAGGGTTAAAAGGAGATGTGTATAGTAAGTTAGGCAAAAAAAGTTAAATCATCACATCACCAAATAAGTCCGAGAGTTTTGCAAGGCAGAAACAAAATAAAGTAGCGTGAAAGATAAAGTAACACAGCCAAGGGGTTTCAGTAGCGCTTATTAATAGGGCTGCAGCATTTTTCTAGGAGATCTATGGAGAGTTAGATGTCTCGACACCAGTTCAGAGGAGAAATCAACGCCGACGACCCAGCTTAACTGCATTTCTTTATTTTTGTTGTTTCTATCTCTCATTAAGAATTGATTATGTTATCTTGTGTTAATTGATTTGGGCTTTGTGTATGAATGATCATATTATCATTATAGTTCATTTATTTATTTATGAACCCATTAGGTATCTAGAAAAGACGATTTTAATGTGTCAATTGAATCGTTTATTTACAAACTCGTTGCTAGAATTTCAGTATAATCTGTCATTGTTATGTTGAAATTCATTTATAGCAACTAATAATTCGTAATCATTAGGGATAACATAACCTTGGTTAAATGACAAATCGTATGTGGTTGTTGCCTTGATTAATTTGTTTTTCCAATTTGTAATGCTACTTCTTAATTAAATCTAGAGACCATATCAAAGGTTATTTGGTGGTTAGGTTTAATTAACGATCGTATCTTGGTTAAACACTACCTAAGGGAAAACTCGGGTTAATTATCAACCTACGATTAATAATTTTTAAGAAAGGTTTAAAAACAACAAATCAAGGGAATATGTTTAATTAGGGTTTACACCGAGATTGAACCAAAGAACCAGGTCCCTACTGAATTCCCCACTTTTATCATTTTTCGCATGTTTTCTTTAATTTTTTTATTAGTTAGTTTCATTTTATTTTCTTCTTTCTAAATCCAAACCCCTACTTTATAGTTTCTTATGCGCTTGTGTTTTGGTACCTTATCCAGCTACTGCACCCGTGAGCATAATTTTCCATTAATTAAATTAATACCATGCAACTATAAAGTAATTAAAACGACGCAGCGCTATCTAGGAGAACAGCAGTAGAGCATAGTCTACGTTTCATACAGACGACTTCGTTAAACGTAGATGAGAACTACATTTAGAAGAAACTAGTGAGGGTTAAAAGGAGACATGTACAGTAAGTTAGGCCAAAAAAGTTAAATCGTCACATCACCAAGCAATACCGAGAGTTTTGCAAGGCAGAAACAAAAGAAAGTAGCGTGAAAGAGAGAGTAGCACAGACAAGGGGGTTTCAGTAGGGGTTATTAATGGGGCTAGAGTATTTTTTTCGGGACAGACCCATAGAGGCTAGACATCCTAACATTAGTTTAGAGGTAAAATTAACGCCGATGACCCGGGTTAAGTGTATTTTTTTATTTTGTTGTTTCCTTCTCTCATTAGGAATTGATTATATTATCTTGTATTGATTAATTTGGGCTTTGAGTATGAACAATTTTATTATCGTTATAGTTCGGTTATTTGTATATGAACCATTGGGTATTATGAAAAAGATGATTTTAATGTGTGAATTGAATCGTTTATTTGCAAACCCATTGCTAGAATTTCGATATAATCCATAATTGTTATATTGAAATTCATATATAGTGACTATTGATTTGTAATTATTAGAGATAACATAACCTTGGTTAAATGACGCATCATATGTGGTTGTTACCTTGATTAATCGGTTTTCGTAATTCGTAATGCTACTACCTAATTAAATATAGAGATCATATCAAAGGTTATTTGGTAGTTCAGTTTAATTAACGATCAAATCTTGATTAAACAGCACCTAAGGAAAATTTTGGTTTAATTATCAACCCATAATTAATAGTTTTTAAGAGAGATTTAAGAACAACAAATCAAGGGAATTTGTTTAATTAGGGTGTATGCTGAGATTGAACTAAAGAACCAGATCCCTACTAAATTTCCTACTTTTATCATTTTTTACATGTTTTTTTTAATTTTTTTATTAGTTAGTTTCATTTTATTTTCTTCTTCTTAAATCCAAACCCCCTACTTCATAGTTTCTTTTGCGCCTGCATTTTGGTACTTTATCACCTACTATAGTCGTGAGCATAATAGTCCACTAATTAAATTAATACCATGCAGCTATAAAGTAGTTAAAACGATGCAGCGTTGTCTAGGAGGATAATAGTGAAACGTAATCTGTGTTTCACGCGCACGACTGCATTAAATGCAGACAAGAGCTACAATCAAAAGACACCAATGAGGGTTAAAAGGAGACGTGTACAGTAAGTTAGGCCGAAAAAGTTAAATCTTCATACCACCAAACAATAATGAGAGTTTTGTAAGGCATAAACAAAAGAAAGTGGCGTGAAAGAGAGAGTAGCGCAGACAAGGGGATTTCAATAGGGCTTATTAATGGGGACTGAAGCATTTCACGGAGGGCTAGATGTTTCGACACCAGTTCAGAGATGAAATCGACGCCGACGACCTAACTTAACTGCATTTCTTTGTTTTTGTTGTTTCTTTCTCTCTTTAGGAATTGATTATATTATCTTGTGTTGATTGATTTAGGTTTTATGTATGAATGATCATATTATCATTATAGTTCGTTTATTTGTTTATGAACCCATTAGGTATTGTGAAAATATGATTTTACTGTGTCAATTGAATCGTTTATTTGCAAACCTATTGCTAGAATTTCAATATAATCTGTAGTTGTTATGATGAAATTCATGTATAGCGACTATTAATTCGTAATCAGTAGGGACAACATAACCTTGGTTAAATGACGAGTCGTATGTAGTTGTTGCCTTGAATAATCTATTTTCATAATTCCTAATGCTATTTCCTAATTAAATCTAGAGATCATATCAAAGGTTATTCGATGGTTAGGTTTAATTAACGATCATATCTTGATTAAACACTACCTAAGGAAAAACTCGGGTTAATTATAAACCCACGATTAATAGTTTTTAAGAGAGATTTAAGAACAACAAATCAAGGGAATATGTTTAATTAGGGTGTACGCCGAGATTGAACCAAAGAACCGGGTCCCTATTGAATTCCCCACTTTTATCATTTTTTTTCATGTTTTCTTTAATTTGTTTTTATTATTTAGTTTCATTTTATTTTCTTCTTTCTAAATCTAAACCCCCTACTTTATAGTTGCTTATGTGCCTGTGTTTTGGTACTTTATCCACCTACTGCAACCGTGAGCATAAT
Source organism: Erythroxylum baracoense (assembly GCA_025629805.1). Lineage (NCBI taxonomy): Eukaryota > Viridiplantae > Streptophyta > Magnoliopsida > Malpighiales > Erythroxylaceae > Erythroxylum > Erythroxylum baracoense. The sequence continues at coordinate 9,533,538 of JAOTAY010000004.1, forward strand.
TTTCCATTAATTAAATTAATACCATGCAAATATAAAGTAATTAAAACGACACATAACTGTCTAGGAGGACAGTAGTGGAACATAGTTTACATTAAACGCAGATAAGAGTTGCATTCAGAAGACACTAGTGAGGGTTAAAAGGACACATGTATCGTAAGTTAGGCGAAAAAAGTTTAATCATCACATCACCAAACAATACCGAGAGTTTTACAAGGCAGAAAAAAAAAAGTAGTGTGAAAGAGACCTATGGAGACTAGACGTCCTAACACCAGTTTAGAGGTGAAATCAAGGCTGATGACCCAGGTTAATTGTATTTCTTTGTTTTTGTTGTTTCTTTCTTTCATTAGGAATTGATTATTTTATCTTGTGTTGATTAATTTGGGCTTTGTGTATGAATGATTGTATTATCGTTATAGTTTAGTTATTTGCATATGAACCCATTGGGTATTATGAAAAGATGATTTTAATGTGTCAATTGAATCGTTTTATTTGCAAACCCATTACAGAATTTCCACATAATTCGTAATTGTTATGTTGAAGTTCATGTATAGTGACTAATGATTTGTAATCATTAGGGATAACATAACGTTAAATGATGAATCATATGTGGTTGTTGCCTTGATTAATTAATTTTCCTAATTCGTAATGCTGCTGTCTAATTAAATCTAGAGATCGTATCAAAGGTTATTGAGTGGTTAGGTTTAATTAACGATCGTATCTTGATTAAACATTACTTAAGGGAAAACTCGGGTTAATTATCAAGCCACAATTAATAATTTTTAAGAGAGATTGAAGAACAAGAAATCAAGGTAACATATTTAATTAGGGTATACGCCGAGATTGAATCAAAGAACCAAGTCCCTACTGAATTCCCCACTTTTATCATTTTTCGCATGTTTTTTTAATTTGTTTTTGTTATTAGTTTCATTTTATTATCTTCTTTCTAAATCCAAACCCATCCCCTCCCATTAAGCCTAAATATCAGTTAATTTCATTTTAACAACTTTACATACACTTTTTATGGGATAAACCTAGACTCACCACTATTATAGTGGTTAACAGTGCAATCTAGTTATTTTATTTTAACTAGTGTTATAATGCGCTGTCAAATTTGACACCATTGTCGGAGAGTGCATTATTTTAGTTTTAGTTTGTGATTTAATTAATGTTATATATATATTTGTTCGTAATTGAATTCTTTTCAGTTATTTTGTGATCTTTTCATTGTTTTGTTTAGTGTTTGTGATTAAAATTTTGTTTGATATGGACGAAAGTAATATTTTTTATAACTCATATTCTCGATCCTATAACAATGTTTGGACTGATCAACCAAACTTTTATTATGGATGGGATAATCATTAAAATTACTTCCATGATAGTTTGTAAGATGCATATCAATTCTCATACAGACTAGAAGCTTCCTATCACGACTCCGGTCCATCTTTGGAAGAGTTGATTAATATTGTGAAAGCTAATACTTTAGAATTACAACATAATACACTACAATTCTAGTAAGATGGAAAGCAATTTTTGAAAAATATATGGTCTAACACCCAAGATTCAGAGGGCCAACACAACCCAGGTACATCTCTAGCAGAAATGCTTAATATTATGGCTACTAACAATCTTAAAATTCAACAGGATATGCAGCAGTTGCAATAGAATATGCAACAACTGTTTTAGCAATGTGTACAACAAATCCCACAGGATGCTCTGCAATTCCAGTAAGATGCATTGCCTTAATGGGGAGATATAAATCATCTAGAACTGTAAAGCAAAGAGGAGCAGCCGTATTAACCCGATGTGTACCCAATAGACATTTGTGTAGGAACTTTACAAAGTGATGAGGAGCTTGAGAATTTTGGGGTCAATCCTTAACGAATTGGTTATGTAGAAGAATTTGAGTAGGAGCTCGAGGCAGAAAAGCTATATCATTTAGCTCGGAGGTGAGTACTGAGTTCATGATTATTTTTTAGACTAATTCTTCATCTTTTCACAGAAAATTGGAGGAATTAATTAAATAAGAAAAAGGCACAGAGAAATTTGAGATCTTTTTAGAGTGTATGGACTCAGTTAAGATTGAAAGTCAAAGGATAAGGAAGATGCTAAATATGATGGATCATCAACTGAGACCTTATCCTAGAGAACCTTATTTGGAGGAGCCGCATGTGACACCTGAAGATCATAATTTTGTCACGTAAGGAGGAAACATGAAGTCGGCCAGCGACTCTAAGCAAAAAGGCTTCTTGGGAGGCAACCCAAGGGAAGAAAATTTCTTTTCTTTACATTTTCGCATTTCTTTTTATATGCATGTGTAGTATTTGTTGGTTTTTTCTTGTTTGTTTTAAGTTTTCAATCAAATTGAGAGATAGAATAAAACAAACAAAACAAACAATGTCTCATTTTCTATTACTCCTAGGACTATATAGTCATGATTAGACTGTGAATTGACAAGAGAATTTCATAGCAACTTTAGCATGTATTTTTACTCTTGTGATTGGTTGATATGCATTATCTTTAGAACAATAGTGACTAGTGGTAGACAAAGCCGGTGAGATTTTGAGCCTTATTTGACTAACACACCCATATCAGTCTTATTGCCTTTTGATAATGTGTCATGACATGTACACCCTGACTTTGTTTTGAGTTTTTATTTGAGACCACATTTTTATCACATGCATTAACATGGAAATGATTAGGCGTTATTTGTTTTATAAGCTACATTAGCTAGGTAGCCTACTTCATTAATATGAATTTTCCCTTGTTAAGCCCCCTTTAAGCCTTATTAATGTTTCTTTTTGTATCAACCACATTACATGCTTTATACTTAACCAAATGTTCTACCCAAGCTATAAAGCTATGGAACATTTGTGATTATTGAGTTTGTGGATGTACAAAATTCTAAGTAAGGGGTTGTAATTATATGTGGATTGACTATAGTGATTGGGATGTTATTTTATGTCTTATCATTGAAATTGTTGGACCCCGATTTCTTCTTCAATATGTTTGGGATTAATTTTATTATTTTGTTGTGATTAGGCTTTAATTATA
>JAOTAY010000004.1:9542340-9553657 GCA_025629805.1 Erythroxylum baracoense
TCTGTCATCTTCATAAAAATATCCCTATAAAGTGGAGAATCATGTAAAGCCTTTATAGCTTTTCCATATTGCACATCATCAACACCCAATTCATCTAAGGACTTCATACATTCCATCATTATGTTACACTCTTGAGATCTACTCTCTACAGTAGATGATGCTTCACTCAGTTTTTTCGCAAGTAAATCATTCTTCTTTTTTGATTGTTCACCAAGTATAACCAAGACCTCTTCTACAATGTTAGAATATGTCTTCTTTGCCTTCTTATTCTTAGGAGATTTCATTCTCTTAGATATAGAACTTATAACTTGATCTTCTTTCAAAGTATACGAGTAATCTTCATCAACATGATTTTCATGTTTCTCTTCTATACTATTCGATGGATATTTAGTTAATAGATGTGCGTGCACACAAGTTGCAGTAATATCTCCAAAAATATGACACAAGTTTGAAAATTCCTTACATCCTTTTTTCTTGAATATGTGAGCCATTTTATGCACCTATAATGATAAAAAATGAATATGAAAATAAATATTATATAATATGATATATTAATAAAAAATACATATTTTACCTTAAATAGATTTTCCCAACATTCATTTGTAGCATTAACTTCACTAGTAAGGGAGTTGTAACTGATTCTTATTTTTTTCAATAAGTTCTTGAAATTCTTCAATTTAGCTCTTAATCTATTATTTTTATTCTTCAATTGAATATCAGTATACTCCTTATTGAATTTTGTTTAAAGTCCTGCCTTAATATTTTTCCAACCAGAATTGGAAAAGGTAATAGTCATTCAATTTTCCTTCTTCACTTCATCAACCATCAAGGAGATTAAATACATCTCTATAGTATCATTCTATACCCCATCTTTTCATTTATTTTCACATAATCATTAGAATCGTTCATATTGTTCAAACCTTCCATCACTAAATGTAACCACATATAAGTGACATGAATCATAACAATTTCTACAAAGTATTAAATGGTAAACATGGTTCAAAATAAACATAGACAACCTAATCAATCCATACAAGATAACATAATCAATTTCTAACGAGAAAGAAATAACAAAACAATAAAAAAATGCTTAACCCGGGTTGTCGACGTCAATGCCGCCACCAAACTAACGTCGAGTCGTTTAGCCTTCTATGGGTCTCTCCCGAAAACACTTCAACCCCATGAAAATTATCCCCAACTGAAACCCCCTTCGACTCTCTTCACTGCCTCAAGCTTCTCTCTGTCGTCACTCTTTGTTCTCCTCTCACTATTCACTGATTTAACAAATTAATATTTTGGACCACCCTACTATTCACTCTTCTTTCCCCTTCGCAAGCTCTCTTCTTTTCCTCTTTCACGCAATCTTCTTATCTCAGAAACCACTTCTTTTTATGTCTTAACCAGCTTCAAGGAAATTCTCCAAAGCTTTCGCCATTTAAGCAACAATTCAAAACTATAGCTTCAAGAATTACTATCTTGTTCTAGATAGTGGTGATCTTAAATGAAATGAGCATTTTATTGCAAAAACAGAGCCTTCAAAGGGTACCTTAACTAATTAGAAACGTGAATAAACCAAAATATCAGGTGCTTTAAGATAGTTACCAATATAGTTACCAATGCTCCAAACCTAGGAATACAACTACTTGTTCATCGGAGCTAATTCTTACTGATGAACTAGATGTTCTTAAAATTATAACCTTTTTACTTTATCTTCAGATAAGGTAAACAAATGATCCCATCTTCACTCAAGACATGCAAGATACTTTCATACTACAGCTTTCCATTCACTTCTTCCATTTCAGGATTTGTCAAAGCACGAGGAGGGATATCATTATATCCCTCAGCTAGGTGATTGTTAAGTTGTCATTTTTATGATAATATTGGGGATAAATCTCTTTAATGTATTGAAATTATTGTTCAAAATTAATGGAATTGTTTCTTAATTATTCTCAAACGATTTTCAACACATGAAAGATAAAATTGGATCAAAAAGATGCAAGGAAAGTAAAGACAATTCGAACTCCCAGCTGGCAGAAAAATAATTGACTAAGCGTGGGCACGTGCAAGGAAAATAATTATCTGCAGAATCTGATTTGAAATCATATTCGATCCACCTAAGATCTTCATGATTTTAGGAATCTAGTTGTTACCTTACTGATGGGGATTTGCGACCTGAATATGTGGGGAGTGTATCTACTAAAGATTACGACAAAAGGGAAAAGGGAGAAGATTGAAAATCATAAAAGGGAATTCACTGCTCATGTTGGAAGAGAGTCTTAGGTTTTTACGTTTTCTGTAATATTTTTCTGGTTTTTAGGATTTTTCGAATTCTTCTAGAAAAAGACCAGAGATGGAGACTTTGTATTATGCTATTCTTCTGTTGGTTCTTACTTTTGTTATAAGTAGCTAAATTTTTCTTCTTGGTTGAAGGAAACCACGTTATCATCTAATATGTGTGAGATTTTTAAATAAAGTTTATTTCAATGATGAATATTAAATGTCTTCCGAATTGCTTTTTATGATTGAATTGATTGATTTCTAGGGTGCGCAACTAGGAATTGATTTGTTTAATTTATAGCAAGAGTAGTAGGATTTGACGTTTAGTCTTCTAATCCCAAGTGGCAATTAGGATTACCATCTTTACATTAGAGTTTGGAAATTCTAAAAAGACACTTAACTTGATGCATGTCGTATGTCTATTGTCTTGTTCATTGGTTTCTTAGTTCTTAAAGCTATTAATCAATTAAACTTAAGATCGTATCTAAGTTGTTGACTAATAAGAATATTTAGAATACACGTTTCTATTCATTTAATCTTAAGCAAAAACATTACTCAATGAATGTTTATTAATGGACGAATTTTTATATCGAGGATACATATTAGTTTGATAACGTAGGTGACCCAAAACTAATGTGTTTACTAAATTTCCAGATCTGATTATTTTTGTTAATTTTCAATTTCTGTCATTTTTAATTTCTTAAATTTATGTTAATTCAAACCCTCCCCCCAATTTGTTTTAGTTTTCAACTCGTATAACATCTACCATTAAAGTTCCTCGTGGGAACGATCTCAACTCTTCACTAACTACATTTCCCATTGCTATAGTTGTTATTAATTTAGTTGTAGGCGACAACATTACTAGTGATCAAATTGCATATTTGAGACAGTTATCACGTCGTTATGCTATCCCTGAGCACTGTCCAGTGAGAAACACAAGAAGGTCGTCTCTCATGAAACAAAACAACTAAATTAATTTTAATTATGCTGCAGTAACATGCATTTTACTGTAGTATAACATGCACTCTCTTGCGTGATTTCAAAGAAAAGAAGGTGATGGACCTGTTATGTTTCAATGCAAATAATAGCAGTCGAGCAACGAGTTACAACAAACACATAAGCAAATGAAAACAAACCTAGAAATCACAGACGGTAGAAAATGCAGGAGAGGGCAGAAGATGACAGAAGATGCATAAATCACGACCGGTAGAAAATGCAGAAGAAGACAGAAGATGATAGAAGATGCAGTGACTAAGAAATAGTAGAAGAGGCTGAAGATGGAGTTGGCATAGGGAAATCGTTTTCTTTAAATATAAAAACCTGTTTTAAAAATACATCGAAATGTTTTGTTACGTTTTAAAAAAATCATTGTCATTTTTTATTTTTACCATCAAAAAATGAAAACATCTTTAACCAAATAAGTTTTACAGGACTGTTTCATTTTTTACAAAAACAGCAACAAAAAACCAAAAAAAATGGAACCAAATACCCCCTTAATGTTTAATCTTGTAGGTGTCAACATATATCTAAACTTTACTTACCAAATATTTATTTTTAAACATGAAAAGATGTGTTTAAGTGTATGATTCTCACATCTACTAGAAACATGAAGTAAGGAGTGTTTTAATAGAGAATCAATTATTAATAAGAAGTAAGAATTGTGCAATTAAGTCAAATTATTCAAGACTTGATCGTAATTTGTCTACCAAATTTCATGCTTCACATATCTGGCTAATAATAATGTAAATTGTGAATTGTATACCAACTATTTCATGTTTGTAATATCTTATATTTCTATTTTTAAAGCCTATTTATGTACATAGCAAATCATTGTAATAAGAAATACATAAAAATTACTTTTTTATATAGTTTTATTATGGTATCACTGTTGTAATTCTCACAGAGGTTTCATCTTTTTTTTTTAATGGCCAATCCAGTTGAATCATCAAACTCCATTCATATTGCCAATCAATAAGCTATACTTTTATAAAAATTACCATAAGTCATCATTATCAATGTTACTGTTCAACTCCCTTATCCTACTAATTACTCATCACAAAAAGCACTTTTAAATCCTTATTAATTAGCTATGATCTAATTGGATGAATCAATGGTACATATCCTTATCCTTCTGACAGTGATCCTTCTTCATAATCTGTCCATGTTGTTTGGATACGTGAAAACAAATTAATTCTCTATGCCACATTGGCCTTTTGCACATATTCAATGTTTTCTTTTAGTTTGTTAGCAACAACTTCTCATAAAGCTAGCATAGAAGACCTTGCAATGCTTGTTTTTAGTGCAATCATGATATTGCATTATAAATTGTGGGAAAGTCTCATTACAACTTCAAAAGGAAATCAAACAATAGTAGAATACTTGCAATCTATCAAATCAGATGGTCGATGAACTTGCTCTTATTAATACTTGCCTTAGTGATGATGAGATAACTATCCGTGTCATTAACAATACTGGGAGTGAATACAAAGAAATTTTCAGCTCTATCCGGTCTCGTGAAAAGGAGATTTCTTTTCCTAAATTACAATGATATACTGATTACACACGAAAGTTACCTCAATCTCTTATAAAATGTCAATGAATTAATGGTTGTTAGTGTTACTTTCCTCATAAAAATAATCCTTAAAAGCAACAAACCAAACAAAAATAAATTTAAAAATGAGACAATCATTTTTCTTATGATAGCTCAAATAACCATAACAGAAGTCGTCAACGACATTGTTTAATTTTGATAAACCATTGATTACGTGCCAGCTTTATGATCAACATGGCCTTTCTACTAAGCAATCTAAGCAAAGACAACTAATAAATCCTTAAGCCAACTATGCCTCTAAATCAAGAAACAACTAGAAGTATTATAGCAAAAAGTCTTTTCCAAAACAAAAAACCTAACTGTCGACTACTGCTATCTCCTTTACTTGGTCATGGCCGACAGTCTTTCCCGAGATGGCCACCCACCAGCGCCTCCAGATCGTCCTCCTTTTCTTCAAGTCCTCACATCCTCTCCAGGTGTAGCATCCCCAGTAACTACTTCTACTTTCCCGCAACCAACAATCACTATACACCATGATGAACCTTCAATTATATTTCCAAAATCAGTTGTTAATTAATAAGATGTCCCTCCCATTCCATTTTGCGCTTGTTGGAAAATTTTCCCAGGGAAGACTCGGATTGAATTTAATTTGAAAATTCTTTGTCTCAAGATATCAAAACCACAGTTGGTTTACTCGACTCTCGCCACATTATTATGAAGATGGATATTGAATCTGATTTTCATAGTCATATGGAATTTGGTACATTGATGGCAAACCTATGTGAGTTTTTAAATGGACTCTGACTTTTCATGTTGATCATGAATCTTCGGTGGTTTTAATTTAGGTTACTTTGCCTAAATTGCCAATTCAATTTATGAACAAAGAAGCTTCGTTCATTATTGCAAAAACTTTTGGTCAGCCTCTTCGATTAGATTCTGCAACAACAAATTTTAAACGACCCAATATTGCATGATTACAAATAGACATCAATTTGATGAAGCCACTCCCTGTGTGTATATGGATATAGATGGAAGGCTGGATCAGTTTTTGGCAAAAAATTGTCCTGGATGAAGAGACACCATCCTACTGTCCACATTGTTAGCATGTTGGCCGTTGGTGCCACGTATCTAAATATCACTCTAGTTTTCCATTCTCATATAAAATATGCTAAACTAGATTTCCATTTTATTAAAGACTATATGGGCAAAGGTCTTGTTTAAGTCATTCATGTTCACTCCACATGTTAACTTATTGATGCCTTAACTTAGCCACTTTCTCACCATCAAATTTATCGTCTTATAGTCAATATTGGAATCTCTACTGGTGAATCCATCTTGTGAGGGTGTAATAGAGAATCAACTGTTAATAGCAAGTAAGAATCATGAAATTAAGTAAAATCATTCAACACCTGATTATATATAATTTGACTACCCAATTTCATGCTCCACATATCCAGCCAATGATTATATAAGTTAATAGTTGTATACCAACTATTCCATTCTTATAATTTCCTTATTTTTGTATAAAAGCCTACCTATATATAGAACAAATCATAAAAAAGGAATTGCTTTCCTTTCTAAATTTCATTAGGGTCATATACAAAAAATGAGTCTATAACTTAATATATTAAAATTTTAAATTAGATATGATGCTCCTCTTATATATAAACCATTTATCTTTCAAAATAAAGATTTTAAAATAATATTTATTATTAAAACATATTTATTTCAAGCTAATTTTCAATTAACAAAATGTTTTAATTAAATATGCACATATTTTTATATTGATAGAACTTGTAGTCATTTTCTTTTAGATTACACTAGGTAAATCGCTTAGTATATGCAATAATTTACAAATTACGTGTTTTGAATAAACTACTCGATGAGTCAATAACTCATAATCAAGTAACAAGCTTAAACTAATTAGTAATAAGAGACCCAACATTTTTCAGTGCTACGACTGTTGAAAGTTAAGTTGCAGCTCAAGATGAGATGGCCAGAGATGAAAACACTTCAGGAACCTCCCAACTACTGATTATGCATTTAATTTTAATTTAGTAACTACTTAGAAAATTAACTTTTAAAGTTATAACATCATAAAATAAATCAAGATATGTTACATTTTTGGATATGACAAAAGATTTTATTAGGATTTTACAGATTTAACATACTTCGCTTATTAGGTTATTCCATCTAATAAAATATCTATTTAAATATGTCAATAAGGTCCATCGTGAAAAGAGATATTTTGAGATAGAAATAGTGGGATTAACAAACAAATTGATGATTGGCAATAAAAATAAAGGTTTCAAATAATTTAAGGAGAATATCGATTATATAATACGCTTCAAACATAATATAATTATAACATTATCAAGATTTTGCTAAAATTCTATAAAATATATTTCATGCATTTCTACACATATTTTCAAAACTAGATTGGATAATAAAATGGTAAGAGGAAAGATATAAAATTTTAATGTTCAACCAGTACTAGACTATTATAAAAATGGTATATAGTAAATAAGAATTAAAAATTATAAGAATAAACAAAAGAGGAATATAACATGAAATACTTTATTGAAATAAAATAATACACCATTATCTATTATGTTTATAAAGAAGGTTAGATTTCATCATCACCAAAATTTTCAAATTCTTCAACACTATTGAAAGACTCATAAACCAAACTTTTATCCAAAATATATGGATCAATATCTTCTATTGCACTTAAATAAATTATAAATCAGTAATATACAAAATTATTTTCATTTAACACATTATAATATTAATTTTTAAATATCTATAAAAATAAGATATCAATTGACTATCAGTAGATGTTCGTAGTTCATTTATTATGAAACATGTTTTTTTTTCTGTATATCACTTTTTTAAGTTTATTACAATCAAGATCAAGCAATGATCCATCTTACTCAATCTAAAAATGTATACGGTCATTACAATCGATATTAACTTAATCATATGTTATTTTCTCAATAAATGCTTTGAATACATAATTAAAATTTTTTTGTTTCATCATATGAATGCTTTAATATGATCGAATGTAAATATATTTCCCAATCAATAAATTTTGTTTCTTCATATGAATACATTATAAAAATGCTCCAATTATGTTCATAACCTAATCCAAAAATTGTTTGATTGAGTAATCTAATAGCAAATTTTCTCAGTGTTGGAGCTTTTTCACTAAATAATCTCTACCACTTTTGTTTATTTTAAATTAATAGTTATAAGAAATAAAATATGTAATTAATAAGTAAAGGATGAAATTAAAGGTGTGAAAACTTACCAGGTGATATTTTTTAATTTTTCTCTGTTTGTAAATGATCTTGCAAAACTCCTTAAACCTTCACGAAATAATTAAATATTATTTATAGTCCTTCGTTTTATTAGAGAAAATACGTTTATATTCAATCATATAAAAAATATGGCCCATAATGTCAACCTTTATACATGCAACTCAACTATATAAATAATAAGGATTAAGAAGGTAAGGATTAAGAAAGGCAAGATGCTAAATCGATCATTTGAGTAAGATGTTTATCCTATTGTCAGTCAAGAATATTTATATACGACTTGTACAATTTCTCCTTTTTTTTGAATATTCATAATTATTTTACAAACTCTTTATATAATATCATATATTGCCTCAAATATGACTTCTCATCTGAGTCAACAATCCTCAACAAATTTAAAAGTGGGGTTACAATCTTTACAATAATCAAGCAAGTATTCCAAAATTTATTATCTAGAATAATAACATAAATCTCTTTTCCTTCCACATCCTTTGATAATTCATAACTTGAAAAGTGTTTACTTGTCACTAAAATTTGAAATACTTATTTATAATTATATAAATACTTTTTAAAGTTATAAATATAGTTACAAACGAAGGAGTAACATAATGGATATTCTCAACCTAATGTTTTTACTTTCTTAGGTAACACATAAATATAAGATGATTATATACAAACATTACAATCTTAGATGCACATGAAGTAAGATTAGGAATATGATTTATATAACCAATAACTTTTAAGATAAGGTTTATGCAATAAACAACACATGGAGACCGATAAATATGCTTATAACTTGATTATAACAAGTATTCAATTGATATATAATTAGTTGTATAATATGTAATGAAGTGTATAATAAGTTTTAGCCCAACCCACTTGACAATTTTAAAAAATAATTCTAATAAAGTATGAGCACTTTTTACCATATCAAAAGCATCAAAATACTTGATAAAAGCTCTTCCAATATTGCAATAAATTAAGAAATTAATCAAGATTATTTATTTGTTATCAGTCCACCCATTTGTTATAATAGTGCACCATGTTGTTTCCTACTTGAATTATATGTATTCACAATTAATTAACATTCTTTTTCTAAATCTTGGAATAAATATATACAAATCTCATAATAAAAATGTGTCTTAAATCCTTAACCTTTCATTATTGTAGAATATGTTACTCTTAAAAATGGGGCGAATTTAAATAGTTTAAAGGAATATATGAATGATATAACTATCTATCCCAAGCTTTTTTACATCATAAAACAACATTCTTATTAATCAAAATACTTTTTAAATTAGGTTGAGAACCAGAAGTTGTTCTTGGTGGAAAATAAGTATCTATGTTAATAATAGCTTTCTTTTTTGTTTTATCTAATACTTGTTGTACTTCATCATCTTCAAAAATACATTATATGTCTCTTTGTTTTCTTTTTCTTTTTTCTTTTTTCTATAAATAATTTATAATCCTCTTATGTACAACAAATGTTATTAGTTTTTTAAAGAAATAATATTATCCTTAACATCAATAAAATGTTCTTTTATTCTATAAAATTTTCCCTATTTAAACATTATCCTACAAAACATATGGTTATATTGAATATTTCTATAAAATATTTAAGAATAAGAAAATTAATTCTATATTGGATCAACCTTACCACAAGTAGAAGATGTTATGTTCATTGAATCATCTTTTGATGATTTCATATTCTCCACTATAATTTAACCTAAAAACATGAGACAATAGTTTACAATTTGATTATCATAATGTTCAAAAATAGTTTACAATTAGTACAATATAAAGGGCTATTAACTTATGACTGAAAAAGGGATAAAAAGAAACTAAAAGAGTTTTGCAATCACAAATTTCCTTCAATGATGAAACTTTTCTTATGTGTTAATTTTATCTCCTTTTTTAGTTAGTTAAAGCCATTTGTGGGACAATGCCCTTAGAGTCAGAACTAGGGGCAGAGTTAGAAAGTTAAGTTAGTGGGAAGAAATTATTTTTTTAATTAGAATAAGTAGTTAAAAAACTAATTTGTTTGTACTTCTCTTATTTATGAATCCTGAATTGTCTAGTAAATAAATTTCTACTGATTGTATGTATGGGGCAATAGATATAGTGAGACTTTATTTTAGACATGAAATAGATTGTTAAAGGTAAATATACATGCTCAAGGTCATGTATTAAATTATATTTTTTGGGAAAAATAGATCATATATAAACAATTCCTTCTAAAAATTGTCAATCTATTTAGTGTCAAAATAATTCAATTATAAAACAAGGGTCAATTTTAATTACCAATAGTAATCACCAACCAAGCACGTCAAATCATAGAAAAAGAATGTTTCTAAACTAAAATACTTAGCTTCCCACCTATCATATTGAAGGATTGCGTACACAGTGGAAACAAAAAAATTACAATCCTAAATTCATTTATTGCATTTAATACTCGTACTAATAGCAAGAACATGCAAAAACAAATACCTAAAATTTGTGAGGATTAATCGGTACTTCGAAAATACAAAGTCTCTGTGTACTCCACACCAAGAAATACGTCCCGTTTTTAACACTTGATATAAATATGGAGGATTTTGGAGAACTCTTTCTTCAAGAATGGAACAAAACAATTTCGTCTCTTTCCCTCTTGTTTTTATTTTAAACATAGAGAACACAAAAGAAGTTTAAAACTCCTTTCTTTCTTTGTTGTTTAGAACGTACGTATAACATAAGAGAAACAACTTCTTCTCTTCATAAGTTTTTAATGTCTACTTATGAAAATGAAATAACTTACCTTTAAAGGAAATAAAACAAAAACATTTTTATATTACTTATTTATTTCACACAAGAGAGTTTCCAATATTTTTTTTGTGCTAGCAAAAAATATAATAATATGCCATATAGATTATTTAATAAATTACCTCATAATAAATTAAATAATCATAAACAGGAAATATTACACTCATAAGTGTGTGATTACATAGGTTCATCACTAAGCCGGTGATAATTAATCTAATTAATTACTAATCAAAGTTGGCATCTAACAACACTCCTCAACGACCGGATAGTGTGAAGTAACAACCTTACAAAGACGAAACCTGGTTAAGGATAATGTATTATTACCTTCCATCATTACAACTCCGGATTATCCTAAGGTATGGTTTAACTGTCA